>JARHVA010001506.1:670000-1075000 GCA_037957365.1 Torreya grandis
AAAATACAATAATAATTATTTATAAAGGCTTTCTTAAAATAGCTTAAAGAAATAAAATCTTTAAAAAATATATATAATCTAATTAAACTGGTTGTGGAACCTTCAATTACTTAACACATTATTTTGGTTGTTCAATTTAAAAGTTTTTTCATACCATGAATTAGATTTAATGAAAGTTTTCAAGATAAGAATATGAGAAAATGGAGGGAAAATTGTACTTACCCCAAGAAGACCAATCCAAAATGTGCCTTCTTCATCCAATCTAACATTATCTGGATATGCTGGTAGATTTTCTGCAAATCTTTCGACTTTTCCTGATTTATTTCCCTTCAGCCAGTATTTGGAACATCGACGAGAGTATGTTTCACATATTACAAGGAAATCCTCTTGGGAAGAGAGGGCTGCTCCATTGGGAGAGTCAAGGTCTGTGAGCAGAATAGTGCAGGTTTTGGTGCTTGGGTCGTATTTAAACAGCATGCCCAAGCTATAATCTGTGAAATAAATCACACCATCCTTTGAAACATCGACTCCATCAACTGCGCTGTAAAGTAAAGAAAGAGAGTCATTTTTCATTTTTATGTATTTGGTGTTTCCCAGTGCATCGTTATGCAATATCATTTCACAGCCGACTAGAATCTACTTTCAAAGTGACTGGAATTTACTTTTGCCAGTATTGTGAGCTTACTTAGCAGCTAATTGTACTTAATCCTCTTTGGACATTCACAGAGCTAATTAGATGTCATCCACTAACCGACTAATACTGATTAGGATGTAGTTTTACAGTGCTGTGAGGTTACTTAGCAGTTGCCAGTAATTGTACCTAATCCTCTTTGGACATTCACAGAGCTAATTAGATGTCATCCACTAACCGACTAATACTGACTAGGCAAAACAACTGCACTAACTATCCCCTGCCCTCAGAGGCAATCATAAAGGTTAAGGTTGTTTTTTAAGTCATGGCCAAGCTAGATCTCATGGCAAATTGTTTCCATTTACATTATATTTGTTCAAACTTCAAAATTTATATTCCTTTGTTTTAATTTTTAATTTCATGACAAAACCTTGGAGTATTAGTAAATCAAACCTGCAACCTTTAATTATAATCCCACCACCTAATCCAAGCAGTTTAGGTGCTGGACCAGTGGTCGATTGGCTCGAGGCTCAGCTGTATGCATGCTCCCGATTTTGGAACTTCCTGGCCATAAAACGTTTACACACCAAAAGAATCAACTTTTAGTAGGGTTTTCTGCTTGTGGCCATGGTAAAACTAAAAGATTATGCAGGAGAGTGAGGCAAGACAATTTAACCTTTGGTGTTGATATAGGTGGCAACTTATTTGCACACCATGCTGCTGATATTGGGTTGGATGGAAGCTGGAGTCACTGATGAGCCTCAAAGGAAATTGTCTATTGTAACAGATTTTACTTTTGAGTCCCATGGATCTACCGTCATTTGTGGACATTAAATTTTTTTTGTTTCTTTTCATTCCTCTTTTGATTAGGTGCAGGATGTTAATGGTGAAGATGTGGTCACTCTTTAGTTGCAGAGGCATAGGATGCAAGCTAGTGCTCCCCCCTAAGTTGTTTGGGCATCGGCATGTTAATCATCTTGGTGAAGAATCCTATTCTCATGGGTTGCGGTTGCAGGGTACATGGTGCAGCGCCTTCTGGGACCTGGAACCTGGGGAAGTATGTTTGGGTTGTATGGTTTAGAAGTCAATATGCATGACTCTGGTAGGGAGGGCCTACTTTGGAAGCCTTTGGAGACTCACAAGTTCATTTTGGACAGGAAGAAGCTCTAGCTTCTCTGTGAAGCTCCTCAGCTCTGCTCCCCAGATATCTGATGAGATGCTGATTCCCTAGATGTTGCTCATCAGGAGATTGGATTTGAAATCGGTCCTGCTCCAGATGTGAAGAAGGAAGAGTCTAGAACCTGTTCAAGATAGTGACAAGCTGTTTGATTAGTGTTCTTTTTTCCAATTTGATAGCCTTGGCTTTTTCTGATAACAGTTGGGTTGAGAGCTGATTAGGAGTTGAACCTGAAACTTTCTAGTTTGTACTGAATGTTTTAAGTCTTACTCCATTCATTGCCCAAGCTTAGGGCATATAATTTTGTAAATGTTTTATCCTCAATATAAAAGTGGGTATAGCAATCAAAAGTTACAGCAGTTAAACTGATGGTTTGCATTATGGCTATGATTGTAAGGAATGAATCTCTTACCATCTGGTTTCCTAACATAGTTTCAAATCTGGCCATACAGCAATTTTGATTAACTCATCACTATTGTTTTCTGGTTATGGCACGCGGACTACAAATTAAAGTAAATAAAAGATACTGAATTTCCAGTCTGTCATTAGTAAATAAGAAATATAGCCATATCCATTAAGAATTGATAGAACAGTGTAGGGAAAAAGCTTTGCGTAGAGACAATTGTTTGATCATTTCATTGCTTTTCCTTAGTGGGCACCAGGGACAACAAATTATGTTAGATTTCACTTTTTCCTTAGGGGGCACTAGGGACAATAAATTATGTTAGATTTGATTATTAAGAATATAAGATGAACAAGTTTTTTGAAAAAACTCTGTACTCAATTTTGTTCGATGTTTCAGATCACAACCCCTGATCCATCGTCAGGGAGAACAAACATCGAGCAAAAAACTAGCGGAAGAAGAAACATTTCATCTAATTCCATGGACTGTGAAAGCATAATATCTCTATTAAAAATATTGTCCAGTCAACTTCATCTGTCCTTGCATCTGGGCTTCCCATTATAAAACTCCCTCCTGAATGGCTAGCTAAATTATTAATTGTAGAAATTGTTGAAAACCATGAACAAGCTAGGACTTCATGTTAGAGATAGCTCACAGTGCACCTCCAGATGCTGTAGCACTAAGCTACCCTTCCTTACATGTTCCAATATTTTTCAAAGGGTGTGGATTGAACCTGCAACCACCCGGCTCTTCTTGGGTTTTCTAAGAGTTTAGATTGAACCTCTAAATAAAACATTAACACCACAGAGGGCCTGATACCATGTAAAATTCAACCCATTAAGGCTCAAACTCAGCACCTCCTTCCAGGTGTTGTGCCACCTAACGACCAACATTTCACATGTTCCACTATTTCCAGGAGTGGGCATTGAACCTTTATAAAATTTGTAATAAAATCTATGATCACAGGTGAGAGGGTGTCCGAATAGAGTTTTAACTCAGTGCCTGTATAATCGTTTAAAGTGCAAAAGACACTCTCTAGACCCTCTTTTGGCTTATTGTACCAGACTTTATCTTCAGTTCCATTAAATTTTAATATTATTTTTGTACTTTAATAATAATTTCAATTTCAGTTTCAAAATAAATAAAACCTTTCTCAAGACATTAAGATTCAGTCAAATATCAAACTCAGGTATAGTCTTTTTCCAAAACATCAAATTCAGTGAAATTTCAAATACAAACAGCAAAGAGGAAAATCGTTTCACATACTTGAATTTTAACCCTTCTGCTTCACTGCACAAGACCTCCACTTTGTTTTTTGTCACATTTAGCAGGCCCTAACACAGTTAAATTTAAGGAGAACATAGTATTCAATCCATACCCTTGAAGAAAATCAAACTAATGAATCCACATAAACTTCAGTCATATTCATAAAAGTAGGTGATTACCCTTAAAACTTGATAAATAACACATAACAAATACTTATGGACTTACTCTGGTAAGTTCGCACGCAATGAGCTCCTGATTAGGACCCAGAGCCACACCCAAAGGTCGCCCACCAACAAATGCCCAATTCTCCACTTGGTGTTTCCAAACCCGTTTAATCCAAATCCTTTTAATCCATCCATCCCCACATCCAGTATAAAAAGACTTCTTTCCTCTATCAAGAGCCAAATCTTCTGGACTGGGAACCAGCCCAAATCCTATCTTATTTGCCTCTTTAAACCCATGTTTGGAGTTACAAATCTCATCATTGGCAGGAGTAGAGACAAGGTCAATGAGGTCTACTCGATGAACTTGAGAGCCTGCTGCAGAGGCCAAGCACACTAACACTAACAACGCCACATTCTGAATTTGTACACCCATGTTAATTTCAGTAATACAATTTTGTCTCAGACTCGAAGGCGTGACATAAATGAGAAAACGTTGAGCATCAGATTTGCTGTGACACAGACAGGAACACGAAAGGTCAACTTTTAAAAGAAAAGGGGATTAATGGTTATTGGAGGGATGAAGGAGTAATTATTGGATGAGGGATTAACAGTTATTTTTATTTTTTCCAAAAGAGACGTAAAAATTTATTATAAAAGAAAACGTCACTACAAAATAAAGAAAGTAAAAATTGAGTTATTGAACTACCACCAAATTAAATCAGAATTTGAATATTTCATCACCCTAAGGTTTTAATGAGTGAACACAGTGAATTCTCCATGTTTTCAAAGATCAACCTTTGCAAAATTTGAACACAAATTTGGGATAAAAGATCCCACTTCCTAACATTCCAATCCTCCATCTGATCAGAGGCCCACTTAGCCAAACAATCAGCGACTATGTTCCACTCTTTAGGGACATGGTCAAAGAAGACAAAATCCATCGAGTGACTCAAACAAAGAATCTGTCTAACAACCAACACAATAAAAGGACCATTATACCAAGCAACCTAAAGATAAGAGGCCTTCACCGGGGACAAAATCTATCGAGTGACTCAAACAAAGAATCTGTTTAACAACCAACACAATAAAAGGACCATTATACCAAGCAACCTAAAGATAAGAGGCCTTCACCGGGGGTCTTCCCAAGCTTCTCCAAAAATCCACCAAAGCCAAAAGTGTTGACATCCCTAGGGTTACTCTCTCAAATAAAGGATCCATGGTTTATATTACTCTTAAAAGGGGGACCAACCTAATTAAGCAGGGGTTGTTTTGGATCTGTAACAGAGGTTCAGAGGTGTTGTTTTGACATGACTCTTGGGATGGTCACCTGCCTATATTGGAAGAGTTTTTACACTTACAACCTTTGTGCAATCTCTTTCTTGATGCAGGGTGGAGTCATGTGATGCATTTTAAATTGATTCAGTCTTTGGGTCATGTGGAGGTTTTCAAATGGAAAGACTTTGTTGAGTGGCCGCTGGGGGGTTTGTAGGGAGATTGGGAGGAGTTGGCTTGTATTCTTGTTGGTAGAGTTTGTCATTCCCTAAGGGAATGTGATTCTCTGGGATGGGTCCGAACCCAAAAGGTGTGTAGTTTATAGCTTCTGGGTATCATGTCTTGGATAGGCAAAAGCTTGGGGAGAGCGGCTCCCCTTGGTGGAAATTTGTTTGGAATAAGTTTGGGTGGCCCAAATGTAACTTTTTCCTTTGGTTGGTTGCTTGTAGTCGATGCCTCACTTGGGATAACTTGTGAAAGAGGAGATTTCTAGGTCCATTTATTTGCTTCCTTTGTCATAGTAGTGAGGAGAGGATTTCTCATTTATTTGCTTCCTTTGCCTCCCATGCTCTTTCCCAGCCCTTAACAAAAAAAAAAAAAAAAAAACATTAATTTTTAAATTAATCTTTAAAAAAACTATAAACTATTAAATCAACTATGTACGTAGATTTTAGGGATGTCAAAATTAATATACATCTTGTAAACTAAACTTAGATGATAAATGAATATAAAAATTAAAGAATATATTAATTGTAAAAAAAATTATATGGACACTAACATCAAACTACAAAAACTACCAAATGTGCTCTCTTATCCTTAATAAATTATGTGTTTTTTAATAATTTAAGTTTAAAGTAAGCAATCAATATTTAACGAAGAGCATACCTATTTTCACTAGTTGAATTGAATATTGAGAACTATAAAATTTGTTAAATATTCTTATTTTTCAATAAAAAATTATATTATAATTAATTAGGATAAATATAAAGTGTATGCATGAAAAAAATAAATACTCCAACATGAAGTTATGTGGTTAATTTTAGGTTTTTAATTTTTTTATTAATTATCATGCAAAGAATACAAAAAAAACATGTAAGGGTGTATATGATCAAAATGTTTAGAGTATTTATAGAACTATTTAATGAGAGCACATAGATTTCAAAATAAACTTAAAAAACTAGAATAACATCTTGGAATTGGTAGAAATGGGGGTAAAGCTTTTTTAATTGGAAATCTATACATGCAATGAACAAGTGTCCAATGAGTCGGTTCACCTTTGTTGTTGTATTAATTTTTGTCAAAAACAAGTGATTGTGTGGTTTGGAAACATTGAAAAACCCGTCATTTGTATTTGTGTTTGGTGTTAATAGAAAAGCATGACTTATGCATTTGATAAACACAAGATAAACTTTTTAGAGAACTATGCATAAACATGCCTAACAAAGAATTTTAAAATGCTAGGTGATTAGTTATGTGCGTGTACATATTTCACAACATATCTTATTTGTGGTGCATATTGTGACCCATTATTTGATTCAACATTATATGGCAACATGTTGGGCCATTTTTTGAATGACAATGAAGGCACATTTGAATGTGATTTATTCCGCAAACAGGTAGACCATGTTTTGTAACTCATTTAGAAGCTATGACCATTCAAACTATATACATTTGAAAACCTTCGCTTAAACTATTCAAATATATTCTTTTGTCTTTATTCAATTCATTTGTTAGTAACAATGCATTTGAGTGCACTGACTAGTAAAAGAAAATTTGCTTTTTTCCCCCTTCATAGTAACAACGGATTCAAGTGTAGAAAAAAAAATCAATGTCCCATTATTGAGTAGCAAAGAAAAAATTACTTTTATTAGTTATTGAATTGGTCTTGTATTTTCTTCTATGTAATAGTGCATTGTGCTAAAAATCAACCTAATGTATTAGTAAACTAAAGGTATGTACATTACCATATATCTATAGTTGTTGTCATTTGTATAGAAATGGACTTGAATGTCAAAAAAAATTAAAAGAAAAAGCAATGAAACATTAAAAGAACCAATAATTGTAGAAAACTATGAACAAAAGATAAAAGCACAATACAATAACATTGATGATGGTTTGGCTAAATATCATATTTTCAAAGATGAAGCATTAAGTACAATGTTGGTGATTACTTCTTTGACACATTATACATGCTATTAAAATTTTAATATACACCTTTTTAAGTAAGAAATGGTATCATTAACCATTTCTTAAATTGTTTACATACCGATGACCCAATTACAATTGAATCATACAAACTACAATTATATCTTAATTAATTATATATATATATATATATATATATATGGAATACTTGGCACATAAACATATTTTTTTAAATTTGTATCACATAGCTTACATGAAAATGAAACCAGTTTGTGAGGATACATCTTTTATATACATTGTCTAGATAAATGGCTAAATATACAAATATGCATTTGGTCTTTCGCAAGAAAAAATAACTACCTTTGATTCAATGAAGAGTGTTAGAAACTTGCATATGCAACCTTGTTTTATGACACAAATCTTTGAACATATCAACGACCTTGAATTCAATCATATTTTATGACACAAATCTATTGAACATATCAATGACCTTGAAATTGTCAACGAATGAAACGTCATGCATATATGGAACATCAAATGATCTGTTGAATTATATCATATTATATTTTATACACATTTCCTTATTGGTAATTTTTGCTTTCATTCATACATGATACAATTAATTTTGATATATTAAATTTTAACACTTTCAATCTTATCTTTTGCAGGTAGAAGAAACATTGATAGTTAACAATATATATTTGAAGCCATTTCAACTCACTTTCAATAGGTACAATTTTATAATCGAATACATGCAACCTATCCAAGCCACAAATTTTCACTGTCCTTCATGTCACGAAAAAATTTCATGTGCATATTACCATCATCTCACTTGTAATCTAAAAAGTATAAAAAATACTAATTTTCAATGCAGTATTTCAGGGATACCATTCAAGACATTCCTCCCTACATTGACAAAACTTTCACATAATGACTATGTGGTTGATAAAGCTAGCACTATTTACCTGCTCTGAGGATTTTCTCTAAAAGGAAATTTTACTCTTAACAAATAAAAACTCATTCTATGCGCTGACATAATGAACAATAACTAAGGTATGTAATCCACTTTTAAACTTTTTTTCTTCTAAATTTCAAACTACACATGTCTAACTAGTTTTTACTTCTTGTCTAATCTCACAGGGATAAGGGGCCCTTTCACCTACACAGACAGGACAAAGAACTAATCCACAAAAAACTACTAGCATTACTGCCTATTGAGGACAAGCAACTCAAATTTATATTATGTTTTTTCTTCTTTTGCCAATGTATATACAATTATAAATGACTTCTGTAAATTTTGCCTAAATTTAACACACTTTACTTTATCAAAAAATGTTTACTTATATATCTTACTACAACTTTATATACTTTACATTTATTTCTCCTATGTATATCCTATGTTACCATCACTTAGTTTTTATTCATATTTCATTCTCAATTACAATCTTTACACGTTACCTTTTCTGATACATTTGTATAGTTTTCAAAATTATCTATTACCTCAACATAGATAAAATCTTACAAAGTACTTACACTATCCCAAACATATGTTTTAATATTAAATCATTTTCAAATAACAAGCCACGCACCATGTTATGGACAACATTATTGTTCAATTGTTTAAACTGCTCTATCTTTATCAACAAATAAAATTTCCTTTCATATTTTTTGACAATCAATGTTAAAAAAACCCTTTCATCTATCTCATGCTAATACTTTAATTTCTATGAAACAAATATCAATTATAACATACTATTCAATACAAAGGCAGGGACTAGCTACTACGTGACCCTTGTATTGTAATAAGACTTGTATTCAATAATATTTTGTAATATTCATTCATAACATATTATATAAGATGTCCAATAATCCATCAACTATTCTCAACCAATGGACTCTTCTCTTTTAATAAATCATTTTAAAATTATGTTTCCTCTAATTAAGCACTATAAATGAAAATTGTGATGTGGCAGCCCTGTCATATGTTAATAATTGACTAAGTTGTATGTACCCATGAGGTACTTACATGGTTATATGTGTTTAACCCTTAAATGGTGTCTATAGACTTGGTGTTAGGCCTAGATTTAATTAAATGAGTATATAAAAATGAAATGAACAAGGGTGATAATCAGATCTATAGTAGGCTAATTAGATGCTAAACTCGTATATAAACATATGTCAAATTCATAAAATTAAAATAGTCTAAATATGGAAAGTGCAACTATATCAAATATATAAATGACATAAAAAAATAAAGTTCTTAGTTGGTTTTGATGTTATAGTAGTTTTGAATCGGGAACAAGTAGAAAGTAAGTTGGAAGGTGATTCTAGAACAGTCATTTGATTTTATAAATTTTCCTTCTAGAGTCAGAGACACTAGCATCATCTTGGGATTGTTGTGTCAATGCTACTGTCTAGGTTCGATGCAAGTGTCCTATATGGAATATGTGCTAAAAACTAATGCGACCACTTGGATACTTTTGGATTTGGCTTCACCTTCATTTTGGTGTGTTCAAATCTAGGTCATGAATTGACGCTCCTTATGAAATGGAAAAACCCTAGTTCTCCATTTTTATGGTGACCTTGGAAAAAAAAGGTAGTGGGCACACGGTGTAGAGTTGACCCCAAAGACCTCATTGTCAGTGGGTGTTGTCCACATAACCAATATTCAGAAATAAGTGTTAAGATCCCCTAGCTTTTGAAGAGCACAATTGATTACCTTTGTATAAGCAACTAAACACGAAATTTAACCAGAAGTAATAAGTAACATAGAAATTCAGAAATAACACAAAATATGAGAGACAATACCCAATTGTATTAATACTCTTTCCAGAAGGAAATAAAAATAAAGAAGATGCCACAATCTTCTTCACACTCCTCTAGGGCTCCCACACCTCTAGGGCATAAACAATAAATCTCTTCAAGAGTTCTCTCTCTCAATCACGGTCACAACAGACAACTCAAACACAGAGTTGATGTTCACCTCCAACCAGTCAGTATCACTACTGCCAGTACCACCGAGTACTCAAAGTACTCAAGGTCTGAGTACACAATGCACTCCAAGTAGATCTCCCATGAACTTGCAACAACCTGCAAATCAAACCGATCTTACTTACACATGTAGATCTCACCTAATCTTGCTATATCGTAGATCAACCTGGCCTTGCACACCTACCGACCGAGATCATACACACATGAAGAACCCTTCTGATTCTCCAAACTAGCACCCCTGTGGATCTTCTACCAGATCTTGCTCACCCGCAGATCTACCTTATCATACACACTTGGCATTATGGCACTAGGAGGAGCTACCCTTGCTCTCTTCCCTCTGAAGGAGCTAACCTTGCTCTCTCTAACTAGCACACTTTACAATACAGCCCATGAGTCTATTATATAGATCCCATGGAAATAATAATTAGACATCTAATTACAATAATTAGATCCGCAGCTTCAAGACTAAAATTAGTCTTCTTCATGCAAACTAACTGTCCGTCCAAAAATAGACCAGTTCTGGAGACGCATGCAAACGCATGCACACATAGGCTGTCAACATCGGTTCTTGTCTGATTGATGTCGACCGACCCATAACCAACGTCAGTTACTGTAACACTGAAGATGACCGATGTCGGTTGATCAGACCGACGTCAGTTGTCTGTAACTCAACAACCTCCTTCTGTTTGCAACCAGTTGAAGCTTTAGCTCCACAACCTAACAATCTCCCACTTGGAGATAAATAGTTGCACCTGTACTTGTACTTGTACATTGTCTAATATGTTTCCTGGCTTGTATCCCTCTTCAAGCTCAACCTTGAAGACCAACCACCATAAAAAACCTATGATGCTCCTCCTGTCATCCAAGTAACCTGCCACATCCGAACCTACATACCCATGTAGAGAAGTCCTTGACCCTGCATAGCATGAATCCCTACTGCTGGTCCCTCTCAGATACCTGAGAACCCACTGAAATGCTTTCCAGTGCTCCTTTCCTGAATTGCCTATGAACTTGCTAACAACACCCACTACTTGGGCAAATTAGGTCTAGTACACATGTACTTAACCTCATCATTTGAATCAGGACACTGTTCGTAGAACTGTCCAACCATTGGCGTGATAACTAGTTTCACACAATCATCTGGAGACAAAATCAACCTGTGACCTTGCATGTCTCTAGAAACACACTCATGCCAAAGAATTTTGTTGCTCCTAAATTCTTCATGACATACCACTGAACTAACTTTACCTTTAGTTCAGCAACTCCCTGCATGTGTGACCCTGCAACAAACATACACACAACATACAGTAACAGGATAATGTTGCAATCATCATCCAACCTGGTAAAGTAAACACAATGGTTACAATGACATTGACTAAAGCCATGCTTTGTCATCCACCTGTCAAACCTATACCACTGTCCTGCAACTTGCTCAAGACCATATGACCTGGCCTTCTGTCTCATGTGTCCGTCCTCTCTCTTCTTTAACCAAGGAATCCATTCATCTTTCAGTGCTTTCTTTTCGGCTGGCAACCCTACCAAATCTCCCATTTGGTTCTGCATCCTAGGAATCAAATTCCTCATTCATGCCACGCTCCCACTATTTCTTGGATCATTCCTGCTCTGCAGTGAGCAACTAGTATAAAGAAGGGGAATAATGAATTTGAGGCTTACTTACCCTTTCAATCCTCCATATGGGCGTTTGAGACTCCTTGATAGCTTGTTGTCTACCCAAAATCTGTTTCCTAATCGACCCTGACCCGATCGATGTCAAACCAACCTGATTGCCAACGCTGGTTCCCTGACTGACGTCGGTGTCCTCTGGCCGTCAACGTCGGTTCCCTGACTGACGCCGGTAGCCACCCTTCCTGACACCACTGACTTTCCCTGTCTACACATGACCGACGTCGGTAGCTACCTATTTGACGTCGATTCCTCCTAATCGACGCTGGTAACTGTGTTCTCTTGTGAGTGATGACTTTTTACCTACGAGCTCTCTTTAGATCAAAACCCTATCCAAACTGCCCTGCTCAGAGTTATTCAGCCTTCTCCACTGATCTCTGTCCATCATCTCCTCCATGAACATTAAGGCTTTCTAGTTCTTAAGTTTGTCAAAGACATATGTCTTTTGCTTAAGAACATGCATCTCTTTCTTGCTCATGTGACCAAGCCTACAAAGCCATGTCTTCGCAACAAAAGAAAAATCAGTAATATAAGTAGATAAATAAAGGATACCTACTTTCTTACCACCTGCTAATTTAAGTGCATCCGCTGTGAGAGTTAATGTGCATCTCTCATCACCCAACTTTCTTGAAGAAATTAGCCTGATCTTCAGAACTGGGACCTGCATGACATCCTTCAACACCCATGTGTTGGCCGTCTGTAATTTCAGCCACACTTCCCTTTGCCAAAACTTTGACAAGGCTCACCAACCCCTAAATAAATCTTTCCAAAGTCTCCATGGACCTTAACATGGAAAAATACTCTATTTGGGGCTGCATGGAAAGAGGCAACAAAATCTATAAACCAAGATTCTAATTTATCCAAGGAACATACCAGAACAACCAGTGCAACAATACCTGTAACACGTGCTCCTTTATTTTCTTCATGTTGATCTGCTACCAACCAACAATCTTTCTTTACCTGCTCTTTCTTTCCATAACACCGCAATTGATTATTCTTGCTTTTGAATTCCTCCATACTTTCTTCTGCCATTGCTATACTCCCACTCAATCAGAAACCCCTGAGAGTGCCCTGTAATCAACACACTTAACAAGCTTTACCACCTGTTAGTTGATCCTAACCTCACTCTGATACCAATTGTCAGGATCTCCTAGCTCTTGAAGAGCACAGTTGATTACCTTTGTATAAGCAACTAAACACAAAATTTAACCAGAAGTAATAAATAACATAGAAATTCAAAAATAACACAGAATATGAGAGACAATACCCAATTGTATTAATACTCTTTTCTAGAAGGAAATACAAAGAAATAAGATGCCACAATCTTCTTCACACTCCTCTAGGGCTCCCACACCTCTAGGGCGTAAACAGTAAATCTCTTCAAGATTTCTCTCTCTTAATCACGGTCACAACAGACAACTCAAACACAAAGTTGTTGTTCACCTCCAACCAGTCAGTATCACTACTACTAGTACCATCGAGTACTCAAAGTACTCAAGATCTGAGTACACAATGCACTCCAAGTAGATCTCCCATGAACTTGCAACAACCTGCAAATCAAACTGATCTTACTTACACATGTAGATCTCACTTGATCTTGCTATACTGCAAATCAACCTGGCCTTGCACACCTGCCAATCGAGATCATACACACATGAAGAACCCTTTTGATTCTCCAAACCAGCACCCCTGTGGATCTTCTACCAGATCTTGCTCACTCACAGATCTACCTGATCATACACACTTGGCACTGTGGCACTAGGAGGAGCTACCCTTGCTCTCTTCCCTTTAAAGGAGCTAACATTGCTCTCTCTAACTATCACACTTTACAATACAGCCCATGAGTCTATTGTATAGATCTCATGCAAACAATAATTAGACATCTAATTATAATAATTAGATCCGCAGCTTCAAGACTAAAATTAGTCTTCTTCATGCAAACTAACTGTCCGTCCAAAAATAGACCAGTTCTGGAGACACATGCAAACGCATGCACACACAGGCTGCTGACGTCGGTTCCTGTCTGACCGATGTCGGCCGACCCATAACCAACGTTGGTTACTGTAACACTAAAGATGACCGACGTCGGTTGATCAGACCGACATCGGTTGCCTGTAACTCAGCAACCTCCTTCTATTTGCAACTAGTTGAAGCTTTTAGCTCCACTACCTAACAATAAGGCCTTAGATTGATGTAGTTTTCCCCTATATGTTGGCTCTTGTGTGAATCATGCAATATGTGGAAAGCAAGTACAACAGTGACCTAGCTTGTAACTTGGCAAGTTGAGCTCTTGCACTTATCTTTTAGTACTTCAGAACTATAGATGTATTGTCACTATGAATGATATAGAAATAAGAAAAAACAGGAAAGCTTTGCTCACTTAAGTGCTTGATTGAATGTCTTTTATAAGTAATATATCGATTAGGTAAAATGTTTTTAGGTAAGGAATGAATGAGGGTTGATCTTGTATTTATATCAATCCCTTTGGAGAATAGCTTGCATTAAATCACTTAGGGTAACATTGGGATACATTTCATTAGTAAATTAGATGAATTTTAGGGCACTGGATACTTGCATCGGGGTAGGACACTAGCGTTGACGTGAGTGTCTATCCTAGATGTTAATGTCGAAAGAGCAGGAAAATAGGTACAGGCTCAAAACTTGTAGAGGTGAAAGATAAGTACATCTTAAGCATTATAGATAAGATAGAAAGTCCATGTCATCAATATAAGATTGATCAAAATAAAGAATAAGCCAAGAGGCACAAGATATAGTTGATGCAAGACTTACGAAAATGAAAAGGGTCTAGAATTGAGAGGAACAACCAATGTCTGAGTTTTCCAAGTGTAAAAGATTGAGGTGTTATATAATTATAAAATAGTTCCTACACTATGTACTCATAAAGTTAGGGTACACAACTACTGGTCTTTCTCATTTATGTGATGCAAATCAATAATATCTTTGACTAATGTTTATTCACATAACAATATTACAGTCAAAGATGACATTCTCGTTAGACTTACATCACTAGGAAATTACCCTTTGATACATGTTAAATTGACATGCGCAATAATGAGGATAAATTTCTATATTAATGAATTTAAATTAAAATATTATGAGATATGGAGTATTATTCATGTCATTCATGTTTTAGGGTTTTCTCTTTGCCATACTACCACATAACTCTATGCATTTATGTAAGATTTGTCCTTTGTCTTGATCAATATTTAATAGCCTCTAGCTTATAAGTCCACCCTTTGGGAAATTACTTTTTATTTAATGGGATATTCAAAATAGCTTGCATTGTTAGATGAATTTCACTCTAGTGGAATCAATAATGGTGCCAAAAAAGCACACAAGTTTGTATCCAAGGTCTTCCACAAGCTAATGTACCCCTTTCTCGAGATAATATTTATGATGTTTTGCTTGATTAACCTGAATTTGATAAAGCATGTCAATGGCTTGAATCTCTTACCCTTATTGGTTACTTTGTGGGACGTATCTTTATTGAATCCATGCTTAAGACATGGCTACAAGCTTAATGGAAGCATCATGGCATCATGTTATTTGGGTGTAGACCTTGACTAAAGGTTTTTCCTTTTAAGTTTGAAAAATATTAACACTATGTTTCCATACATAAACATGGCCCATGCTATGTTAAAATTTCATTGCTTGTGTTTTCTCCTTGGACCATTGATTTTTTCATCTCTAACAAGGCCAAGCTCAAGGTCCCAGTTTGGGTGGAGTTCCCTAGCTTACATATACCATTTTATCCCTTTTTTCGGTTAATTAGTAAAGCCTCTAGGTCAATTTATCTATTTCAAAACTAACAAATTTTACATTGCCATACCATAACAACATGTTTGTGTTGAGATTGATCTCGAGCAAGACCTTTGTAAAACCAATCATATTCAAATTGGAGGGCAATGTTTTTCCTAACTGGTGATGTACATCAAATTTCCCAACACTTACTTCTAGTGCTAAACTTCTGACCATAAGATCAAGGATTGTCCACTCATGGCCGTTGTGAATCCTCTAGTAAAATCCACCACTGAGCCCACTCAACTCTTTGCCAAAGTAAAGGATGGTTGCAAAGTCATGGGTCATCAAAATTATCAGAATGCCCATAAAAATAAATACTCATCGTCAACCTTAAGACATCCATGATTGTCATTATGGCCAACCCACAACCAATGGTCAAGCCCTCAATTATTTAGTGTTAATATGTATGATTATGTGAGCAACCAAGATTATGTGACGTCTTTGATAAAGCAAACATGATTGCAAATTATAAACATAGCTATAACTCTTTGACGTTTTGACAATTTATTCAAAATTTAATTATATTACTTGTATTTTACAACTTAAAAAAGGTAAATATAGTCATGTGGCCATTAAGAGGGACTAATTCTAATAAAAAATATAGTAAATAATATATGTTTACATTTTTAGGTCTCAAATTTAGTTCACTTGATCTTGACAATCTTAATAGTAAACTTGGTCATAGATTCAATTTTTGATTTACTCACGGTGTATAATAAAAAATCCATTTTACATCAATTAAAAGTTATAAAAGGTTCAACTTATATTATAACATATAACTCCAAATTCCTGGACTAAACCTTAAATCCTTTATGCAAACCAAACATAAAAATATATATATTTACTTCTTATAAAACAAATGAAAGTGATGCCATTAAATTATACAACTAAAGGAGCGCATTTGGAACTCTATACCTAAACCAAGTGAAGGGGAGTCCTATAGGGATTGGTGGCATTTGGCCATTTCTAAATGCACAAAGTTCCTTTAAGCTTTTGGTAAGAGGCAGGCCTGGCATCATAAATGTAAGGAGAAATATTTACAAGGGAAACTTGAACACCATATTAAATTACTCAATGCTAATCCTAAAAATATTGCTTTACAATCTAGTACAGCCTCTCTAAAAACACATCTTCAAAAAATTGATTAGTATAGGGGATAAGGAGCGAAAATAAGAGCAAGACTTCATTAGACTAAGAAGGGTAACAAAGGCTCTAAATACTTTTTCAAATTTATAAACTATTAACATAAGAAGGAATACATTGGAGCCATTCAAGATGTGTTTGGTAATGTGCATACCAATCTTGAAGAGGTCAAGGGTTTATTTTAGAACTTTTATGAGAAGCTTTTTAAGGAAGACTCTCATTGGCAAGACACTCAATCAGTTCTAGAAGACAATATCAAAGACATCATCCCCAAAAAGGTGGATATTGAGTATAATCAGTATATAGATCGAGAACTTTCTATGGAAGATTTATAACATGCTATTTTTTCAATGTCTCCACACAAAAGCCCAAGAATTGATGGACTCTCGATGGAATTTTATCAAACTATGTGCCAGCATATTAAAGATGATTTCTATCTATTTTACTTGGAGGATATTATACATGGATCCTTGGGCTCTATTATCAATAGGGGTCTTGTTAAACTCCTTCCTAAAGGGAAGAATGAAGAATCTATTTTTGGTTGGTGTCTTATCACCCTGCTTAACACATCCTACAAAATTATTACTAAAATTATTGCTACTAGAATTAAACTAGTGGTGAAGGGGATTATTAGCCCAGAACAAACTGGGTTCCTCGGAGGGAGATTTATCCTTGATAATTTGATCCTTTCATGGGAAACTATGGAATGGGCTTAACAATCAGGACAAAATGCCTTATTGGTGAAGCTTGGTTTTGATAAGGCCTATGATAGAATGCGATGGAGTTGTATTCTTAAAATGCTTCAGTGGCTGGAATTTGGTTCTAAGATTTTCAAACATGTACAAATGATTTTTAATGATGCTACTACTCAGCTAGTGGTGAACAAAGAGTTATCTAGTATCTTTCCCTTGCAACGCTCAAACAGGCAGGGTTGCCCATTATCTACATTTCTTTATGTGCTTGTTGTTGATGCTCTTGGATATTTATTTGATCCAAAACTCAAAAGTTATAGTTGATAAATATTTCAATAGCATAGAAATAACACAGTAACAATGAATTCTCTGAGAAGAGATGTAGTATTACTCAAGATCGCAATACAAATATATGCTTATCTCTAGGAAGAGATGTTTGTCTTCACATTTCGGGTTACCTCTTAATTTATACACATTTTTAAATCATGGGGAGGATGTGGAAGGTCACCAATATCGAGGGAGATTAATTGGTTCAACTTCCAAGATTTAAAACAACACAGAATTTGAGGAATTACTATTTTTAGAAACTTACTATTTTTAGACTGCACTACTAAAATTAAAATTTAGGGCACTTCCATTGGGTTTTTAAGGGTCAAACTTCATTGATAAAATATCCATGCCATCTCATGACATTCTCCTCATTCTTAGCTTTCCAATGGTTCAAACGATGAGTCAATTGGAGCTATGGTGCAAAAGTTATGGCTCCCAGAAGTTTTGTCATCAATTGGGGTGGAATTGTCACCCGAATTATTGCCTAAATTGTTGCCCAGATCATTCCTCCCTCCTTGAAAATAAATGGTCCCCATTGCATCAATGTTCCCCATCATGTGTGGTAGTTGTGTCTTTATTTGATTCTCTGTGAGCCACTCACCTTGGTGGTTAAGCTGGCCCCTTTTGACCACTCGATAAAGCGAAATAGAGCATCCTCTTGTTGTCTTCATCTAGGTGTCCACAATCTGATCCTCTTCCACTAGAGCAAAACTCTATGGATCAAGCTCATCAATGTCTAGTTGTTCTGCTACAACTAAAGTGTCCAATAAAGGTGGGTGATATGGTTTGAGGAGCTCCACATTGAATATTGGATGCAGACCAAGGTAGGTTGGTAGGTTCAACTCAAAATCATTTTCTCCAACTTTTCTAGTGATGGTGTAGGGACCATATCATAGAGTTTGAATATTTCTGTGTGGGCTTGCAAGTCATTCCTTCTAAAGCTGTAACCAAACCTTGCCACCCACAACAAAATGGTGTGCAATCCTATGTTTGTCATGGCGTTGCTTATACTTCTGATTCATCTTCTCTAGGATGTCATGAACTTAATGTTGGATGTGTTGCATTTGTTCAATAAACTTTTTTGATTTTGCTACCTCAGATCTTCCATGAGGTGTGTATTCCATGGTGGAAAATGGAATAGATATATCAATTGGTGCCATGGGTTGGAACCCAAAACATACTTGGAATGGACTATGCTTGGTCTCGTTGTGTAGTGCTCAATTATATCCATGTTATATGAAAAGAAGTCCCTCATCCCATGTGCGTGGATGTTTGGAGTGATACATCTGAATCATGTGAACAATCAAGCGGTTTACCACCTCTGTCTGACCATCAGTCTATGGATGGAAGGTTGTGGACTTCATCAGCTTAGTATCCATCATCTTCCATAGAGTGGACCAGAAGATGCTCAGGAACCTACTATCTCGATCTGAGACAATGGACTTGGGGAGACCAAAATGGAGCCATACATGACTAAATATAGTTAAGTAGTTTCTTTAGTAGATATATTTTTATTACAAGCAATCATGATAGCCATTTTTGAAAAATGATCAACTACCACAAAAATACAGTCCTTACCATGTTTTAAAGTGGGCAAACCTGAGAGAAAATCCATTGAGACGGATTCCCAAGGCCTGGTTAGTTCTGGCAATGGCGTGTACAATCTTTGCTTCTTATTTGTTGGCTTGGATATCGCACATGGGGTGCAATATTTGAGATATCTTTCCACATCCTTTTGCATATGGGGCCAGTAGAAGTGTTTTTGAGGAACTGCCAATGTCTTTTCGATACTAAAGTGTCCAACTGTCCTACTGAAGTGTGCTTCCCATATCTTTTGTTGCTCTACAACTGGAACACAGATGTGCCCCATATGATAGAGGACATTATCTTGTAAATAAAAATTAGAAACATGTTTACCTTTCTGAATCACTTTATATGTATCAGCAAAGGTAGGATCTGCTTCATACAGAGCACCCCAAGTGGCAGTCTCATGTCCGCACAGGTCAAGAACTGTTGTGAGTACAATAATTAGTGGGTGGCTCAGACAATCTCCAACTGTATTTGAGATCCCTTTTTTGTGTTTGATTATCAGGTAGAATTGCTGAAGATATGTGGCCCACTTTTGGTGCCTCTCATTTCGTAGTTTTTTTTGTGTCTAGATGAATTCCAATGGTCTGTGGTTAGTGTGGATGACCGTCTCTTTCCCCAAGATGTAGTGTTTCCATTGTTTGCAAGATTTCATAATGGCATAGAGCTCCTTATCATATGTTGGATATTTCCTGACTGTATCAGTGAAAGTTTCATTGTGATATGCAACAAGATGGCCATGTTGCATGATGACAGCTCCCATGGCATATTTAGATGCATCTATCATCAACTCAAAAGGTTGATGCAAATCTGGCAAGGCAAGAACAGGGGCTGAGCAGAGTCTGGTCCTCAAATTCTCAAATTCCCTTTGTTGTATTTCACCCCATTGAAATGGAGCTTTAGCTCCTCCTTTAGTCACTTGGGTTAGTGACCAAGCAACATGTGAAAATCCAAGAACAAACTTGTAGTAGAAATTTGCAAGACCCAAAAAGCTGTGAAGCTCTGTGAGGGTCCTTAGTGTGGGCCATTCTCGAATAACCCAAATATTTTTTGGATCAACATGGACCCCTTCCTCATTCACAACGTACCTGAGGTACTGAATTGTTGTCATCTCAAATGTGCATTTGTCAAGATTTGCATACAATTTGTGCTCTCAAAGAGTTTGAAACACCTTACGAACATGTTGCAAATGTTCTTCCCATGTTCTGCTATAGATGAGTATGTCATCTAAGTAGACAACCATGAATGAGTTGGTGAAGGGTCGTAGGATGTCATCCATCATCCTCATGAAGGTTACAGGTGCGTTAGTTAAGCCAAAAGGCATAACCAACCATTCAAAGAGCCCCTCCTTAGATTTGAATGCAGTCTTCCATACATCAGTGGGATCGATGGGAATTTGGTGATAACTAGATTTGAGATCAGTTTTGGTGAAACACTTTGCACCATGGAGCTGGTCCAGCAGGTCATCAATCCTGGGGAGAGGGTAGCAATTCTTCACATAGATTTTATTCAGGGCTCGATACTCAATGCAAAGCCTCCATGTTCCATCTTTCTTCGATGCCAAGACAATTAGGCTACCACAAGGTGAAGAGCTTGGTTTGATGTGACCCTTTTAGATTAATTCTTGAATCTATCTTTTTATCTCATCATTCTCCAAAATTGATCTATGATACATAGGACTGTTAGGCAAAGGTGATCCTGGGATCAAATCAATAGAATGTTTTACCTGGCAATGTAGTGGAACTCCTATGGGTGACTTGAATAAGTCATCATATTCTCCTGTGATTCATCTTATCTACTTTTGTTGTGTTGATTGTGTAGTCAAGACTGCAACATCGACCTTCTTGGATTTCTATGGTTTGACCACCGTGAGAACAAATTGATGTCTTCTCCACCAATCTCTTACATTGCTTAGTACTGATCAGGGAAACATATGTGGGAGGTGGTACCTCTGGTACCCTATAGTGTCGTGTTCCAAGAGTGAGGGTGATCCTTCAAGTTTGTGATTCATAGATGCCATGTCGCTTGTACATGAATGGCTGACCAAGGAGTACATCACAAACATCTAGATTGACCACATCACACAAGACTTCATCTTGGAATGGTTTTATAGCGTATGAAATAAGACACTGATGGGTGACACGGAGGTCTCTCCCTGGGCTCAACCATCCAATACTATAGGGCTTTGGATGAGGCTTCATGGGTAGATTTAGACTTTTCACAACTTTAACAAAGATTAAATTATTTTGACTCCCACTATCAAGAATGAAATGCAGAGGCTTACCTTTTACCCATAATTTGGAGTGAAACAATATTTCCTTGTCATCTAGGCTATCCTCACGGGTCTGTGATGAAGCGATGATGGTGTCAGGCTCATCATCTACAATTTCTTCTTCATCCTCTTCGGCTATCGGTTGTGTATGAGGCAGATTAGTAGATGTTGAGTATTGTGACTTAGAAAGCAATGACTTGATGGCTCAACATTCTTATTTGGAGTGAGTTCCAGTTTTGTGGTAAT
Organism: Torreya grandis; assembly: GCA_037957365.1. Classification (NCBI taxonomy): domain Eukaryota; kingdom Viridiplantae; phylum Streptophyta; class Pinopsida; order Cupressales; family Taxaceae; genus Torreya; species Torreya grandis. Next base: position 691,825 of record JARHVA010001506.1, read on the forward strand.
CACACCATTTTTTAGCCTTCCCCTTCTGAGATTTCTTATCTTGAAAATCCTTCTGCTTTGAATTTTGGCCTCGTGTTTGACCTTCCTTGTTACTTTTCCATTTTGAGGGTTGACTCTTTGTATTCTTTCTGCCATGCTTCTGTTCAATCTTCATTGCAAATTTGTATGCTTCACTGAGGGTTTCCAAATTTAAGAGTTCCATTTCCCCCTGTATGTACCATTGTAGTCCACCACAATATTTGAGAGTCTTATGTTTCTCACTTTCTTGAATGCCCAATCTTGCAGACAAAGAATGTAAAGTGTCTATGTAATCTTGAACAGATTGGTCCTTACCTTGGTGAAGTTGTTGCCACTGTATGTACAGATCATCATATGCTCTGATGGGATAGTATTCTTCTTTCACTGCTTCCACAAAATCATCCCAGGTAGGTTCCACCTCAAGGCCAATGTCATCTGTACTTAACCTCTTTTTGTACACTTCCCACCAATTTTTCATGGGCAATGATGGTTTCAAAAGAGCAAAAGTGATATTTTCTCCATCGGTGAACTTATTTACAGAGAAGTAGGAAGATAGTTGATCCAACCAATTTTTTACTACATTAGCATTGATTTTGCCTTCAAATGTAGGAATATCAAAATTTACCTGAACCTTGAAGGGTGTTGGGGCACTAAAAGGATGTTCCCTGGATGAGGAGCCAAGAAGTGTAGCTGCGAAGCCAAAATTTCCCATCGGGAGTGTTTGAATAATTTGGGCAAATTGTTACAACATTTGTGCTTGTTTCCATTGGAGGGCTTCATTCACCATTTCCTTAAAAGGATCAGATGTCTCGGTGTCATCTGCCATTTGAAGTCGTTTGGAGCGAACAGGTGGAAAGTTTGGAAGCTTTGTTGTTTCCCACCCAAGCTTCTTGTAGCATGACCTCGTCCTCGAGATCATACACTCTCAAGACAAACCACTCTAATACCACTGATCCAAAACTCAAAATTTTTGGTTGATAAATATTTCAATAGCATAGAAATAACACAGTAACAATGAATTCTCTAAGAAGAGATGTATTATTACTCAAGATCGCAATACAAATATATGTTTATCTCTGGGAAGAGATGTCTATCTTCACATTTCAGATTACCTCTTCATTTATACACATTTTTAAAGCATGGGGAGGATGTGGAAGGTCACCAATCTCGAGGGAGATTAAGTGGTTTTACTTCCAAGATTTAAAACAATACAGAATTTGAGGAATTACTACTTTTAGAAACTTACTATTTTTAGATTGCATTACTAGAATTGAAATTTGGGGCACTTCTATTAGGTTTTCAGGGGTCAAAATTCATTGAGCAAAGTTCCATGCCATCTCACGACGTTCTCCTCATTCTTAGCTCTCCAACGGTTCAAACGACGAGTCAATTAGAACTACAGTGTAAAAGTTATGGCTCTCGGAAGTTATGTCATCAATTGGTGTGGAACTGTCACCCGAATTGTCACCTATGATAATTTGATCCTTGCATGGGAAACTATGGAATGGGCTCAACAATCAGGATAAAATGCCTTGTTGGTGAAGCTTGATTTTGATAAGGCTTATGATAGAATGCGATGGAGTTGTATTCTTAAAATGCTTCGATGGCTAGAATTTGGTTCTAAGATTTGTAAACATGTACAAATGCTTTTCAATGATGCTACTGCTCAGCTAGTGGTAAACAAAGAGTTATCTAGTATCTTTCCCTTGCAACACTGAAATAGACAAGGTTGCCCATTATCTCCATTTCTTTATGTGCTTGTTGTTGATGCTCTTGGATATTTATTACGAAAGCATAATCAAATGAACTTAATAAGGGGTGTTTTTTTACCCAATGATGCAGTGGTTTTGAAGTTTCATTTTTCTAATCATAGCATACTCCATCTTCAAAATTTTGAAGAGGAGATTCAGAATGTAATGGGAGCACTTGACCTTTATTGTGTTGTTTTCGATTCTAAATTAGCTCATCATAAAACTGAATTTCTCATGGTGAATTCTGATCATGTTCCTGATTGGATACCAAAGGAATGGAAGCAGATTAAAGATGGACAAATTGCTCGCTACTTGGGCATTCCCTTTGGGTTAGGTGTTACTCTTTCTGATATGTGGAAGTGGTTTTTTAACAAGCTAAAAAATAAGCTTTGCTCGTGGGGGAATATATTTTTGTCCTTAGCTAGAAAAATTCAAGTTGTGAATCGTATTTTATTGGCTTCCCATGTGTATTACTCATATTTTTGGATGCCTTCACAGAAAAGCTATGAAGATTTAATCAAAATCATTAGACATTTTCTATGGTCTAATTAAAACAGTGATGTGGGTTTTAAATCAACTTCCTGGATGCATTGTACCCAGCCTAAATCTAAAGGTGAGTTGGGCCTATTAGACCCCAAAACTCAAGGAATGTGTTTGGCTGCTAAGTGGATTGTTAGAGTGGTTTCTAGTGATGAACCATGGAAGATTTTGGTTCGTTACTGTATTATACAGGGCTCTATTAAAAAGAAATGGCAGGCAATTCGATGGTTTGATAAAATTTTGCTTGCTCCATTTTTTCAGCTCAAAGCTTTATTTCCTTTGTAGTCTATATGGAAAGCCTGGCAATAGTTTTGTACATGTTTAAATTGGAAAAGTGCATCCCTATGACATGGATTCAGTTTTGGTACATCATCTATTTGGTGGAATAGATTGGTTCAATACCAAGGACAACCCCTTGTTGTTGCCTTTCCTAGACATGTTCATCACCTTTTTCATAAAGAGATTCATCAATTTGGAGATTTATGGGATTTCAATGCTCTGGGCTGCTTGGCATACCATTCAGAATAAATTTGGTTTAAACAATAAGTTTCAAGGTTTTGTTATCTTTGTGAAGGCCTTGGTTCCCATGGATCTTATTATAAAATTGTGTACTCCCTTGCAATGCAAATTTCTTAAAGATTGGTGGTGGTTATCCAAAGTCTAGTTTGGTTGTTTTCCCTTAAAAAAGGTCTATCTCAGCGTTCTTCCTCCTATGCCCTTAAATCCAAGGCTTAATCAAAAATGGAATTGTAATTTGAAAGAAAAGATTTGGTGACGGTTGAGTGCTCAAATTTGGAGGTCGAAAGCAAAGGCTAATGCTCAAATATTGGCTTGTAAAGTTTTACATTTCAAGTTACCGGTTGGTGACAGGGTGAATTGCATGTTGGTTTAGGGAGTTAAATGTCCTTTCGGTCAACATAATGAAAGTTTGAAACACTTTTTTTGGGACTGCTCATGGGCTAAAAGGAAATGGGATGTTATTACTAAATCCCTACTTTCGATTTTCGAACATAGATTAAGTTGATAAACAACGTTATTGAGACTTGACATTCAAAATAATGTTATAGTAGATTCTATGAGACATACAATTTTACTTAATATCTGGTAGAGTAGATGTTTGTCAATCTTGGCTAAATATAATGTTCATCATGAAGCTGAAATGTTAAAGTTTTACTCTGATATCATTTTCCAAATTGTTGTTTTATGTTCTCAATTATAAGGGGTCCCTGAAGAAAAAGTGAAGATCAGCAATCATCTTGATAATATTAAGTATCAAATGCTACAGTTACATAAACAAGACACATTATATTCCAAACAGTTACAAAGTATGTTGAAATTCAAAATATAATGTTACTATTTTATATTGTTCTGGTTTCGTAAAAGACTATTATCCTCACAACTTTAAATTATTTTATACTGCGATAACTTTAGGACTGTCTATATTTTAACAACCTTTTAATTACCTTTTATTTGTTAGCTTTTATTTTGACCATTCAAAATTAATGACTAAATAAAATTCCACGTCATGTTTTAATCTTCATACTACCCATTTATTTCCATTTCTGTCATTGTCACTACTAACACCCAAATTACATTAATTTATCATAACAAAAATTTAGATTTGCAACGAGGGAGTTGACAAGGATGACAAAAAGATTCCGTTGCAGTTTTTATAGCTGTAATCATAATGGTAGCAATGAATATTTAAATGCAATTGGAGAGGAAATATTTCAATTTATGTGAAGTTATGATTCTGTTTTATGAAAGTAAATGGTCCCGATGGCTTTGGTCTTTTGTCGTAATGGTCTCGACTCTCAATGAGTTTGGTTTATACAGCGATGCCTGGTCAAATTCTCCAATTTTTTTTTAATTAGTAGTTAAATAAGAAAAATTGGATCTATTATCACGGCCCATCTAAATATATTATAACTAAAAAAAAAATTAAAAAAAAAAAAAATCTTGAAGTGATTGGAATAAGTTAAAAACTTAAAAATAATAGAGGAATAAATTGTTTCAACGCCTCTAATTTTATTTGGGAGTATTTTTGTGGAGAAGGGTTTTTTTCTTAAAAGATGTTATTAAAAGTTTTTTCATTCTAATTTTTGAAGAAGCTTTGAACATAGCCAAGTGTTTCATGTGTAAGATATTACTTTATAATTAATTTTAAAAAATTAAAGTAATTTATATTTAAGAATTAGACATTATTGATGTTATGTTAATTAATATATTATAACTAAAAAATAAATTGAAAAAAATTTAACATCAAAATAAATAGAGATAATTAAACCAAAAAAATCTTGAAGTGATTGGAATAAGTTAAAAACTTAAAAACAATTGAAGAATAAATTGCTTAGATGCCTCTATTTTTACCTACGAGTATTTTTGTGGAGAAGGGCTTTTTTTCCTTAAAATATGTTATTAAAAGTTTTTTCATTCCAATTTTTGAAAAAGCTTTTGACATAGCCAAGTGTCTCATGTGTAATATATTACTTTATAATTGATTTAAAAAAATAAAGTAATTTATATTTAGGAGTTAGACATTATTAGTATTATGTTAATTAATAAATTAAGGTTAGTTATTGATTTATTTATGTTAGTTATGTTAGTTGAGTGTGTAGTTGGTTGATAATATAGACTATTGGGGTCTTGTATGTAAATTATATTTTCTAATGTAACACCCTCATGTGTTACTTTAAAACCAACTACATTTACTCTTTTAATTATCATGAAATACTCTTATGCAAAGTTAATGAGTCCATTCTTCAAAAAATACTTCCATAAAAAGTTCACACCAATATATAACAACGTTATTATGATCTCGTCTATAATTAATCCTTATGAATTAATTTGCATAGACTACTGAGTTAGTCTTGACCTTCATCTTAAAGACATGCTAGATTTTGATCCTAGGACTTATGGGTTATGGGCCCATAGGAAATGACTTTTCTTAAGTCGCACAATGATTGAAAACAACCCACATACATCAAGATCCACCCTAAGTGTTGGCCTCTAATATGCCCTTGCCCAATCTCCAAAGGATTGAATGCATTAATCGACCAATACAGTAAATCATAGAACATATTAAAACGTACTCTTTTAAACTCTTGGGAAACAACTTGGTCAACAACCTATTGTTGGACACATAGTCCAAACATATTGAGTGAAATGCATTTAAATATTGTTCAGGTTCACCTTTTCGATCATACAATGTAACTTTAGGTGCCCGAAAACTAGCTGGTAAAGGATACACTAAAATATGCTTAGCCAATGGAGTGTGCACTAAAGTCTTTGAGTCAAGTGTCGGATTAAGTTTCGAAACACCTTGTTCCAAATGTAACACATTCATCTGCAGAGCTACAATGTTCTACATAAGGGATTATACATCAGGGATATAATGTGTGCTAATCAAAGGTAGTGTAAGTAGTGACTGAGCAGATATTGGTATATTGATCTATGGAAACCCTTGGGTTTCCCCCATAGTAAATGTTGGTATAAAATTCATATTGAGTGTTGAAAATAAAGGTAAAGAACCCACAACAATATATGCCTCAGATGATTGGCCTTCAAATGCTTGCTTTATTTCCTCTCTAACAATATCTATGAACTCATCTTGCATATCAACATTCTTTGAAAGACACACTGTTAATTCTCTTTTGTCAAAATCATCAAATTTATTAACTAATTATGTTGTTGTGATGCTATCAACTGAAATTTGAATATGCTCAACTTTAGTACCACTTAGTTTTTTAGCTTCTTCTAAGAAAGGTAGAAACAACTTTATTAGATTACGTGAAATATGAAATAGAAACTTGGAAGCTTGTTGTTAATAAATAATTCAATAAATCTATTAAAAAAAATTGGAAATAGAAAAAGAAGGAAAGAAACCCAAGCCACATGAATTGTTAGGGTTTTGTAATATTCAATAATAAATTGGTTTACCAATGTGTTTTAATCAAAACTAGGGATTAAGCAATTATTAATATAATAATGAAAAACTATTGAGTAAAATTAAAATGTATAAGATATGTAATAAATACACATAATTGATTTAGAATTTATTATTTTTAGAAATATTCTAAAAGGAAAAAGTACTAAATATAAATAACCTAGTTAGAACTTGGATATGAAGGAATGCAACATAAACCCTATGAGTGACTATTGGATTGTGTGAGGTCACTATGAATCAAGAACAATGCTCCATGTTATTTTGGGACAAGGCCTCACTATTTGGACAAGGCTAGCCTATGCTAATTTCTATAAAGAGCATCGATGTCCTTTAGTGTTTTTGTCCTTGGTGTGAATTTTTTCAGATGTACCTTCACTTGTAAGTTATATGTGTATAATCGGATTCACTCAATTTACTGCAATAGACATCGTGTACCTTTTTTTCACTTAGAACCCTAGATCAATGATAATGACAAACAAATGATGATAAAATAGGAGAAATAGGTTAAGGATTGAATTTGTGCTTGACCTCAACATCCCCTATGTTGAGTGTTGCATACATATCAGTACACCAAAGAGGGATCAAACTCCATGTAGTTCTCCAATGCTATAGTGGTGTGTGTCAAATATTGGTGTAATGATATATGTTGGTGCAATCATGGTATAATTAAGTATTTGAACAATTACTTGTGACCTTACTGATATATTTAGAATTAATTTAAGGATATTTATATTGTATGAACTTAGAAATGGGAGGAATAGGTGCTTTCCTCTCAATATGCAATTATAACAATTTTGGTGTTTGCAATATAGAAGCCTCTTGTCATCTAGTGAACAAATGAATAGAAAATGTGCTTATATAATGATCATTTTGATATTTATTCTAATTGGATTTGTGAAATGTGCAGGATGATCTATAGGGTAAATTTGAAATCGATAAACTAGTCATTATTTAGTAGGAGGATGAATCGACATACTCAAACACTATCAACCAGCAGGATTATTTTCAAAGAAAGGTTTTGTCTAAGGAAAAAAAAAACTAAACTATAAGAATGAATAAGTTAAAGGATGAGCTAAGGCTATTTATGTTGGATTGGGCCACATTTAAGGATCAAGCAACCATGAAGGCTTGAGGATACATCGATGCACGAGCATTGGGGTGCAAAGATGTGCAGGTATTAGGACACATGCGTACATGGTCACATGGGCACAGGAACATGGGTGCACAGGTGTGAGGGATGTGCAAACGCAGGGTGAAAAGTTAAGGAAAAGTTTTGAGTTCTATAAAAATCACCCAAATTGGTCACAAATGGTGAAAAAACCAATAAGGAAAACCTCATTTATTGAAAAATATGTAAAGTTTCCTCCAAACTAGTAAAGACCCACTCGATATTTTGAAAAACCCAAAATAACCTAAAAGTATTTTTCCACTTCAAGTAATAAATAATACAAAATCTACTTATTTTGAAAAACTGCCTTCAAACCCTTCGAAAAAGTTAAAAAAATGATTGTCACGAAACTAGGTCATGTTTGCAACCAGTCCTAGGGTTTTGAGACCTTCTGCATCTAATGACACTATCTAGTTTTCATTTTTAAACCATGATGATATAGATCTGTATGAATTTCCTAGAAACCTCACCAAACTCTTGAAAACTAAAATCAATGAAAAAACATTGAACCAACTATAATGTTAGATCTTAAAATAGACGCTATGGTATTCAACTACCAAAAAATCTATGATATCATGTCAGAGTGTCCACACTTGAGGATCAATCTGGATAGGATTGAATGCATGAATAAAACCATGTATGGAGTAGTGAAATCTAAATAAACAACTCAAAGGAAGAAGTTTGTTTTCATAATAAAGAAATTGTATTAGCAACATTAGCCATAAATTTTTTAGGAAGGTACATTATATAGGTGAAAGATAAACATGTCATCACATCCTCATGAATGTTAGATTATCTCTCACAATGACCTAAAAAGATACCAAAGCAAAATTACTAAACATGTGTAGAGACAAATTATTAAATGGAATAAAAACCTAAACTAATAGTTAGAATGAGGAATATGAATAATTAGTATCAAAGTTGCTTCATGGTAAAGGTTCATCCGCATAGAAGTAGAGGAATAGTGGTTTAGTACCATGAAATTGAGCGTAGGTTAGGTGTGTATAAGGAGTGGTCACAAGTGTATTATTTTAACATTAAATGCTAGTTTTAGTGACTACAAAATGCTTGGAAGAATCTAGGGATTCAAACTCTAATTTTTAATTTTTCCCCTATCAAAATCATAGGCACCTTTGTAGCCAAAATTTTATGGAAGGCCTCAGAAACCATCAAGCCATGGAGAGTATGGAAAGGGAAGGGGTTTAGATTTGGATTCTCCGTCAATTCTCACTCTTTATGGCAGTCCCTAGTTGTTACCATTAACATGGAACCCTTATCAAAGGTTCCTATAATCAAACCCCTTTAGCTCTTTCGTATATGCATTCAATTCATTAGGGATATCTTTGGCAAGAGATCTATATCCTAAGCTACTTGGCAAGAGTTAAAAGCCAAATTTAAGTTTAATACACAATATTTTGAATCTAGTACATAAATCCAAATGGTAGTTACATACTGTGCCCTCCATAAAACTGAAGTTTAAGGCTCCCCCAAATGGTGAAAAGATTAGAAATAGAATGTGTTCGCTTAGGTGCTTTAGTAAAACCTCAACTTCATTATCACTGACTTTCTCTCAATAGTAAGCCTTGGAAAATGCTCAACAAATGTTGGAATCTTTGTAGCTCTTCCAATATTTGGACTAAGAGATTCCAAACCATCTGGTCTGCAGTTGTGGAGCATAAAAAATCCACCTTTCCTTAGTATATCCTTTATGAAGGTCTTCTAATGGGCTATGGATTGCTACACATGGTAACCCCCACTCCCAAATTCCCTACTTTTGATCAAACTAATGACCTATAAAACACATATTTTGGTTTTGTACTAGAGCCTGTGAAACTTGGAGATGGATTAATTCCTTCTTCTAACCCCTTAGATCTCAACCATTCTCTTGGAAAATTATCCTTTTAGGGGACTCCGCTATGCTCCCTATGACATTCAAATAGATTTGTCACATATTTTGGAATTGAAATTATCTTTATGTTGTGAAAAGACATAAATTATGTTGTATTTAACAAAGAACATCTTGACAAAACTTTGTTTACTACTAACAAAATTAATATCATGTCCAATTTTATGATACACACACACACACACACACACACACACACACACACACACACACACACACACACACACACACACACACACACACACACACACACATATGTACAAGAATAAAAGGTGGCCCTCAAGGTTCAACACGTCTGAAGTCTTATTGGAAACTAGGGTATTTCCCCTTGTAGTGTCAGCATGGTTCCCTAAAATGCATCTCACTAAGATCTCTTCGGATGGGACTGGGAGTGATATGACCATGGTAGATGTTGTCCCAGATCGCATAGTTGCTTTGATTTCTTTATCCCTTCCTCCCATCAATGATTCTCACCTTCAGGGGGACATGGAGGGTGGCCCTCACTGCAGGCTGGCTATGGATGATCTGGGTTTATACCTTCAAGAGGAGATGATCAATTTTTTTTATCAACTTGGCGCTTATCATTTTGCCCTTATACCTTGCCCCCCAACAACAAATTGAGGAAACTAAGGAATACAATCAAGAACAAGATGGTTGGTAACCCATACCTGATGAGGCACAACCACATGGGGTAGATAGGGAGATAAGCCTAATAGTATGCCACCTCCTCCTCCTCTTTCTATGGGGTGGTGGTGCATGTGGCTTAGTGTCTTTTCTTTTATTACTGTGTTGCTAATGTCACTATGATGTAATTTTATTCCCATGATTTTGTTAGCCTACAACTATAAATTTTATTTTTGTCTTAAGTTTCACCTCGATATAACTTTAGTTGTGCTTTGTCTTAGGGTGTGCTTTCATACCACCCACTTTTGGATCAGACATTTATTACATTTTTACTTGTTTTAATAGAAATATAATGCATGTTTTAATTCTCACTCTTTATGGTAGTCGCTAGTTGTTACCATTATCATGGAACCCTTATCAAAGGTTCCTATAATCAAATCCATTTATCTCTTTCATATAGGCATTCAAATCATTGAGGATATCTTTGACAAGAGATCTAGATCTTGGGCTACTTGGCAAGAGTTAAAAGCCAAATTCAAGTTCAATACATGAAATTTTGAATCTATTCCATAAATTCGAATGGTGGTGTCAGATTGTGGCCTCCACAAAATTAGAGTTTAAGGTTCCCCCAAATGGTGGAAAGATGAGAAGTATAATATGCTCACTCTCATGCTTCGATACGAACCTTAGCTACATTATCATTGACTTTCTCTCAATAGTAAGCCTTAGAAAATGCTCAACAAATGGTGGAATCTTTTTAGCTCTTCCAATATTTGGAGTAAGAGATTCTGAACCATATGGTATGTAGTTGTGAAGCCTAAAAAAGCTACTTTTTCTTAGTATATCCTTTAGCAAGGTCTTCAAGTGAGTGTGGATTTTTACACATAATAACCCCCACTCCTAGATTCCCTGCTTGCGATCAAACAGAAGACCTATAAAACACATATTTTGATTTTGTACTAGAGCCCATGAAGCTTGAAGATGGATTCACTCCTTCTTCTAACCCTTTCGATATGAACCCTTCTCTTGGAAAATTATCCTTTTAGGGGACTATACTATGCTCCCTCTAACATTCAAATATTTTCGTCACATATTTCAGAATTGAAATTCTCTTTATGCTTTGAAAGATAGAAATTATGTTGTATTTTACAAAGAACATATTAACAAAACTTTGTTTACTACTAACAAAATTAATATCTTGTCCAATGTTATGATACAGATACAGGTGCAAGTGAAAAAAGTGGCCCTAGAAGTTTAACATCTCTGAATTCTTATTGGCAACTGAGGCATTTCCCCTTGCACTCTCAGCATGGTTCCCCTAAATGCACCTCACTAAGATCTTATCGAATGGGATTGGGACCATGGTAGAGGTTGTTACAGATTGCATAGTTGATTTGATTTATTTATCCCTCCCTCCCATCAATTATTCTCACCTTCAGGGGCCATGGAGGGTGGACCTCACCATAGGCCAACTATGGATGATCTAGAATTATGCCTTCAAGAGGAGATGGTCAACAAAAGTTTACCAAGTTGGCACTTGGTCATTTTTCCCTCCACACCTTTCCCCCCTACTACCCCATCGACAAATTGAGGAAACTGATGAATAAAATTAAGAATAAGATGGTTGGTAACCTACTGATGAGGCACAACCACTGGGGGTGGCTAGGGAAATAAACCTATTAGTCTACCACCACCTCCTCCTCCTTATCTGGGGTTGGTGGTGTATGTGGCTTAGTGTCTTTCTTTTTGTTATCATGTTTTTGATGTCACTATGATGTAATTTTGTTGGTCTAAGGCTGTAACTCTTGATTTTGTCTTAGTTTTCACTTCGATTTAATTTTAGTTGTGCTTTGGCTTAAAGTGTACTTTCATACAACCCACTTTTTGATCAGACATGTATTATGTTTTTATTTGTTTTAATGAAAATATAATATATGTTTCCAAAAAAAAATGAAAATTCTAAATTAGCCATGTAATACTAAAATGATTGAAAGACATGAATCTTCCACTCAAATTAACTACATTTTGTATTAGTAAAGATGGTTAATTCCCATTTTATATTAGTAAATGTTGGAGAAAATGATTGACACTCAAATTATAAGAATGAATCTATTTAAATATTTAATTTCCAAAAGGGGATAATAGTTTAACGAAAGAATTGTTGAATGAAAGAAATTGACGTCTCTTTGACGTAGATGGTGCAGAGCCCATTTTTATCCACAAGTGAGTAATTTCAAAAAAAAATCATCGTGCCGGCCGCTGGGAATTTAGACTTTTTACGTCAATTGACGTGTAACCCAATATGCCTTTAAAACGTGCACCCAATATGACTTTTTACGTCAATTGAGTTGTCAGAAGCGTTTACTGAAAGCAAGGGTTAAATTTGACGGTCACCCTTACCCGTCAAGAAATTTTTTTGTGACGATTTTTTTGTGACGTTTTTTAAACTAATGTCACCTTGCATGTGACATTCATTTTTTATTTTTGACTTTCATAATTTTTTATAGAAACCATCTAAAGTTTGTTTTTATTGCTTATGTTGCAGAGAAAGAACATTCACTACGACTACACACATTACCTTGAGGATGCTCTATCATTGAAAGGGCTTGTGTTCCTATTTTCAATGTGAAATTGGTCCAATGGAGTTTTAATAATGTATAGGAATAAAATGAATCTTTTCTATTAAAATAAGATCCTTAAAATTTCAATCCAACAAATAATTCCCTAAACTAATGGGGGCTAAAAATTTCTTTCAATAATTTAAGATTTTTTTTCAATAATTTACAAAAGTTTTTTATAGGTTAGTATGAATGATTTTTTTTAAAGATTTTATAACTGATAAAAATATAAATCACTTGTTTACATATAATTCTCAAAATATCTTATAAAATTTCTCATCATAAAAAATAAATAAAAATCCATGAAATTTCTATGCTAAAAAAGCTACTAAATTTCTTAACAACATGAGGTGAAAAAACATAGAGCATTAAATTAAACTTACTCCACACATAACAAAATAATCTATTGAGTTTAATATAGAGTACCTGAATTTTGACTAGAGAAAACATTATTAAAAAAGTAATCGAAACAAAAGCTCGAGTGTTCATTGGTTCATATGAAATACAATACCATTATAAATCTGTCCATAGAGAATATTTTGAAATGTTTTAAATCCTTCTTTGTTTGACATCTTTCTAAATTTCATAAACCCTGTTCCAATCTACCATTGATATATCACCCCCTATCAATGAAACTCGCATCAAGGCATCCAATGTATCCAATGAGAGTTTTGTTCTTCGTATATCTTTTATTATATTTTGTCTTGAAAATCCTCTCTCACATGCTATTGTACTTGCTGGAATGGTAAGTATTGCTTGCCATAGTTTTGTCATATTTGGAAAGCTTGTATGTGAATCTGTAGCACAAAAAAACCTCCAAGCTTCCTTCATGCGGAATCCTTCACAACTAAAGCGAAGAGTATCGACAAAATTATACAACTCTTTTAAAAAACCTTCAAAATCAAATAAAGGCTTTTCTTCCTCACACAAAGTATGTTGTAAGTGTTCAAAAATTTTGAGTAGCTACCGCTTTGAATTTTCTTCTCTAGTATGTGCATCCTCTGAATAATGACAAGCGCTGAACAACTTTATGGAATGGAAAAATGAAAGATTTGGGAATCTTTCATTTAAAAAATATACAAGTTTTTGAACATATTCTTTAGTAAGATTTGTATAGCTCTCTAGTGACCCATCAATGCAAGGCTTCATTTTTTGTTTTGGTGCATCAACATAATCATCACACACATTTGAAATTGCCACAAATTGTAATTCATGCCTATGAATGTGTCCATCTTGATCAATAATCTCTAAATAACCATATTTAGAGCTCTCTAAAAATTTAGACAAATAACTTGTACCATTTTCAAAAGTGTTAGACCTTAGAAACCACCTACTTAAAGTCTGTATAGTAGAATCTATGGTTGCCCCTAAAGTTGTAACATCCACATTCTCTTCTTGAAATTTTTTATTTAACTTATTTAGTTCACCTAATACATCTGTGAGCATATGTAATAAAAATTGTACTGAGAAGATCCTAGCCTTATCATACCATGAGTCTCTTTTCTCACTTTTCCACAAAGTCAACAATGGAGGCATCAACACAATAAGCCTTTCAATAACTTGCCCTCTTGAGAGCCATCTAACTCCATGAATTTGAAGAGCTTGAAGTGTTTCAAGTTGCATGAGTTCTTGAAGAGCAATAAGTTCATTATGTCTTTTAGTAAAATTTTGGACCCAAGAATATACCTTATTTGCCAACTTTTCAACAAATATCAATTCAGGGAAAATTTTAGCAGCTTCTGATGCAACTAAAGCCTCACGATGAGCAATGCAATGAATACATATAATATTATGTACATCCTTTTTGAAAAGAGTGACAAATCCATTTTCACTCCCCACCATTGATGAAGCATCATTTGTAGAAACTGTTATCAAACTTTTATTTGAAAGACCCCTTTCTTTCTTCAAAACACATATTGCATCATATATTGTTTTCCCTCTCCCATCACACACATTTATGAGCTTTAAGAATTTTGAAATAGATGGCCCCAACCCTTTTGAGTCTAGAAAGTAGCATAAACCACAATGTGTTTCTCTAGGCTTCGATCTGTACTTTCATCTAACATCAAAGAGAAGAATGGACTGTATAACTTTTTTGCACTTTGTCTCTCTTCAAGATAATTAGATATGGAAAAAAGGAAATCATTTGCAACCCTATGATTTGTATATGATTTATAGTCCCTAATTTTTGGCATGTTTGGTGTTTCTATGTGCATTTCAAGAGAGCAAAGGGACTCATATTTTGAAAGGAATAAGTCTTCTTGCACAACCCAATAAACTAATTTCATGGTTGTGATGATTCTTTATTGGTGTCATCAATGCTTGCAATGTGCCTTAGAATTGATTTTGCTTTCCCTTCATTTCCACATATCCATTTTGCTTGTGAAATTTTATGAATGTTTGAATTTGCATGAGTAATTATTGCATCATGTTGTAAAGTAGTACAACCAATTCTAGTGCCCCATGGTCTCGCAGACTTGTGTTTTTCATAATATATACATTTCATGACTGTTTTCCCTTCATGCATTATACACTTTAACCACTTAAATTTAACTTTTCATTCATCTCTAAACACTCTATTTACTTTAGCCCTTTTCTTGTTTTGTGTTGAAGCTTCCCCCTCTTCAAATTCTTCATCATAGTTGTCATCACACCCCAATATATTTAAGTCTTCATTTAAATCAAAATTCTAATCATCTTGCGATGAAGCTTTCGACGTTCTAGACCATGCAAAAAACCTTTTGATTGAAGATTGGTTCTTTTTATTGAGACATTTTTTTTATAGTTATTAGTACCTATACAAACCAAATAATAAAAAATAATTAAACACAAAAATTTAAATGTTCATGTAACTATATAAACTTCATAAATTATTACAAATAAACCTTTATAAATAAAAAAATGATAACTAATATAAGTTGATAATTTAATATTCTTTTTGATGAAACACAAAAGAATTTAAACATGTGTGACTTAAGAATTGGGTCATAACATAAAGATTAAAAGATAAAAAACTAAACACAAATGAGTGGTACTTGATTTAAATTTTAATAAATACATACCAAGGTGCATAAATAAGAAATGACCAAGCCTCAATAAGCTCACTGCTCCAGCAAGAACCATGGTAAGATCCATCAACATCGATGACTCTTACACTTTTACTCTTGTCAATTTTCTATATATTTAATGGGTAGAGAAATAACTTGAGTCCCGACAACCTCCATGGCCTATCATGGGAACTGGGAAATCTCCACCAGTTGGGAGAGCATCATAACCGTAACATCAAATTTCAATCATCTTGCAAATAAATATGGGCTCATTAAGTTGTTAAAACTGGGTTTGATTCCTACTGTTGTGGTTTCTTCCCCTACTGTAATGGAAAAAGATATGTATAAGCTATTTATAAATTATTAGCATTAATTGGGATCGCTATTTAGCTTATTATTGCAGCCTAAAATTGATATCAATAATAACAAACTGTATCTAAATTTGCAGTAAGTCTATTTTTCACTTCCATATCTAAAGAAAAAATAACAAATTCGTGTAAAATCACAACATTACTAACTTTTTCCAAAACTTGTCTAAGCATTTTATATGGAAGCTTTTCTTTACAGCAATTACGGAGGGTGAAAGATTGAAATCTTTAATAAATATAATAATCTAATGCCAACTTTCATTCATTTAAGCTCCAAAACATTGACGCAATTATCCAATTTCCCGCAAGCAATTTCTGAATAATATGCAAAACTAATAATCAGTCTACTAAAATACGCACCAATTAGTTTAATGTGTGGCTAAAATTAAAGAACTGTAACATTCATTTCTATTTTTTCAGCAAAATAATTTCATAGAGGGTTTTGAACTCTGGTATGCAGGCATGTGTGTGATATTAAAAAGATGAATACTTATCTAGGTCTTGGATGGTGCTGTGGACATTATAATTGCACTAGAGAAGTAATTTTACAAGCTATGAGGCTAAAAACTCTCCTGCCCTAGTCGTGATACAAGTCTGAGTTAACAGTCAACCAGTGAAAAATGTTGAGGGAAGTTGCTAACTTGGTAACTGTGTCTATGTGAATCGCCAGTGGTCATGAATCATTTTCAACAGGGGTTTGATATGTATTAAATGAAAAGTTGATAAATGAAGATCCCGATGACTATCTGTAGCTTCAGCATTTGTTTAAGACTTAAAAAATTAATTCAACCCTGTCAGACTAATAGTGCCATAATGCCATTGCTCAGTGTGCGTACCCTATTGTCATTCATCACTAGCCTACTGGGCGAATACCATCCCTATAAGTTGTAGGTTGCCTAGGCCCTAAAGCCTTATAATATAAAATGACCATTTTTTTAACTTGCACATCATAATGACAGTCTGCTGGAAAATTTCCCCATTCATAAATACATTTCAATTTTTTTTAAACCTATATTTTACATGTAAAATGATAGAAAACACCTAAACGGGCGTCAAATTTAACCCTTGACTGAAAGTGATGAGAATCAACCATATGACGGGGGTAACAGTCTCTGAAAATGAATAAAATGTGCCGCCAGCGCACGCACATACCAAAATTAATAGAGCTTTTACCTATGCTTAGAAATTAAAACTTGTTTGATGTTGATTTTGGTATTATTATTATTAATAGTAGTATGTGATCATGCTGATGCTCATCCATGTTAAATTATTATCGGAGGAGATGCGACGATGTTCTCTTACACATTGTGAATTCCCTGTTTGTTAGTGGTGATTTTCTGGTGGTCGGCATCATCGCAAGGGAAATTTGTTCGATTGACATGGAGGGTGGCCCTCACTACAGGCTGGCTATGGATGATCTGGGTTTATACTTTCAATAGGAGATGACCAATAAAAGTTTATCAAGTTGGCGCTTATCATTTTGTCCCAACACCTTGCCCCCCATCAACGAATTGAGGAAACTAAGGAATACAATAAAGAACAAGATGGGTGGTAACCCATACCTGATGAGGCACAACCACATGGGGTAGATAGGGAGATAAGCCTAATATTATGCCACCTCCTCCTCCTCTTTCTATGGGGTGGTGGTGCATGTGGCTTAGTGTCTTTTCTTTTATTACTATGTTGCCAATGTCACTATGATGTAATTTTATTCCCATGATTTTGTTAGCCTACACCTATAACTTTTGTTTTTGTCTTGAGTTTCACCTTGATTTAATTTTAGTTGTGTTTTGGCTCAGGGTATGCTTTCACACCACCCACTTTTGGATCAAACATTTATTATATTTTAACTTGTTTTAATAAAAATATAATGCATGTTTCAATTCTCACTCTTTATGGTAGTTGCTAGTTGTTACCATTATCATGGAACCCTTATCAAAGGTTCCTAGAATCAAATCCCTTTAGCTCTTTCATATAGGCATTCAAGTCATTAGGGATATCTTTGACAAGAGATCTAGATCTTGGGCTACTTGGCAAGAGTTAAAAGCCGAATTCAAGTTCAATACATGATATTTTGAATCTGTTGCATAAATATGAATGGTGATGCTAGACTGTGCCCTCCAAAAAAATTGAGTTTAAGGTTCCCCCAAATGGTGAAAAGATGAGAAGTATCATGTGCTCATTCCCGTGCTTCGATACAAACCTCAGCTTCATTATCATTGACTTTCTCTTAATAGTAAGTCTTAGAAAATGCTCAACAAATGGTGGAATCTTTTTAGCTCTTCCAATATTTGGAGTAAGAGATTCTAAACCATCTGGGATGTAGTTGTGGAGCCTAAAAAAGCCACTTTTTCTTAGTATATCCTTTAACAAGGTCTTTAAGTGGGTGTGGATTGTTACACATAGTAACCCCCACTCCTAGATTCCCTGCTTGTGATCAAACTGAAGACCTAAAAAACACATATTTTGATTTTTTATTAGAGCCTATGACGCTTGGAGACAGATTCACTCCTTCTTCCAACCCTTTCGATCTAAACCCTTCTCTTGGAAAATTATCCTTTTAGGGGACAATACTATGCTCCCTCTAACACTCAAATAGTTTTGTCACATATTTCAGAATTGAAATTCTCTTTATGCTTTGAAAGATATAAATTATGTTGTATTTTACAAAGAACATATTCACAAAAATTTGTTTACTACTAACAAAATTAATATCTTGTCCAATGTTATGATACAGATACTGGTGCAAGAAAAAACAGTGGCCCTAGAGGTTTAACATGTCTAAATTCTTATTAGCAACTGGGGCATTTCCCCTTGCACTGTCAGCATGGTTCCCCCAATACACCTCACTAAGATCTTCTCGGATGGGACTAGGACCATGGTAGAGGCTGTTGCAGATTACATAGTTGATTTGATTTATTTATCCCTCCCTCCCATCAATTATTCTCACCTTCAGGGGTCATGGAGGTTCGACCTCACCATAGGCCAACTATGGATGATCTAGTTTTATGCCTTCAAGAGGAGATGGTCAACAAAGGTTTACCAAGTTGGCGCTTGTCCCAACCCACGCCCCTCACCCCACTCCCCCACCCCCTCCCCCCACAATTGACAAATTGAGGAAACTGAGGAATAAAATAAAGAACAAGATGTTTGGTAACCCACTGATGAGGCACAACCACATGGGGGTGGCTATGGAAATAAACATGTCAGTCTTCCACCTCCTCTTCCTCCTTCTATGGGGTTGGTGGTGCATGTGGCTTAGTGTCTTTCTTTTTGTTATCATGTTTTTGATGTCACTATTATGTAATTTTGTTGGTCTAAGGCCATAATTCTTAATTTTGTCTTAGTTTTCACTTCAATTTAGTTTTAGTTGTGCTTTAGCTTAGAGTGTACTTTCATACCACCCACTTTTTGATCGAACATGTATTATGTTTTTATTTGTTATAATGAAAATATAATGCTTGTTTCAAAGAAAATGAAAATTCTAAATGAACCTTGCAATATTATAATGATTGAAAGACATGAATCTTCCACTCAAATTAACTACATTTTGTATTAGTAAAGATGGTTAATTCCCATTTTATATTAGTAAATGTTGGAGAAAATGATTGACACTCAAATTATAAGAATGAATCTATTTAAATATTTAAGTCCCAAAAGGGGATAATAGTTTAACAGTAGAGCACCTCAACATGCAAATGAGAAATCTTAAGTTAGAAATGTTGGAAAAAATAAACTACACTCAAACCTTAATAAAACCTTTTTTTATTAAATGTTCATGAGTTTTGAAAATAAAGATCACATGATAATATGATAATGTATTTTTATTGTGTTTTCATATTAAACATATGTATGATTATGTGAGCAACCAAGATTTTACCACATCTTTGACAAAGTAAATATGGTTGCAAGCTATAAACATAGCTATAATCTTTTGGTGTTTTTTTGACATTCTATCGAAAATTCATCTTAAAATTAATAGGTCTACAAAAAAAATTAATTGTATTTTAGAACTTAAAAAAGGTAAATATAATCATGTAATCATTAACAAAGATTTAATTTTAATTAAATATAAAAATAATAATATATATTTATATTTTTAAAATTTGAAATTAATTTACTTGATTTCGATAATTTGTAGAGATAATTCTAATCATAAATTCAATTTCCAATTTATCTACAATATACAATGAAACTTTTTTTTTACTACCTAAAAATTATAAGAAGCTCACCCACTATTAAAGCAAATAGCTCTGAGCCATTAAACTAAAACCTGATTCCTCTGGAGCAAATAAAAAATATAAATATATGTGTGATGACATTATATTATATAATATAAAGGAACATATTTCTTATTAGACTATTTGTTGGCATTCATTTTGACAATCCAAGAATAACGACTAAATAAAATTCCCCGTCATGTTTTAATTTTCATACTACATACGCAATTCACATCACTTTAGTCCAACAAAAAGTTAGACGTGCAATGAGGGAGTCGATAAGGATGAGAAAAATATTCTGGAGCAGTTATTTCCAGCTGTAGTCATAATGGCAGCTTTAAATATATATATATATATATACAATTCGAAAGGAAATATTTCGATTCATGTGAAATTACCCATAATTATGTTTTCTGAAAAGTAAATGGCCCCACTGACTTTGGTCTTTGTCATAATGGTCTCGACTCTCCAATGAGTTTTGTGTTTACAGCCGTAGCCTCAAAAATATTCCAATTCAACGATGCGGTTGATAATCAAATGAATAAACATCATCTATATTTTTTATAGAGTAAAAGAGAGAATCTATCGGCGCCCTTAAATTTCCTTGGATAGGGTTGTTGATGAGTGTACTTTGGTCCTTTCTCTGTTGTGTAGGGGTTTGTAGTTTATATTCCTATGTTTCTTTTCTGAGAGTTTGTTGTGTTTTATCACTCTTAGTGAACTCTTTTTTATACCTTTTCTTGTAGTTGGTTGTATTTGGGATGGGACCCAATCAAACTTGCGTTTTATTATTAATAAAAAAAATCGGAGTTTTTATTTAAGGTAATTTTGAAAAATTGAAATATAATTAAAGAATAAATCGAGAAGAATTTAATTTCAAAAAAAGAGAGAGAATCAAATAAAGGTCGTGTTGCGATGAGAGTACTTGCTATTTTTAGGTAACATGCTTTGTTATAATATGAGTTTTTTTTTTTTTTGAGTAGGTTTGTTTTGAATGTAATTGTCATTTACAATGGGACCAAGTAATTTTAAAATATAATGAAAAACATAGTCGTATTTCACGATTTATAAGAAATGTTTTATTATTAGAATGTTTAACAATGACTTATTATTCATAACAATAATAAAGTATAGAAGGTTACACAGTAAAGCAACAGGTTGGTATTTACGACTCATATTCCTTGCCAAAGGAAAACACCAGCTCAAAATAAACCATAACCCTCACAACTCCCTTGTTGGCTTGGTAGAGCCAAGCAAGTGAAAGAAATACAAAATGCCCATATATCAACCGTGTTGATTGGGCAAAATTCTACAAGCGAGACTATAATGAAACCCTAAGGACAAATCTTAGAATAGCAGGAAACACATAGATGGAAAATAGAACTGCAGAGAAACACCATAAGGCCAATGAACCTCTAACATTATGCATTTGAGCAAACCCTAGCCGATAGGAATCGTGGTTGTAGACAAGCACCAAACAGGGATAGAGTGCAGTCAAAACCACTGCTAATAAAAAGGTAGAGTCCAAAGATCATTGCCACTGCCATCCACATTGTCCAAACCATGGTCCTCAACCAAAAGAAGCACAAAATGACGCCTAAAAGCACAAAATGTCACCAAGAGCAAAACCACATGGAGAAATGGTCACCATAGTCATTGGCCACAACCTCAACAAACCCCCTGTGAATAATGCTAGCGACCCATACACCACCACAAACTCTAGAGAAAAAATAGCCAACATAGAAGCCACACGATTCTCTAGAGGAATCATAGCTCCCTAGTCCTCCTTCTCAGACACACAATTCCCCTAGAGTTGCGCTCATAGAAGATGAACCCTAAATCTAGGGTTTCAACAAAAAGCATGTAAGAAATGTTTTCAAAATCATATATTTGTGAAGATTGAAAAGAAACAATACATTATAGTTGTGAATTTCTATACAAAGCTATTGATATCATCTATAAAATGCATTTTACAATACTTGTTTGTTGTTTCCTATGACAATGAGTGGCAGCATTTTTTCCCTTAAGTTGTATTCAACAATTTCATGTGTGTGTGTGTAAAAATATTACAATTATGTAGTAATAATAATACGACACTAGTAATCACAATAATGATATTGAAATTAATATAGACAACAATGATAACATTAACAATAATAATACTATTGTAATGGATGTAAATAGTAATAGCTAGAGTTTAGCTAACCACATATCAACATTACCTTTCAAATGTTACTAGAAAGAAATAATAAAGATATTTAAAATAAAATTTATTGAAGCATGTTTTGAGTGTTATTTTACCCTTGAGTTGGGGTCACTAGTTAGCATAATTACTAATGGTATAGTTGCAAGATATGTCAAAACAAGTGAAATTTGACATAGAAATTGAAAGTTGCCCCAAAATGATTCGAATAAAAACTATAATTAAGTAATGTAAGTCATAATTGTATATAACATAGGCCCCTATATATATTTAAGATATAAGAACAATAAAAAGAAGGCTATGCCCTCTCTCCAAGATGAGAATATTTTTTGTAGCTTCGATGTGGATGAAACTTTGGGTTGTACCTCCTTCAATAGAGAGTTATGTTTGGGTAGTAGTAATGCAAAAAAAAATGAACATTATAAGCTTTTACATATCAAAATTAAAATGAAGAAACAAAAGTGGATGCTCTTTTTTATACTTATTCACAAAAAAATTTGATAAGTAAAGAGCTAGTAGAAAAATTGAAGATAAAGACATACAATCATCAAAGCCCATATGTTTTGGGTTGGGTGAAGAAAGGTGTAGACATCATGGTGAACAATCAATGCAAATTTAAGTCTTATGTTGATGCACATTTCATTGATGAAATTACATTGGGTGTTGTGTCTCTTGATGTGTGTGGCGTAGTGTTTAATAACCTTTACTTGTATATCCAAGATGTTATCCTCATGAGAAGAGCCAACCAATACCATATGGAAAATGATGGAAAGATATATATCATTTCAGCCTACAAAGATGATTCTAAAATCTCTTTGGTAAGTTCCTATGAAGCTAAAAAACTCATTAATGCTAGTGGGAAGTTTGTTTTTCTTCTTTTAAGAGACATTCAAGATAAAGAAGTAGTTGTACCTAAAACCGCTTTTAGTATGTTTACTAACAAAGAACAAAAGAATATGAGAGAGTTAGTGCAACAGTTCAACAAAGTTTTTCATGACCCCACAAGGTTACCACCAACGAGGCCTATTGAGCACAAAATTCGGTTGCTTCTGACAGTTTGCTTCCAAATCTTGAGTTATATCGGTAGTCCTTGAAGGACACTGATAAGGTAAAATAAAACTTATAGTCTTTGATTAAGTAAGGTGTAATACATCCTAATACTTCTCCATGTGTTTATCCTATTATTTTAGTACATAAGAAAGACGGCTTGTGGAGAGTGTGTGTTGAGTATAGAGAACTTAACAAGATAACCATAAACAATAGGTACCCTCTTCCATCGATGGAGATATTTTTGATCAACTTCATCATGCCAAGTATTTTAATAAGCTTGATTTTAAATTGAGGTATCATCAAATGTTGATTAAGGAAGAGGACATTTGGAAAACAACATTCAAAACAAGGCAAGGGTTATATGAGTGGTTGGTTCTACCTTTTAGGTTATGAAATGCACTAGATACCTTCATGCACTTGATGAATGCGAAAAAAGGCCATATATTGATTCCTTTGACATTGCATACTTGGATGACATTCTTGTTTTTAGCAATTTTTTTGATGAGCATATTAACCATCTAAAACAAGTTTAGAAAGATTTGAAGGAGTAAAAATTAGCGTTGAATGAGAATAAATGTGAGTATTATCAAAAATCAATTGTCTAATTGGGGCATGTGTTTAGATATAAAGAGTTGAGGATTGATCTAAAGAAGGCAGAGGCCATATTGAAGTGGCCAAAGCCTAGCAATGTGATCGAAACAAGGAGTTTTTTTTGGATCAGTTCAGTATTTGAGGAAGTTCATCAAGAATTTTGTATCTAGAGCCACACATTTACATGCCATGACAGCAAGCGGTAAGGCATTTGTTTGGAATAAGAAGAAAAAAACATGTGATTTGTTTAAATAGAAGATTAACCATGCTTTGATATTAGCTAGATGCCTAACTTGGTGTTGTCCTTTGAGGTGAAAATCAAAGCTAGTTATTATGTTATGGGGGTTGTCCTAATACAAGGAGGTAAGCCATTATGTTATCATTCAAAGTTATTCCATGTTTCAATTCTAAATTTTTGTACATGTAATAAAGCACTATATGCTGTTGTTCAAGTAGTCAAGAAATAGAAACATTATCTTATGGGTAAAGAAACTATTATTCATATTGATTACTAATATTTCCAATATTTACAAGCTTAAACTAAACATCATCAAGCTAGACACTATAAGTGGATGGGTTTTTTGCAATAATTTCATTTTATTATCAAATATAAGATATGTTTGGCTAACAAACTAGCTGATATGTTATCTAGACCTCCTTTACTCTCAGCCATGGGCACCATAATTATTCTTGAGCCCTTAATGCGTGAGTTTTATGCAAAGGGATATGAGAATGACTTAGATTTTGGGGATCCATTTATTCAAGTAAAGAGGTCCCACAGTGTAGGTTTTGAGCCAAAGGAGGATTATTACCTTCAAAGTGAGTTCCTCTATTAGAATAACTAATTCATAGTATAAGTCTAAATAAAATTATTATAAGTGATGTTGTTAATTTATTTTAAAAATACACATAGATTAGTTAGGATTGTTAGGACTTAGTTTTTACATTAGTATTTATTTGATATTCACTGAGAAGTAAATATAATTTATTGTGTGAGTTGTTATATCTAAATAGATTATATTTGATAGTCGTAATATTGTTACTACAATATTACGAAAATAAAATATTTGTTATTTTACATATACATAAGCTTTAAAGAGAAATTGTGGAAGAGATGTGTGGAGATATGACTTCTTTAATTATAGGAAATATTTTTCATATATTTGTATTACCCATATGGATTTGATATAGAAGAAATAATATAGTTTGAAGAAATATTTTATTCTGTGTTTGGCTCTTTTATTCTGTATTAATTTACTTAGATCTGAAGTAGTTCTGTTATCTAATATCAGAGTGGGATGGGATTGTGAGGAATATCAAGGGCATCCATTGATTTCACCCCAGGATGAGTAACGATTGATTTTATAATTTTTTAAAGCATAGTTTGTGTTTAGTCATATATGTGTCTCTTATAGTATTCATTTTTGGTTTTAGCTTATGCATTTGTATTCTTCTAGTCATTGTGTATGAAAGAAAGCATTGGAGATTTGAACAGATCTGTCAATATTATATAGCGAGAGTTTATGTCATTTTTCAAGAGTCTGGGCTACGCGGGTTTTACATTACAGTCTGTAACATTTTAAATGCATAGGATCACACAGTTCATTGACTCTTTTTTGTATTGAATTCACCCATATCAAAGAAGAGATCATTTCTATATTGCTCAAACAAAAAACAACTTTTATCTCAAGTTGTTCGCATTCTTTGACAGATTCGACAAATATTCTGTTTGAACCTTTCTACAACACTCAATCTTCTGTATAGGGTTTTCAATATGTGGTGTGGAGTTTAGCTTCTCAGGTGGAATGATAAATTATGGACACTTGGCTTCAAGCCACCAAGATCGCTTCCTTCGTCTTTGTGTAGAGTTCTTCATTGTGTCCTGTCATTTTCAATCTGCAGAGATCAACATAATGTTCATGTAGTTTGGCTCGAAGCTCAACAAACGTCTTGAATATTGAAGTTTATTTGGGATGGATCATTTAGGCTCAACAGATCCATGCAGACCAAGTTCACCATCGCCCTTTCAAATTTGTCATTTTGGTGTCGTTCCATTCTCCATTATAATTCCGGTTGATAGGACTCTTGACGGATTTCTTCCCAGCCATCACACCCATCACATCTCTACCACAACAAGGATTATTGTTGTGTAACATTCCACACCTATTGCAAGTTACTTCTAAATGGTCTGGCGAGAGGCTATAAGCCTTAACATCTGGAAAAAAATTCTGGATTCAACAGGTTTAGCGCGACGATGACTCCCTCGACTTGCCATTCATGCAAAGTACCGACCCAACTAAAAACTACAGATCTTGCTCCACGGATTCCACGACATCATGAAAAGAAACTTCTTCCACTTCATATTTCACGCACTTGTCCACACGTGCATTCAATTGAGGTTTTAGTTTTCTTTAAGTCATAGATGTCATTTTGTTAATTAATAGATTTTAATTTAGATTAGTTTTATTTTAGTATTTAGGTGGTTAAAATTACAAAGTCTAGTTTATTAGATAATTTTTAATTTTATGAGTTGGTTTTGTCAATTAAGTTTTGTCTCATGTTAATGTTTAATTATCTTTTATTTATTTTCATAGTTAGTATATTGAGTCTTTAGTATTTTAATGTTTTTAGGTTTAGTTAAGTTCATATCAATAAGTCATTATAAAAATGTCAAAAGAGTTAAGTCAAAAAATTCAAAGTGTTTATATGTCGAAAAAGTCAAAGTTATTAAAGCTTAGGTGTCATATAGGGTTATTATCAACAAATTTAAAATATAAAAATATTTGTTTCACAGATATATTATTGTTTATACGCAACAACCAGATTGTGGGAAGGGTTTCTCATCAAAATCTTCATACAACCAAGCTTCATCGACACTTTTACTGAGTGAGCAGCTTCTTCTACTAGAGGGAGGAGGAAACAAAGGCTCGAGGTTCCAGAGGAAATATTTTATTCTATGTTCGACTCTGTTATTCTGTATTAATTTACTTGGATCTGAACCAATTCTATTAAAGATGTTAGACTATTATAAGCATCCATACATTAGAGTAGAATATTTTTAGTTGGGATAATTTAAATTATCTAAAATCTAAGAGTTAATGCTAGACTATCTCTATATATAAGTAATTCTATCATCTTAATAAAAATTATGCTTCACAATTACAATATTGCTATAATTTTGGCATCACAGCTAAGAGATCTATTGAGCAAGGTTCATCAAGAAAGAGATCAAGGATGAGAAAAATTATATAGGAGGAGCCTCAGACACTCCAAAACTTCAATCCTTAGCAAGTTTCAAGCGAAAATGATATTTTTTTTCTCTACTCATCTAAAATTTTGAGCCATGTATTTAACATTCTATAACACTCCAAAGCATTGCAATTTTGAGTAAGAAACTCAAGAGAAAGGGTGCAACTCATTGAAGGGTTGAAGCACCCCCAACCATTAGACAAAACATGGAGATTTGACCATAAAAGCCAATAAAAGAGAAAAAAGTGCTACCATTACTAAAGCATTGTATGAAGTTTATAAAATCCATGGAAAGCTGCCATAGTTAATTATAAATAATCTGAGAAATAAAAGGACAACTCAAAGGATCCACAACGCCATTCTATCAACCAAATAAAGTAAAAAAGAAGAAAATGCGAGCATTAATAATTAAGGAGGACATTATTCTCATTGAAGATCACCCAACAAGAAAAGAGAAGAGCATATATGATCTAATTAACATCTCCCAACTATAAAAGAGGTGCCACTCTAAGGAATAGTTCAGCCCATGCCACCGACAAAGCAAAAACATCAATTAAAAAAAAGTAGAAGATTGTTATCCTGAATATGTAATACTTCTTTTCTACATTAAAAATGATATTATTGTGTGAAGATGTACCATCCAATCGATTCTTATTAACGTACAATTAATTTAATTCGTTAAATTTAAGTTTTTAATTTTTTATAAATAATTAAATTAAATATTATTTTATAAAAATATTAAAATAAAACTTTAAAAACCTTTAAATATTTATCCTAAAAAACACTAAATCAAATTAATTGTGTAATGTCAAAACCTTAAACCCAAAATAAATGGTCTTAGATATATTATATTTTCATTCACTCCAAACCCAAACCTTTGATATAAAATGTATATATTTATTTTCATTCCCTTCAAAGTTAAACCTTTGATATGAAATGTTGCTTTATTAAGAGATCCTATTATAATATTTATAAATTTTTTAAAAAATTAAAATTTATTTTGTTTGGTAAAAAGATATCTAAATATTGTTCTTTTTAGTCATAATGTTGTGGATTCAATATTGTCTTTGCTAACAAAACTTAAAAATAAATCAATTATTGTTCAAAAAAAGTAATGTTTTTTGGACTAAATAATGACAACATACATTAAACAATATGTGGTGAAATCAAAATGTTAACTTAATTCATATTGATTTTTGTTATCGATTACACAAGATTTTGATGGGACAATAATGACAATAAATGAATAAATATGTGTTTCAAAACTTAAGAAGTGTTAATCGATTTTAAAAAAAAATAGTGTCACTTGCAAATCGATTGCAATAAAAAATTGTCACTTGCAGAGAATATAAAATAATTTAAGTACGTATATAATTAAAGAAAAACTATTTACAATAACATAAATGTTTATAATAAATTATAAAAAAAGTTTTTTGAAGTTATAGGTAAATGTTTTATCTTTTTAATTACAATATATTTTATTTATATATCAACTCAAGACATGCTGCTCTGAATATTATAAATAACTCTTCAAAAAAATTAAGGTATTTATGAAAATAGGTATTATTTAGATATTAAAAAAAAAAAAAGATTATTTCATCTTCATTTTTTAGTTATAATAATGCGTTGAAAGTTTGTCAACATAAACAAAGTTATGAATTTAGAGAAGGGTAGTATTGTTATAAATTAGTTTGGGATACAAATCGACTTAAACATTATCAATATTATTGACAATCACAACCGATGTAACATATCAAATGAGATTTAAATTTAAGTGGAGTTGAACAAAACCAAACCATTTAACCAATACACTTATATCTCATCAATAATATTTTCGTTTAATATTAAATGTGAAATTTTGTAACAAATTTTTATTTCTTATTTTAATTTTTTAAGAATTTTATAAATCAAAACACTGAACTTCTATTCTTTTAATTAAAATTTAAGTTAAGATTCAATTTTTAGAACATTCATTCTTTTAATGATTATTTATTTATAAACTTAAATTTATATATAATTATATTTTTAATTTTTAATTAAATATATAAAATATATTTTTTATTTATTTTTATCTTTCAAAAGATTTGAATTTATAAATTGGAATGAAAACATTATATATTCAAAGCTTTTTACTTTAAGTTATAGACAAAATTAAGAACACAGAATAATATATTTAAGATCATATATTTTTTGCTCATTGACAAAATCAAAAGATCTGGATCTATAATATTGACAAACATAAAACTATGTTTATTACATAATTATATTTGAAGTCTTTTTTTCATTAAAAAAAACATTTTTTATGTTTTTGTTGAACAGTTCGACAATTTAAAAAGGATTAAATATTATTTTGAAAACCATCTCTAATCACATAACACAATAGTATAACTTCTCAAAATTTTATATATTTTTAATCATAAACATGTCACAAATTAAAAATATAAAAATTAATCTTGAAAATTATTAATAATAAACCACAATCCTCTCATAAATTTAATAAATTAATAAAATTAAACATATAAAACATAATCTTTGAAAATAAATTTAATAAAAGAATAAAGTGGTTGAGCTTTCAGTAGGTTTGATGGTTAAGGTTATTGATTATATAAAATAAATGGAAAATAAAATTTATTTATATTAAAAAAAAATATATTTTTTAAATTGATATTATAAAAATCTATTTTTTTACTCAAGATTAAAGTTGGTTCATTTTATAAGGTCATCTTTTAAAAATTAAATAAAAAATATGAAATTTATTATTAAAAAAAAAGATATTTGTGTATATTATATAAAATTGAATTTATTTAAATTATATAATAACTTTAAAAATTGATTAAGTAACGAGATGATTATATTATTTTCTAATTAAAAAATAGATGAAATATCAAATCTTATAATGTTTTAGGAAAATTTTAATCAGTTTCAAAAAGTAAATCATTAATCTCTATACATAATTTTTATCAATACATTTAAAATCACCATCTATAATTCATCATTAAAAAATATTTATAAATATTCAAAAAGATTCTTTAAAAATGAAACTAAAATTTCTGAAAACGGTTGAGCGAAGGTTCTAGCTACGGGGATAGACGAAAAACAGATGGTGACGAAGGATTAGGAGGTCAGACTGAGCTAGAGATTCCCAAGTAGGAGTAGCGGCATGGTGAGAGGGCACTCGGGGACGAGCTAACGTAGACAAAGGTTTGGAAATCCCCATCGATTGCATCAATAGAAATGACGATTGTGGTTTTGAACAGTGGTGGCGAAAGAAGAAAAACTAGGGCCCAGGACTTTCCCAAGCACAAGCGTTAGAAAGATATTGTTAGCAGATCTGATGTTATTGCTAGGGTGAGTTTGGGTGTGCAGGGGACTTCTGAAAGGTCAAACCAGGGCAGGGAAAGGAAAAAGAAAAATGTCAAAAACTTTACTGGTTTTTTCACTTCCCATTTTATCCAAGCTAATGTGCCTCTGGAAGTTTTTTTGTGGCTGGAGCAGCCAAGTTTGGACAGTGGCTTGTCTGATGGAGGCTCCCCTCTAGGGAAGCAGATAGCAGAAACAATAATTGAAACAACTAGGGTTTCTGAAAAGGCATTAGTTTTTTTGAACTACATTAATGCATCAAATCCATTTCATTAATGTGGGTCCTTTTGCAAAGAACTTATCCTCAAAAATCACCCTGGTTTAGACTCTGTTTTGAATTCCAGAAGCCAATTTTCAAAGGAAAAAATATTTGAGGAGGATGATGCACGCGTGGAGGTTTCTAAGGAGAAAACTGTTCAGAAACAAACCCTAGAAATGACATCCTTAGGTGATATTCCTTTGATCTTTTCTGACTTCCTCCATTACTTTAAATTTACGATGTTGAGCTCTCTGTGCTTGATATGGAAAGAGGTCAGAAATATTTAATTGGCAAATGTGTGGGACATCGACCTTCATGGGAAACCCTCTCAGAATGGTCACAGGCACCCTGGCCCGCTTTAAAAACCCCTTCTCTCTCAATGATGGCAAATGGTTTTTTCTTGCTCTCGTTTCAATCCTCGATTGATAGAGATTTTGTTTGGGCTAATAGACCATGGTTTGTTGGCAAGAAGATATTTTTTTGGTGTCCTTGGACGCCTTTTTTTGACCCAATTATTTTGATGATCTCTCAAGTTCTTGTTCGGGTCAGATTATATAATCTTCCCTTAGCAATGCAGGTTTCTATTCTTCTTAAGAAGTTGGTTATTACGCTGGGAGTTTTCATCAAATTGGATAATTCCATTAAGGAAAATCTAAACAGCCAAACAACTGCATCATTCTATCTAGATTTCATTTTTGCTTGGTGTTTGGACTCAGTTTGTTAATTTTGAAGGTCTTCCCTTCAGATGCTTCAAATGTAATCAAGTCGATCACAAGATTACATCTTGTTTCGAGAGTAGATTTCAAGGTTCTCGTTCAATGCTCTTGAAAAAATGAGTCAGAAAGATTGGTTGTCCGAACCAATATTTGGTTCAGACATTGCAGGTCCCATCAAAGTCCATTTTTGTTGAGCTTCCATCGACAACTTCTTCTCGGGGGATTCACGATACCCCTCAGATGGGTGAGGCTTTGGCGACTTCAGCAGCTCAAATTGATAGGGAGCTAGGACAACGTTCTTCTTCCTCTCTAGAAAAGGAAACTACCATGGCAACTTTCAGCGCTGAGGTGGTTAACCGCTCTCCTCTTCCAGTGGATTATTTTCAGCAGTAGGAAGTCATAGGAGGGACTGAAGAAGATGGGGATGATAAAGGAGAAGAGCTCGCCAATAGAGTGGTTTTGTCTATTGCACAACAACCCAGTGATCTGGAGACTCCTAACTACGGCAAAAAAAGGAAAAGAGATAAGAAATCGAAAGTGGAAAGGCTACAACTTGATGCTATGAACTCCATCAATGGTGGCACACAATGGACAATGGAATCCTTACTTTCCAACAGGGACAGGGATCTATTGGCAGTGAAAGGTTGGTTTTTTCGCTGGGATTTCAAGTTTGTGCTGAGTAGTTCTTATTTTGGTCTTTTTTAATTTCTTTTGTTTGAATCTCCGGTTAGTCTTAGAGCTGTTTAGCGTTGAGTATTAGTCTTAGTTGCGGTTTTTGCATTTGCGTAGTGTTTGTCTCTGTAACTTGACATAACTTTGGCACTAGATGCTTCTATTATTTTTGTTTGATGTGTCTTCGGAAACTAGATCTTCAATTTGTGCTCCAAAACCGGTTCCAATGCCACTCAAAAACTTACATCCAAATTACTAATTTTTAAACATGATTTTTGATAAAAACATTTAAAATCACCATTTATAATTTATTATTAAAAAACATTTATAAATATTAAAAATAAATAAATAAATTCATTCTTTAAGAACGAAACAAAAACTTCTCAAAACGGTTGAGCGCAGGTTTACATCTTTATGTGCAACACTGGGAAATGGAAAGAGGATAAGCACAAAATAAGAAAGGATAAATCTTATCCATAAAATTGAGCGGCAATCGGAGAGCCGGATTTCAACGTTCCACCGCCCTTCATTATTAAAAGATACTTTTCAACTTTCTCGTGGGAGAGCGTGGCCTGCATTCATTCAATTTTGGCCCACCACTACCATAATTATACCATTTGTGGGTCTCCTATTCTCATCGACAGGATCCCCTTTGCCTTCTATATATATCTCCACCCTTCAAATGCATTCTCCACACACCAAGCCTGACAATCATTCAGTTTTTATATTGAGATCAGAAGTTCCTCCTGCTCTTCTTCTTTTCAAGATGTCTTCTGACTGTGGAAACTGTGACTGCGCTGACAAGAGCCAATGCACGTAAGTCTTCTATCACTCTTCCTTGTTTTTAAGCTTTGTTTCAATTATCATAGATTAGTTGGGGCTGTCAATCTGAATATTTTCTTCTGTATAACAATAATAACATATTTTGTGTGTGGCAGCAAGAAGCGCAACAGCTTCGGAGTAGAGATTGTTGAAACCACTTACAACATGAGGTGGGTTTTTAACTTTTTCTACATAATTTTTTATTTAAGTTTAGATTGTTCAGAGAGAACCTTTTTTGGATTAGTGTACACACTGCTAAAATGTTGTAAATGTCCAATTTTTTTAAATTTTATATAATAATATTATTTGCTGTTCATATTGAAGCTATGAATCTGAGATGGGTGAGAATGACTGCAAATGTGGGCCATCATGCGCATGCACCGACTGCCCCTGTCACAGCACCTGATACAATTAAGGCTCTCTTTATGGATTAATGATACAATTAAAAACTATATAATAATCATGTAACTATATTTTGTGTTGGGTGATTAATGAGATCCCCAATAGCAAGATGAATTAGAAAGTTGATCTTGCGTTGTGTTATGTATAATCTACTGGTTGTGTTCTCAGCTATGTAACTCCCGTCTTTTAAGTCAATAATAATTATATTAAGAATTGTGATATTTTCTGTGTACTTGTTCTGTTTTATTTTTCGTGGTTATTTTTTCAGTATATTAATGGAGGCGTTCTATATATATTTTTAAATATATTAAAAAATTAATATTAAAAAAAAAAAAAAATTAAAAACATGAAAATTAAAAAATAGTATTTGATAATTCCCTATGAAAGTAGTCTTCAATAGATTTTGAATTAAAGAGGAGATTGGGTGGAGGGTTAAGTTGAAATTCAAAGCCTAGCAGCAGTGATATATTCAAAAAGGTCGAAATTATGAGGAGTGTTTTTTGAAAGGGATTTTTAATTTATAAAATGTAAATTTATATGAAATGGAGCATATTATTAAATTAGAGTAAGTTATTATATATAATAATAAAGTAAAGAAGCAAGATCTTTTGAAATTGAATGATTGAGAATAGAGGTTGAAGTCTTGGTGGGCTTCGGCACATGTTCTACTGAACGATTTGGTTGAAGATTCATTTAAGACGCATAGTTCCTTTTTTGGGTCTTTAACTGATTTTTGACAGAACTCTGTTATCTTATAATTGTTTTTGATATCTTTTAGTCGAATTATGTTCCTCTTGTCACAAAGATCCTATTAGTCTTAGTGGTAATTATTTACTTTCCATCACTTTTATATTTTCATTTATTTTGTAGACTGAACCATTAAATGTATCTTAAAACCAACTCATAACACTCATAAAAATATTTACTTTATCCAATAAAAAAATTTAAAATAAAAAAACAATAATCTATTAAAACAAATGTTGTGTTATATTATTATTATTTTAAATAACTTTTATCTGATTTATTATCATTGATTCCACAAAAACATAAAAACTATATTAAAAGTCTTAAAAACTTGAGAACCTAATAATAATTGTTATTAAATTATTATAATAAAATAATTAAAAAATTTAAATTTAAATAAATTAAAAAAGTTCATCCAATAAACCCTGCCACCATTAAGAAGATTGTATGAATTATAGAATCATGAAAGAAAGATCACAGACCCCACAACGTCAAACCCAGAAACCAGAGAGCAAGCAACTGCTCGCACTGTGTCGTCACCACATCAGGCGAAAACCCTAGGCGAAGGTGGAAGGATCTGCGTCTGCTCGGCCCTTACACGGCCGCGACAGTGCATGAAACCTGCAGCCCTGGCTCCTGCGAACTGCCTCATGGAAATATCTGCAGCTTTAATGGCGATGGCCACGATTTGTTGGGCATAGTTGACGACGCAGCTCCTGTCGGCTCTCGTTCACATGCTGCCCCCAGCGCAGGTCGTCCATGGAGATCCTTCAGTGGCGCCATCCAATTCTGACCAACGAACTTGGAAAGACAGGGTTTCAGTTAAAATGGTAGTCCCAGATGCAAATTAGACTTCTGAGGCATCAGTGGTGGTCAAAGAGGATGGTGTTCTCTGCATAACTGTCCCGGACAAAATAGTGAAACGATCTCAGATCAAATTGAAGAACTCCTTAATCGAAAAGTCCATGGGTTCACGACCAAACATAGATTTTTTCAGAGAATGGATGATCATAGAAGCCTAGGGACCAGGCAGAGATCTCTGCTTTGCCGAAAGGTTTCTCTTTTAAAAAATTCTCTAATAAGGTTGATTTTATCAGTACTCTTTTAAGGGGGTCTGTGGTTCTTTGGGAAGTTTAACCCTGGTTTGAAAAAATGTGAACCGGACTCTTCAATAAATGCCTGGTTTGGGTTAGACTCCTGGCTTTCCTTGGGAGTTTTGGGATGCTGAAGTCTTAACAAGAATTGCTAAAGTTATTGGGCATTACTAACGAAAGCATTGAAAGTACACATAACTAAGCTTCTACCTCCCTCTACCTTGCCCTCTATCTTAGGGCCTTACCCTTCCACTTTGTTTAAAAAGCAAACCCCTTTCAACATATGTCGCCCATTGTCATTGATTACACCGGCACATTTATTAGCTGACCTGCCGGTCCTTCCCAGATCACAACCAATCAAACCACCAAATTCGGTCGTCTCAACTACCAACATACCTAGGCCAAGACCATTCGCCTGAACCACCTTACCCAAACCATCTCTCACCCAACCTATTACCACCCACACACCCATCTTACCAACCAAAATCGCGAGTCCAAAACCTTCCTTACCTCTAGTAGAATCCTATACAACCATTCTTCAAAGGTTAATGCAAACCACCTGCCTCATATTACCTCCCATTAGACCTTTCGATCTTCTTGGTTCGAAGCTAGCTTGGTACAATGACCGTCACATCTGCTCCTATCAAAAGACACCTGGGCATGACACAGAGGATTGCAAAGCTTTCCAGGCATTATCCACCAACTCTATGATGAGTATGATCTTTTGGTAGATGACCTTCCATCCATTCCTCCACCATTACACCCAAAAACCAGCGACCAACACATTCCTAACCCCCCACTCTCACCTCAGAGTGATGGAGAATCTACCCAACCCCCCATCACACCTTCCCCCTCTATCCATACCAATAATGTGGTCACACGATCACAACGGAAGGATAAAGAGAAGGCCAAAGTGTCCATTCCATGGACATACCCACCAACTCATCCTATACCAAACCAAATCCAAACCTCCACGTCTGAAACTAAGCCCAAAGTCACCATCTTAGGCACTTCAGAGGATAACCCCTCTGAATCGATCAAGAGAGTCATCCTTAAACAACTCCACTAGACCCCTACTAAAATGAGCCTCTATGAGCTCATTTCCACCTCACCTCACCATCATCACGGCATGATCGAGGCTATTCAAGCCATTGAAGTCAGACTGGAGGATTCCCAACCCATAGAGGCCTTTGTTGATGCTCTCCAACTCTCCAACCTTGTTACCTTCAAGGACTCAGAGATACCTTCTATCCATCCCAAAGACTCAAATCCCCCTCTTTTTATTACAACCCACATCAACCAAACCCACATCAAATGGGTTATGATCGATAGGGTAGCCAATATCAACATCATCTCTTCCCATACCTGTGAGCAACTAAAGCTACCAAACAATGTCATGTCCAAAATTCACCCATCCTTAGATCTTTTAACGACACTATGACCACTACCTTGGGAACCATCATCCTTCATATTCGACTAGGACCTCGCACGCTCCCCAAATTATTCTATGTAGTCGAAGGTGAATTTTAGTACAATGTTTTATTAGGGAGACCTTGGATCTGAGCCATGGGTTGTGTACTTTCCACCCTCCACCGTTGTACCAAGTTTGAACACGAAGGTCAAGTTGTTACCATACAAGATGACCCTAGCCCTTTTGCAGCATGTAATATGACCTACCAACCTAATGACATTCTTCTGCCTCCATCTAAAGCACTACAAACAACCACCATCAAGCCCTCACCCACAGAAGCTGAAGCCGTTACTTCTTCCCCTTCCATTGAGGCCTCTACCAACTCATCTATCCCTATGGACTAGATAACCATCACTAACCCTTTGGAACCTACATTCCAACACCTTACCCTTGGAGAATATTGTCTCCTCACCCTTGATGCCCTTCTCACTCGCCAAGAATACGAAAAACTCAACCATAAACTAGGTTATGACCCCAACATTAGAGCCATTACTCCCTTG
Source organism: Torreya grandis (assembly GCA_037957365.1). Taxonomy (NCBI): domain Eukaryota; kingdom Viridiplantae; phylum Streptophyta; class Pinopsida; order Cupressales; family Taxaceae; genus Torreya; species Torreya grandis. The sequence continues at coordinate 729,164 of JARHVA010001506.1, forward strand.
GGGCCTCTGAGCTGTCAAACCGACTTTATCTATGGGGGGATTAACAAGCCACTTAACGTTGCCATCACTCCCTCTCCATCTCAACCATTCACCTCTACCTTCTCTTATTTGGATAAACTAGACTTTGCCAAACTATACCTTCACAGATGTGTTTGGTAGGGATTTGGGTTGGGACGATATGAGCACAGCCCACACACATTAAGCTCAATTAAAACCTGAAAGCCTCACGAGAAGCATGGCCTCAACTTCATTCTATCCAATAAGAAGAAAGCCAAACAAACTACCCCTACCATTGTTGAAGAAGAGACCCCTTCCTCACCAACAACCCCTCCACCTGTGGGTGAGGATGAGGACATCATCCCACCTAACTTTTTTTTTTCATCAACATGATTACCATCGACCTTATGACTTATCAAAAGGAAGGGGCATCTATATCCATCCCTTTGACCCATCCTGAACTCGTGGGAGAATAATCTCCTACCATTAACATTGTTTAGTGTCAAGATGATGATGTTATTCTCACCTACCTTGGTGCACTAGATTCCTTCATCCAAAAATATTTACCTCCAAAAGCCTCAACCATGTTGAATGAATCTACCACATACATTGACATAGACACTCTAGATAATCCCCATATCGTCAAACTCAACCAAACTCTCACTGCTGAGGAACTACATGACTTCTCTACTTTCCTCCAAGACTGCAGTATTGCATTTGCCCGGTCATATGCCGACATGATCGATATTGAACCAACCATTGCCACCCACAACATTGTAACCAATTATGATGCCAAACGTGTCAAACAAAAACTTCATCGAATGTACCCTCATATACCCCTCCTTGTCAAAGAAGAGCTTCAACATCTCCTTTCTGTCAACTTTATTCAACCCATTGATTATCCCCAATGGGTTTCAAACATCATACCTGTCACTAAAGCCACATGGGGACTACGTATCTGTGTGGACTTTCATGACCTCAACCTTGCTTGCCCAAAGGATGACTTTCCTCTACCTAGCATTGACCAACTTGTTGATCTTACAGTAGGCCACGAGATGTTGTCACTCATGGATGGATTCTCGGGTTTTAATCAAATTTTGATTGCACCTAAAGATCAACGCAAAACTATCTTTATCACCCCATGGGGGACTTTATGTTACAGAGTCATGCCCTTCGATCTTAAGAATGTTGGCACAACCTACCAATGTGCCATGACCTATATTTTTCATGACCTTATCCATAAAATCGTTGAAGACTATGTAGATGACCTTCTTGAGAAGTCCAGGCTTCGCAAAGACCATTTAGCCATTTTCAAGCTTATCTTTGAGCAGCTCATCCATTATCATGTCTACCTTAATCCCAAGAAATGTATTTTTGGGTTCTTATTAGGTAAACTTCTTCGCTTCATCATTTCCCTTTGGGGAATCGAAGTTGATCTGGCCAAAATCAAAGCCATCCTTGAGATACTACCTCTAGTCAACCTTAAACAACTTTACAGTCTATAAGAGAAACTTCAATCCATTCATCACTTCATCTTCTAGCTCTCTGATCGGTGTCAACCCTTCCACCACCTCTTGAAAAAGGACATCTCTTTCAAGTGAAATGTCAATTGTCAAAAGGCCTGTGATGTACTCAAAGAGTACCTACTATCTCCACTTATACTTACACCTCCTAAAGACAACAAACCTTTCTACCTCTATATCTCTGCCACAAACCACTCCCTAGGGGCGATGCTTACCCATCATGATGAACAACGCAAGGAACAAGCCATCTATTACATTAACTGCACAATTGTCGAATATAAAACTTGATACACACATACTGAGAAACTGCATTAGGCCCTAGTCTTCATGGCCACCAAACTTTGCCACTACCTTCTTAACCACAAAACTTTTGTCATAACCAATAGTAACCCCCTCAAATACATGCATTTCAAACCATACCAAAACCAACGTATGGCGAAGTGGCTCATGCTTTTAGATGAGTTAGACCTCAAATTCCTCTAACAAAAATCAATCAAGGGACAAGTAATTTTCGACCAATTTGTTGAGGCACTCCTAACAAACAACCAACCTTCCCTCTTGAATTTTCATATGAGTCAATCTGTTTTACTCAAATTTTCTCCTTGTTTCTTAGTTTTGAAAGTAGAAGTAAAATTGAAAGAAAGGGGTGTGTAAGGGTACCTGGTTGAAAGTGTGCATGTGTTGATATCCAAATGAAATGAGAGATCCTCTTTAGCTATGGAAGAAGACCTGCAGTAAAAAAACACTAAATTGAATTTGTTGGTTAGACAATAAGATGGGGGGATTGCCTAGCATATGTTAGATCCAAGAAAGCAACAACTTGCTAGGATGGATGTCAATCGCCTTTCTGATAAAAGGTTGGATAAAAAGAGATGATACTTGTAGTAAATAACATAAAGATAAATGCAATCTAATACAAAAAAATAAATTGCTTGTTATTAAAAAGAAATGTTTAGGTCAGGTCTAGTCTGGTTGGTGATGGGAGGCAGAAAATAAAGTTTGGTCAATGGGTAAAAGGTTGCAGATAGGTAACAGTTGGTGATTAATGTAAGTATCAGTGGTTGGGGCTCACTGTCAATGGTTAAGGTAATTAGTGGTGGTTGGGCTAACTGTCGATGGTTGCTCTAATCATCGACAGTTTCCTACCAAATTTTGGGAATGTCTAGAAAATAGGTTACAGATTTGGTAATTGATCATATAAATGTTTGGGTAAGGGTTTTAGGTCAGCAAAGGTTTGATATGGGTATAGAGGGTATAAAACAAAATGCAAATAGAAGAATCTAATCAAGGTATTTAAACCTTAGAAAATAAATAAAGAAAACTGAAAACAAAGGGAAGAATACCTATTATCAAGAGCAATGGAGAAAGGGTAGAGAAGACCCGGAGGAAATTCCTTAGCATAATAATACTCCAGCCTCTAAGAATGATTTTGGCAACATTTTGGTAAGGGTGGATACCTGCAAAAAGATTTTGGCAGTGTGTACTTATAGATTTTTTCCTTTTTTCTTGGTCTCCTTCTTGCAACTCTCTTTTTATAGGAATAAGTTACCAAATGGAGTGGAAGAAGTTGCTATGTAGGTAAGGGATAAAGATGCTAAGTTGGGTGCTACAAAGCTACTTTGTATCGCCAAATGAAAAAGTTACTAGATTTAGTGTGAAGTTAATCTCACACTCAATCTGGAAATTGCCTGATATAGATTAAAAGACCTAACCATCAATGGTTAGGCTAAACATTGACAGTTAGGCTAACCATTGGTGATCAAGGCTCTAGATGAAAATTGGTGAAAAATGGTTAAAAAGGTTAAGTTAACAAGTTAAAAAGTGGGCTAGGTTAATTAAGTGGTTAACTAGCTCTAGTGTTAGGTAAGGGTCCAAGGGTGCTTCGACATCAAAAATAGGGTAGTTTCTTACTATCTACATTTTGCCCCTTTTTGTTATGCAACTTTGGGTCAATACGCTGTAAAATAAAAATAGAGCAGGTTGTTGGTCAAGGGTGAAAGATGATGGTCAAGGTGACTCCAATGCACTAGGCAAGAGGATGCTACCTACATAGTTCCATGGATGTAATATCTAAAAAGAATTTCAGAGCAAATGTAGTTCTTGAATGGTTCATGGGTAGGATGCGGAGAATAGGTGTGATTCGAGGATAAGGTAGAGATACTTTACTGGCTTACCCCAAATTGAAGAATCACATGGTTTGGTTTGGTTGAAAGTTTATTGAGAAGGGTCATCTCCAAAAATTTTGATTGCTTCGAGTATGGGAGGAGGTATTCCCCCTCAAATCAGGAGTTAATGACGCGAAGGTTGAATTGGGTTAGTGTTTGATAAGTGGTAGATGATAAGTCATGAGGTGGGTGACAAAAAGGCGAGTTAGGAATTTGAGACCCAAACATGCACACAAAATATAACTAAGTGTGATAGTCAATATCACACAAAGACTAATACTGCCATGTTAGTAATAATAAGGTCAAGTTCTACAATAAATGACAAGGTAACTGGTCCCCAGCATTGGTCATAGTGGATCGGGTTAGTCTTATCAAGTATCCTAGATAGGATCGGTGTTTACTCAGGGATCTAGGGTAAGAAGTGCCCCTGAGAAAAACATAAATGGTCTGGTTGTGCATGAGGTGGTGCAAATTCAAATGTTCAACATGGAAAAATTGGTCTATATGGTCAAAAGGACCAAGGTAAGGTCGTCACAAACTATGCGATAGGTTGGGTCAAAAGGGGCCAATGGTCTGGTCATGCAAATTCAAAGGTTTAACATGGCATCAGGAGGAAATATTCCTCAAGTGAAATATGTTGGAATGTTGATTCAAAGTGGTTTGTGGTGGGGATTTGATCTGAGGGGATTAATGAGCCAGTAGATGCCTCATTGGTAGAAGAGGATATGACTTCATCATTCATGGTTAAGGGCTTATCTTTGGCTAATGAGGGTGTGTTAGATGGAGGTGTGAGGACGTTGTTGGGTCGATAAGTCATGTTGTATGATGAAAAAGGACTTGGGTCAGTTTGTATAGTGAAAACCTAACCTTCGTGCTCAAATTTGTTACAACGATTAAGGGTAAAGGGTGCATAACCCATGGAGTGGATTTAAGGTCATCCCATCAAAGCATTATACTGAAATTCACCTTTGACTACATAGAAAAGCTCTAGGAGTGTGCTAGGTCCTAAACAGATATGAAGGATAACAGTTCCCAAAGTAGTGGACATGGTGTTGTTGAAGGATTGGAGGAAGGTTGAAGTTTTAGACATGACATTGTTTGGTAATTTTAGTTGATCATAGGCATGGGAGGAGATGATATTAATGTTAGCTCTCCGATCAATCATGACCCATTTAATGTGTGTTTGGTTAATGTAGGCAGTGATGAAAAGGGGGGATCTGGGTTGTCAAGATGGATATATGGTATTTTTGAATCCTTGAAGGTGACAAGGTTAGAAATTTGGAGAGCATCAACAAAGGTTGATAGAAGTTGAGGGTCTTTAGGTTGGACCTATATTGATTGTAATGCCTCTATCATTATTTGATGATGATGTGGTGAATTAGAAATTAATTCATATAGGCTCATATTTGTTGGGGTTTGGTGAAGTTATTTGAGAACCACTCTTCTAATTGATTCAGAGGAGTTGGATTGAGAGGTACCCAAGATAGATACATTGGGTTTGGCTGAAGATAAAGGTGCTTGAATTTGGCTTGGTTGGGAGGTGGAGGATGGGTACATCCATGGGATGGACACTCTCGCCTTCCCCTTATCTTTTTATTGAGCATGTGATCATGTGACCACATGGATAGTACAAATGGAGGGAAGAGTTGGGGTAGGCGATTGGTTTGGTTCCTCATCACTCTGAGGTGAGAGTGGGTATGCATTGGGTATTTGTTGTCATTTGTCATACTGGTAGCGAGCTATTGTGAGGTTCATCTATTAAAATATCATCCTCATCATAGAGCTAAAAGATTATGGTTTGGAGAGCTTTGTAGTTATTCATGTCATGCCTAGGTATCCTATGATAGGTGCATAGTTGTTATACTAGATTGGTTTTGGACCTATAGGGTCAAATGGTCTGATGGGAGGTAAGGTCAAGAAATAAGCTTGCAATAACCTTTGGAAAATAGTCGAGTAAGATTTAGCTAATGGTGGAGAGGGTTTAGAGGTTTTGGCCTTGGTTGGTGAGATGGAAGTCTTTTTAGAAATGGGATTTGTGATAGAAGGTTTGGGTAAGGTGGTGTTCTTAGTTGATGGCTTTAGTTTTGGTAAGTTGGAAGTTAACAAGCTAGAGGTAGGAGGTTTCAGGGTAGGTATTTTGGTTATCAATGGCTCGAGAATAATGGGCATGTTAGAAAGCAAGAGTGATGGGGTAACCAAAATCAGTAGTTGGGTTTTTGTTGAAATAGTTGGCTTCCTAATCAAAGTAGAGGGATGATGACCCAAAATATATGGCAAGGTTGAGTGGGGAAAAAATCTGGCCTTCTAGATTTTTGTTGGTTTTACCTCCTTGGTTGATGGGTCTAGTGAGGTGAGCTCTAGTTTCAAGGATCGGTGATTAAGGCTATGTGTAGGGAAGATTCCCAAGATTTTGGTTGGATTGGTTGAAGTGATAGAATATGATTTGACTATTTGGGTTTTGGTTGCTTTGGGCGTTTGAGAGATCATTGGGTTGGTAGATGTTGTTATTGGTTTGGTTGATATGATAGTGGGTTGGATAATAGAAGTGGTGGGTTGGTCCATCAATGAGGTGGTTGGAGGATCCTATTTAATGATGTTAGGGAGCCCTAATTATTACCAAAGGTGGCTTGATCTATGTCAGGTTTGGAGATAAACTCCAATCTCTAAACTAGTCTAGATAATGGTTAATAGATTGATATGTTCCCTAGGCAATGGGCTCAAAAGATAAACCCATAGGTTAAGAACGGGGAATGGTGACCTTGTCCTTTTCCTTAATCAAAGGATGCAAGGTTTGGATGGGTGGTTCTTCTATAGGAGGTGTAGACATGGTGGTTTCTTCCTTGGGAATGCTCTCCAATGGGGAAGTAAATTGATCGATAGTTGAAGGAGGAGGTAAAGTAGTGATGGTTGCTTGCTCAGGTTTATCAGTTGAAGGAGGTGTTGATGACTCTACTACCTCAATAAGTAGAAGAGGTGGAAAGGTTACTTCCTTAGTTTGGGTCTTCAAAGGAAGAGAAGGTAACTACACTACCTCAATAAGTGGAGAGGATGAAGAATAGGTAGATTGGGTGGTAGGTTCTTCAATAATGAACATGCCAAGAACCATATTGACTATATGGGCATGATGAAAACACTCAACTTTGTTGCTCTCATTTTTTGTAGGTGCATGATTTTAGAAAGGTTGTCTGAAAATGTCAAGGACTTGGTTTAGAGGTGCATTGGGGTTGTCTAACATAAGTTCCCCCTTATCAATGAGGGTTTGTATAACATTTTTGAAGGTATTACACCTATTAATTTCATGCCCAACTACTCGATGGAAAGCAAAGAGGTCATTCTCATTGTACCAGTCAGGTGTAGGATGAGAAGAATAAAATTGTTGAGGGGGTTTAATGGAAGAAAGATTTATGATATTAGCTTTCAATAACTTCTTCAAGACCAAAGCATAAGATTTCCCAAGTGGATTAAATTGATTCTGATTGGTTCAGTTTTGGTTTCTCATGTTTTGATGTGAGGAGTTATAAGAGTTTGGTTGATTGATAGATGGTGTTGGAGCGGTCTTAAGGATAACCACATTCGTATTTCCCTTATTTTTGGCATTGGTATTGGTTTGGTTTCTTGGTTTAGAGGAAGAGACCTTATTGGTTTTGTAGGTAGAGTTTTTGCTTTTCAATTTTAACTTTCCTTTATCGATGGCTCTATTTTCTACCTTATGCATCATGGTGAAAGCTTCGTCAAAGGTTTTGAAGCTTTGAACATGCAACGTAAAAGAGATGTGTTTGGCACATGTCTAAGAAAAAAGTTTTATCAATTCAGGTTAGGGTAAAGAGAAGGAAAGTTGATTAATTAAGCTCCTCTAACGAACTAAAAAATCAACAATAAATTCATCATCAAACTACCAAATAGAGTAAAGGTTAATAATGGAAACTTTCTTGGAGATGTTTATTGAAAAGTGATCCAAGAAAGTTTGGGCTAGCTGGGTGAAAGAGAAGAGAGAATGTTTGGTTATGGCACTGTACCAGTCCAATGCTGAATCAGATAGGGACATGGGGAAGGTACGCAGAAGGAGGGAATCATCATAGGCAATCAAATAACATGCATGCCTAAATGCCCTAAGGTATTTTTGGGGGTCCTCCTTACTTTGGAACTTAGAAAACTTGGAAAGTTCCCACGGGGGTGGATATGGTCTTATAGGGATAAATGGGTGAATGGGTTTGTTGTAGATCTAGTCATATGATAAAATATTGTGAGCATTAGAGATGGATGACTCTAAAGTAGTCATTTTATCCATGAGCATTTTCATCAGATCCATTTGGGGTTGTGCACCTCGGAGGTTATAAGGTGCATATTGTTGTTGTGGTTGGGTGACATATTGATAATTGGTAGGAGGTTGAGGACATGCCACATATTGATATGTGGACACAGGTGGTTGGGTAGATGCCATGTAGGGGTAGGTGGATGTATGTGGTTGGATAGTGGGTAGAGGTGCGTGCCCTTGTGGGTTAGGGATGTAACTTAGGTTGGGTGTGATGGGCATCTGTTGAGAGGTTAAGGCGGGTTGGGTAGGAGCTGTAATTGGGTTTATAACTAAAGGAAAGGTGGTGACCTTTATATTGATTGGTGGAAAGGTATAAGTTATAGACACCACAAAATTTTGAAATAGATTAGTGATTAATGGATTGGGGATAGCCAAAGGAAGGTTGGCAATGCTAGTAGTAGGTATCCCCATGGTGAGGGGAGTATAGGTGGTTAATTGGTTGGGTTGCTCCTAGGGTAGAGGAGTGGTTGGTGGGGGTGGAAGGCATAAGGGTACTGGTTTTTTTGGGTAGGTTGGTTTTTCACAGTAGTATCAAAAGAATTATTGGTATATTAAGATGCTTGGGTAGTGACTGTGAAAATAGAAGGGTTTATCATAAGTGGGAAGGCATGCCATAAGGTGGGTCCACAGGCAAAACCAAAGTAGGGGTATGGTGAGGTATGGTGTTGAGATAATGCTAAAGGGCCATAGGATTATTATCTAAGAAAGTGGCAAAGTCTGTATCCCCTTGGGGAACTACCTGAGGGAAAAAATAAATTTTTGAAGGGTAAAGAGAGTCTGCTGGTTCATAGATGTACTCCATGGATGAAGAGGTAGGAGAGGATAATTGGTTTGGTGATGGGTTATGTTATTCTAGGTTCTTTCACTGCTAGCAAGTTAGAACCATGCAATATAAGGAAGGAGAGAATACAAAAACAATCTTACCACTCAAATAGAGAGAAGAAAAGAAATTAACAAGGAAATAAAACACACACTAGAAAGTATGTTAAGCCTTAAATTTCTTTTTAGTCTTTCTTTTGGCTTATGCATTAAGATTTATAAGAAATTATGTGACTTCACTTGGGTTGATAGAACATGTACTAGAAAAAAAATCTATAGATGGTTTCAGTTTGTTTAGGCTCTCAAAAGGATATATATTAGAATCAATATGTGGCTTGGTATTGGGGCCTACCCCCTCACTTCACACACTGCATCGATAAGGGTGTCAGGTGCTTAGTTAATATATATATATATATATATATATATATATATATATATATATATATATATATATATATATATATATATATATATATATATATATATATATATATATCGATTCTTAGAGTTTATAGTCAACTAAAGAGCTGAGTTGGTTCTCCCTTTGGTAATGACCTCCAAGTAGGATCACCAGGAAAGGGTAAAGTGATCACTAGGTGATGAAATCTCAGTCGAGCCTTATGTCAAGTTTATTTAGATGTTTGATTGATTTAGGTGGTTTTGGTTTGTGTGTGTGATACAAGTGATGCTATGATCGAATTACTTTTCTTTATTTCAACTAAGTGAGCTAAACTTGCAAGCAACCAATGTATATAGTCGAGTTAAAACCTAAATGAAATTTTAATTTCATTTATGAGCACAAAATAGGGAGAAGACCATGTAGATGCAAACAAATGAAACCCACGTAGAGACTAAAGGGTCCCATCAGGCATGCCAAAATATTTCAATGAATTTCAGCTTATATTCTTTAGGAGGAAGAGAAAAACAAACTTGATACGGGTATGGTTGAAAAACCTATTTGGTTATGCACACATTGAATCAAATGATTATGGAAAACTCCTCTTTACCTTGGGAGGATGACCTACAAATAAGACAACACTAAATCAAGTGGTTGGTTAGATAGATAATTGGGTGGATTACTTAGCGCTAGCTAGATCCCAAAAATAAGAGCTTCTTTGGGGGCTATCAATCCACACGTTCTAAACAATAAAGTTTATAGAATAAAAGATAAATTACTTTTATCAATAATCAGAAGGTACTAAAATTGAATACAAAAAATGCTTGATAAAAAAATAGACTAAAATGACTAATATAACAATAAGTGGGTCAATACTAATGCTAAATAGTTTGGGTGTGCTTTAGAAAATATGTTGAGGGTCTATAAACAGGCAGATGAAAAGAAAGTTGGATTTGGTTGAGGGTAAGTGGGTGAAAATAGCTTGTTTTTATTTTTTACCATAGTGACCATCGATGGTTGGTGTGACAGTCAGTGGTTGAGGTGACCATCAACAATTGGACAGACCATCGATGGTCAAGATGATTGTCGGTGGTTATTATGTGTTGGGTTTGGGTGATAAAGGGTCAGATTGATGGGATCATAGAAGACAATTCTAAAAAAATGGTCTATGTTACACTGATTGCGAAATGGAAACAAAGTAATTGACATATTGAAAATAAATACTTAGCTTTTTAGAGATTGATCAGATGAATGGTTGAGGTGGTTGACTCATTGATGGACTCTAACATTATTTTGGTAGAATAACGGTACTTGGCTATCGACTGAGGGGTGATGGCAAGTTGGCTCTCTGATGTGATGGTTAGATTGCTAGATTGTTAGAAGAAGCAACCTTAAAAGAAACATTGGATGCAAAAGCTCTTGAAGTCCTGGATCCCTTTTCACTTCCTAGTCCTATCTTCTTATAGAAAGGAAGGAGAGGTGTGACAATACATTAACAAGCGTTTCAACTTACTGTCTAAATATAAATCATGCATGCATTAGCTCACACACGAATCAGACGAGCTAATTGTAAAAAGCAAGGTAGAGTGAAGGGTCAGTCAAGTTGGTTTAGACGATGAAACCTGATCATCGATGGTTAGGGTGACCATCGGTGGTTGAGGGTCAAGTTCAGGTTGAGTTAAGAAGGTGGGTTAAGTCAGTAGGTCAATCTGACAAGGGTTAGGTAGGTTTGGGGTCGAACGATTAAGTTGGGGCCCTAGGGGGTCCTAAAGTGGTCTAGGGGAGTTGTGACATTCAAAATTATTGTGTGCAAATTTTTGATGTCTATAGATTGAACATTGTCTTTGCTAATAAAACTTAAAAATAAATGACAAAATAAGTAATGTTCTTTGGACTAAATAACCACAACATCATTAAACAATATGCGGGTAAATCAAAATGTTAACTTAATCCATATGTAAAAAAAAACCAATCTTAACTTTGATTGTTCTTTATTATCGATTGCACAAGTTATCGATGGGACAATAATGATAATAAATGAATAAATGTGTTTCAAAACATAAGTAGTGTTAATTGATTAAAACAAAAAATAGTGTTACTTGCAGATCGATTAAAACCAAAAATAGTGTCACTTGCAGAGAATATAAAATAATTTAAGTACATATACAATTAAATAAAAATTATTTACAATAACATAAATGTTTATAATAAATTATAATTTTTTTTTTGAAGTTATGAGTAAATGTTTTATCTACTCAATTATAATATATTTTATTTATGTAATGACTCAAGACACACTGCTTGAATTTTATAAATAACTCTTCAAAAAAATTAAGGTATTTATGAAAATAGGTACAACTTAGATAATTCAAGAAAGATCATTTCATCTTCATTTTTTAGTTATAATGATGCGCTGAGAGTTTATCAACACAAACGAAGTTATGAATTAGAGAAGGTTAGTACTGACTAGAGCTAAAAACTAATTTGGGATAAAAATCAATTCAAACATCATCAACATCACCTCCAATTACAATCAATGTAACATACCAAACAAGATTTGAACTTAAGTAGAGTTGAACACAACCAAACCATCTAACCAATATACCTATATCTCATCAATAATATTTTCATCTAATATTATATGTGAAATTTTGTAACAATTTTTTATTTCTTATCTTTATTTTTTTAAAATTTTATAAGTTTCTCCTCTTGTAATTAAGATTTAAGTTAAGATTGAATTTTAAAAACATTCATTTTTTTAATGATTATTTACTTATAAACTTAAATTTATGTATAGTTATATTTTAAAATTTTAATTAAATATATAAATTATATTTATATTTATTTTTACTTTTTTAAAAATTTGAATTTATAATTTTGAATGAAAACATTATATATTAAAAAAAATTACTTTAAAGGTTATTGACAAAATTAAGAATAAATAATAATATTGAATATGGATTTATAATATTGACAAACATAAAACTATGTGAATTACATATTTATAGGTGAAGTTTCTCTTCCATAAAAAATATATGGTATAATAAAATATTAATAAAATTAATATTTTTAAGATTCAATAATAATTTTTTGATTTTTTTCAAAATTAAAGTTTTTAATTATATGAATTATAATGATATAGGTGAAGTCTTTTTTTTCCTATGAAAAATATGGTATACAATAAAATATTAGGATAATTGAATTTTTTTCAGGTTCAATAATAGTTTTTTAGATTTTTTTAAAGTTAAGATTTTTAATTAAAAAAAAAATAAAATAATTTTTTTTGGGTTGGAAAATAAATTTTTAATTTTTTTCAAAGTAATTATTATTAATTTAATGAGGAGAAAATAGAAATATGAACATACCACTTCCAATCCTACCATTATTAAAATGAATGATGAATTCTAATTTTATATAAAAATACAACCATCTAAATTTCAATAACATATTCAAAGTTCCATTGAAACCAAACTTAACTTCAAAATAAAGTTATAAAAATTTGTTGAAACTATATTTAATTAATCTATAATATTTATTATGTCTTTTTAAAACAATAATCTAAAAAAGAATAAATATTATTTGAAAACCATCTCTAATGAGAGCACCGAATGATATGACTTCTTAAAATTTCAAATACTTTTTAATCATAAAAATGTTAAAAATTAAAAATATAAAAAATAATCTTGAAAATTATTAGTAAACCACATTCTTCACATAAATTTAGTAAGTTAATAAAATTAAAAATATAAAAGATAACCTTTGAAAATTATTACGAGTAAACCACATTCCACACAATTTACGGCAGATTTAATAAATTAATAAAAATATAAGTAAATTGTTGAGCTTTCAGTAGGTTTGATGGGGAAGGTCATTAATTATATAAACTAAATGAAAAATAAAATTTATTTTTTTCAAAAGAAAATTATATTTTAAATTGATATTATGAAAATGTATGTTCTTTATTTAAGATCAAACCTGGATCGTTTTATAAAGTCAAATAAAAAATATAAAATTTATTATAAAAATAAGATCTCTATGTATATTATATAAAATTAAACTTATTTAAATTATATAATAATCTTAAAAATTGATTAAATAATGAGATGATTCATCTTTCTTTAAAATTAAATGAAATATCAAATATAATATTGAAATTTTCTATTATTTTTTAATTAAAAAATAGATGGAATATCAAATTTTATAAAAATTTCAATCAATTTGAAAAAACTAATTATTAATTTTTATATATGATTTTTGGTAGATACATTTCGAATCATCATCTATAATCTATTTTTAAAACAAAGAACGAAACTAAAACTTCTCACAACGGTTGAGCGAAGGTTTACATCTTTATATACAGCAGTGGAGCACAAAATAAGAAAGGATAAATCAGGGAAATATCCATATAATTGAGTAGCAATCGGAAATGAACGTTCTACCACCCTTCATTATTAAAAGATACTTTACAACTTTACCGTGGGAGAGCGTGGCCTGCATTCATTCAATTTTGGCCCACCACTACCATAATTATACCATTTGTGGGTCTCCTATTCTCATCGATAGGATCCCCTTTGCCTTCTATATATATCTCAGAGCCCTTCAACTGCATTTCCCACACAGCAAGCAATCCATCATATTATTTATATCTGTTTTTAATTGTAAGTTTGTCTTTAATTAAAATATTTTTTATTTATTTTTTCAAATAATGTTTTTTAATAAAATATTATTAATTTTTTAATTATAAATAAAATAGTATTCACATTTAGAAATTAATGAATTATATATAAAAATTAAATAATATTATAAATTTATTTTTTTAATCAATCATAAACATTTAATCAATTAAAAAATTGTATATATATTTTTAAATATAAAAAAAAATTAAAAAATAATATTTGACAATTCCCTACAAAAGTAGCCTTCAATAAAATTTAAATTGAAGGGGAGGTTGGGTTGAGGGTTAGGTTGAAATTCAATGCCTAGCAGCATCGAGTGATATATCAAAAAAAGTTATGTGGAGTGTTTTTTGAAAGGAATTTTTAATTTACAAAATGTATTTATATAAAATGGAGCGTATTGTTAAATTAAAGTAAGTTATTATATATAAAAATAAAATAAAGAAGGAAGATGTTTTGAGGTAGAATGATTGAGAATAGAGGTTGAAGTCTTGGTGTGCAATGGCTTTTAATAGACAATGGAACACTTTCTCTTAAGCTGTAAAAAAATACGTTCTAATTTGCGGTTGAAGTTATTGACTCTATTTTATACTTACAATGTCTTTTTTAGGGTTTTTTTTTGTGGGTTTCCATTCACATTCTACTCTTTCTAGGTTCTCTTCGACGAGTTGGTTGAAGATTTTCTTAAGAGGTATAGTTCTTTTTTTGACTCTTTCGCTGACTCTTGTCAAAAGTCTATTATCTTATAATTGTTTATGGGATCTCTTAGTCAAATTGTGTTCATCTTATCACAAGGATCCCATTAATCTTAGTGGTAGTTATTTACTTTCCACTCTTTAATATTTTCATTTATTTCTAGAGTGAGCGAGTAGATGTATCCCAAAACCAATTCATAACTCCCATAAAAAAACATTTACTTTATCCAATAAAAAAATTTAAAATAAGAAAGCAATAATCTATTTAAACAAATATTCTACTATATTATTTTAAATAGCTTTTATCTTTTATAAATGGATAAAAATAATTATTATTGATTCCACAAAACCAGGGAAAGCTATATTGAAAGTCTTAAAAAAAATTTATATTTCGAACCAAATGCTTGGCCCATAATAATGATAATTGTTAATAAATTATTATAATAAAATAATTAATAATTAAAAATTTAAATAAATTAAAAAAGTTCGTCCAATAAACCGTGCCACCATTAAGAACATTGTATGAATTATAGAATCAGGAAAGAAAGATCACAGGCCCCACAACGTCAAACCCAGAAACCAGAGCGCATGCAACTGCTCGCACTGTTGCGTCACCACATCAAGCGAAAACCCTAGGCGAAGGTGGAAGGATCTGCGTCTGCTCGGCCCTTACACGGCCGCGACACTGCTTGAAACCTGCAGCCCTGGCTCCTGCGAACTGCCTCATGGAAATATCTGCAGCTTTAATGGCGATGGCCACGATTTATTGGGCATAGTTGACGACGTAGCTCCTGTCGGCTCTCGTTCACATGCTGCCCCCAGCGCAGGTCGTCCATGGAGATCCTTCAGTGGCGCCATCCAATTTTGACCAACGAACTTGGGCAGACAGGGTTTCAGTTACAATGGTAGTCCCAGATTCAAATTAGACTTCTTAGGCATCACTGGTGGTCAAAGAGGATGGTGTTCTCTGCATAACTGTCCCGGACAAGATAGTGAAACGATCTCAGATCAAATTGAAGAACTCGTTAATCGGAAAGTCATTGGGTTCACGACCAAACATCGATTTTTTCATAGAATGGGTGATCATAGAAGCCTAGGGACCAGGCAGAGATCTCTGCTTTGCCACAAGGTTTCTTTAAAAAAAAAATCTCTAATAAGGTTGATTTTATCAGTACTCTTTTAGGAGTCTGTGGTTCCTGGGAAGTTTAAACCGGGTTTGAAAACATGTGAACCAGAGTTTAATTTAGATCTGGAACTGTTCAATGAATGCCTAGTTTGGGTTAGACTCCTGGCTTTCCCTGGGAGTTTTGGGACGCTAAAGTCTTGACAAGAATTGCTAAAGTTATTGGGCAGTTACTAGCTTTCGACCGGTAACTAAAAATAGGAGTGTGATCCATACTAGGTTTGGTGTGAGCATTCCTATTAACAAAGAGTTTATGTCAACAGTAAAGCTCTCTTTCAAGTATGGTGTATAGACATAGATGATTGAGTATAAAGGAAAATATAGGGCTTATGTTGATTCTAAGAAGATGGGCTAAGAAATTTATCCATAAAAAAGATTAGAAATCGGGTATGAAAGAAAAAGAAGACTTGCAATTTTAAGATATAGGGAAGAAAAAAACCAAGAATAAAAACAAGAGGAAGAATCAACCAAATAACAAGTATAAGTTTTAAAGGTCTCAATGTTGAATGGTAAAGAAAATCAAGGAGAAGAATCTGTGGGCATAGTTAAAAGTGGGCCTTGTAGTTTCAATGCTTTGAACTTAAGGCAACATAAGGAAAACAAAGGAAAATTTGAGGTTATAATGATAGAGGATGAGAAAGATCCAAAATATCTTGAGGATGGAAAGTTTAGAGACATGGAAGACTAGGATCAGGAACATCATGATAAGAACAAAGGTATTTTAGATGATGCAATGATAGGAAAGGAGGGACAGGCTATAGATTTTGAGGATGGAGATATCGGGTACATGGAAGATCATAATTAGTTACAATGACATGGAGGAGAGGAAAATAATGATCTTCTAGTTCCATAGATACACATTGAAACTTAAGCTCCAACTTTCGAGATAGATGTTAGGAATCTGAGGGTTCTTGCTTTTTGGGAGGGATCAAAGTATAAAGAATATGCTAGTAAGGCATTGGTAGGCTTAGAGATAGAGCTTATCCACAAAGGTGGAGAGGATGAAGGCGATTGGAATTTGGTGACAAGAAAACTCAAGTCTAAGAAAACGATTCAACCAAGTGTTAGAGTAAAAGGAGTATAAAATTGAAGGAGATTTCTAGATCCAGATCCAGTTACTCAGATAAATATTACTACTGAGCATTATTATGTTATTAGAAACTGAGCTCATGTTTTGTTGACTTCTTGTTTATTTTATAGCTTGGTGGTTTGCTAAGCTTGGTCCTTAGTTGTGTTTGTTGTTGTGCTTAAATTATTTCTATCTTTGTAGTTTTGTTCAAGGTTTGGGGACCTTTCAATACTCTCAATTTACCATATAAAAAAAATAAAAAAATAACAACCACCCAAGTAAACTATTCCTTCACTTAAATCTTAAATTTAGCTCTTCATCATCCAGGATTAGAATACTAGAATTTTGAACAAACTGAAAAGGAGCAAAAGAGGTAAGATTGACACTAATTTAGTATAAATTGCATTAATTTTTTTCCCTTGAATAATATCCTTTGTACATCCCTTTCAATAGCTTCCATACTTGATCGAACCTACTCATAAGGATAAAACTTATTTGCTCCACATCCCTATGCATTGCAACAATATTGATTGTAGTAAAAGGAACATGTTGTACTCCAATGAGTTGCACCATATTTAGGGTATCAAGCTTCAGGGTACACTAGTTTGGATCCTTCATGGTTTGTAGCACCATTTTCCCTAACCTAATAGAGAGTTGCATTTGAAACTAATGTACCTTCCTACTTAAGCAGTGTTTTATCTTTAATGCCTTTAAAGAGAGCAGACTTCTAGGAGTCCATATCTTGCTCTACAATCAATCTGGTAGATTTTTTAAGGAAGTCATTTTTTTGAAGCAGTTGCCTAAATTTGAGGTTTTATACCAACCCCAAGAAGAAAGAATGGTCATCATTAATAGAATATTTATTCATAGTTCCATGTTCTACTTGTTTATAATTTTATTTTAAAAAAATTATAAATATCTGAGAATTTGTAATATTTATTTATTTTTAATTTTATATAATTTTTATTTCTACTATTATATTATATAATTATTACTCTTAGTCATTATAACATAGGTGTTTTTTTTCCAATTTTATGTCATTAAATGATTAAAATTTCATATGAATAAAAATATACTTAATTTAAATTGAGTATTATTAAAAATATAAATAATAAAATATATTTGATTAATTATGTAGATAAATATTGAAAAACATATTTTGAAAATATTACTTATCTAATGAAAAATTAGATGTTTTAGTCATTTATGGGTTTGTCTTCATGATCCGACACTGTTTGCATAGATATGATACTTATTGAACCTATTGCAAATTAAATCTAAGTCTACAATGGAATAACATAACTACTTTTGTCTATTTTCCACTATCAAAATATAGTCATAATAAAAAATTCTTTGCTCTGCTAGGGTTTCCTCCATGCGTGCCATTGAGTGGGTCCTTGATTTTCTGTCTGTCTAGCTTGTGTCATACTATGGCCCCTAAGTTGCCTACAAGACTTGCATTTATTGATTTCTAGGGTGTCTCACCTTCGAGTGAGGCCAAAATTTATAATGAATTCTCCCCATTCTATCTTGGTTGTTTCAATTGAGAAGAAGAACGATGGAGCGTTGAGCAATGCCCTCCTGCAAGCGCCTAAGAAAGTTTGTCCTAATGGTTTACTATGAGGTAATGCTTCAAAACTTGATGTTATATTGCCTATTCCTGAATTTAATTATGCATGTTAATGGTTAGATCAATTTTGTTTGATAGGATATTTTATTGGGAGAATTCCCTTTGAAAGTACGCTTAGGTCTTTGGTGCAAACCCAATGGGCATCTCATGGCAGTAAACTAGAAAGTGTCCAGAATATGACCAAGGGTTTTTTATGTTCTATTTTGCCAACCCTTCCCATGCAAGAGGAATCCTCCATAAGTCTACTATTTGGTATGTCAAGAACTCTCTCATGGTTCTTTCCCCTTGAACACGAGACTTTGTTGTCTCAGAGCACATTGATCTTAAATTATTAGTTTAGATTGAATTTTCAGGCCTTCCACTCCCTTGCTGGCACTTTATTCACCAAGTAGCTTCCTCCATAGGTCAGGTTGTTTTCCATGAGAAAAACCGGTTCTACTCTGCTAGATTGTAAAAGTGGGTTTGTGTAGAAGTAGATCTTTCTTAGGACCTCAAGGAGTTTGTGGAAATTCAAGTTGGGGACATGAGACACTCACAATGAGTCTTGTATATCAACTTACCTAACACCTAATTTTGCTGCCAAGTCATAAACCATAAGATTTGGGATTGTCCCCTCTAGTTATCTCATAACAATGTGTCCAACCACTCATCCTCTCCCCCCAAGCCCTCTCTAGAAGCTAGCAAAAATATAGCTAAGGACAGATGGACTACAGTAGGAAAGAAGAACACTCATACCAAAGTTGCAAGTTTAAGTGATACTCCTAAAGGAGGTAAGCTATCATCCAATAATGGCTCACAGGAGCAAGCTATTGTTGAGAAAGAGCCTTCCCACATTGAAGCCCCACAAATATTAGAAAAACCTAGGGTCTTTAACACCTCTCTGGCTGCTAATGTTTTGTCCCAAGGTCTCGAGGCTCCTTTGCCCAACTCTTTTGAATTTTTAGACTCACAACCAACCGCTCTTCCACTTCCTGCTCGACGGGATGTGTCCAAACATTCTCGCAACCCTCCTCAGAGGAGCAATGAGGTGGAGGATGGAGAGTATTATGTTGACCCTACTATGAGGAAGAAATTTGATGATTTTTTAAATGCCAATAGTGGACATTTTTTGCAAAATTGATATGATGCCTTGGAAGGTCTGGACTCTAAGGACATGTCCCTTGACACCTGTCATTTGTGAATTGCTTTTCATCGAATGTTCAAGGTCTCACAGACCCAAAATTCAAGTTTGTTGTGTGTGATTTCAGAAGGAAGTTTCACAAGATGGACATTCTTTATCTACAAGAAGTCAAGGTGGTGGATTTTTTATTGATGGCTATTAGTAATTCCATCTGGAATGATAGTATTATTTTGCATAATAATCATGAAGTAGGATGTGGAGGGGTGATCACATTCATTTCTCCAAGGTGGTGGTTGCACTTAATGAAATTTGGCGTAGATCCCACCAACCAATTAGTATGGGCCCTTTTTAGCATTGAAAGCCACTCTTTTAGTTTTATTAACATTTATGCCTCAAATGACACTTTTGTGCTTACCCATTTATGGTGATGGATTGTGGATGATATCCCCGATGCCCATTGGGTCTTATGTGGTGAATTTAATATGGTGGCATCTCTCGAAGACAAAGTGGTCCACCTACTAATGTGTTGGGCAGTTGGCAAAAGGGAGGTGTGGTATTATATGTAAACTAAATGGGGTTTTATGACCCTATGTTAATCTATCAGCCTGTAGATCAAGTATGGTACACCTAGAGCAATCTCAGGGAAGGTCCCACTCAGATTATGAATTGCTTAGATAGGGCAATGATGTCTACCCAATCATACTTCTCCTTTGATAATGATTTTTTCCCTTTGATGCAAGCACTTCTAGATTTTGGACTTTCCAACCACTCTCCTATTCGATTTCGAGTGACATGGCAGTTCATGAAACCCAAAGTCCAAAAAACATAATTTTTTCTCAACACTTCTATGCTCAAGCATGGGCCCACGATGACACACATTCGTAGAGTATGAAATTTGGATCCACATCCATCCCAATAATTTGGGTGGATTCATTGGTGGAATGATGCCATTAGAAGGACCTCTCACTTTCTGTGAATCTTTGGTCACCAACTTGCTAAAATTTGAAGACACTCTTACTCTGCTACTTCCTTAGAGCTTAGTTGCATCGATTTAACACTGAAAAAGGATCCTTTTAATGAGATCTTGCAGGTCAGAGTATCCTCATTATGGCATTATAACCAGATAGAATACAATTACAATGCCTGGGGAGCTCAAGTAAAAGCCAAGCTCCACTGGCTCAAGATAGGGGACAAAGCCTCAAAGGAGTTTCTTCAAATGCTACAAGCCAAGAACTCAAAGTAGCAAATCTAGGTCATCTCTGAGGCTGGTAACAGACTCTTAGAGACTCTGCATATTGTTTAATATTTTATCTTCCACTATTAGTAAGTGTTTGAAGATCAAGTTCCCTTTGTAGGGCACGAAATTTCCCTTCAACAATGTCTCCTAATGGTGTCATACAAACTCACTCCTACCCAGCAGGTGGCTTGCAATAGGATCCTCATTGTCGATGATCTGCATGAGGCGGTGTCTCACATGTCAAATGATAAATCTCCATGCATTGATGGTTTCCCCTATGAATTCTATAAAACCATTTGGGATATAGTGGGTAGTGATTTGCATAATGTTTATCAAGAATACTTTTATACTCATTCTCTAGGGAAGAATAAAAATAAAGGAAACATTAAATTCATACCTAAGCAAGGGGACCTTGAGTTGATCTATAATTGGTGGCCCATCACCCTCCTGAATGTTTCATACAAATCATTTCCAAGGCTCTGATGCTTCGATTGAACAATCTATATCCACACATCATTCACCATGAACAAACATGATTCATAAAAAGCCAGTGTATATGAGATAAAATTATAGTAGTTCGAGAAGGTATGGATTGGGCCAGAAGGTCTAAGCAACAAGTTATGTTCATTAAAATTAAATTTGAAAAAACTTATGAGCATATTGAGTGGCCGTTCATTCTGGCCATGCTTAGAGCCTTGAGCTTCCTGCCCAACTTAGTTCAAACCATCCAGATGTTATATGTAGATGCTTCAACTATTCTTTTCATTAATGGATTCACCTCTAAGCAATTTGGTTTGTTCTGCTCTATTCACCAAGTGTGCCCTTTGGCTCTCGCCCTATATGTGCTTACAATTGAGGGTTTTGGATATCTTCTTAGCAATGCCCAAGTTGGGGGCTAAGATTTATCTCCCTCCAGATGCATCAAATCCACACGAAGATATGCAATTAATTAAGGGTCACTTTGTAGATGATTCTTTCCTTACTTTCATTGAGGAGGAGGCCAATGTGGACAATGCCTTACAGTGTCTCAATACCTTTTTTCTAGCCTCTGGCTCTAGCAGATAATGGCACAAAAATCATTGCTAATGGCAATCATACCTCTCTCACATGATGAAATATTTAAATGTATTGACATCCCCTTTACTTTTGATGCCTCGCCACCCTTGTTGTGGCAATATGTCGTTGATAGAGTTGCCAAGAAACTAGAATACTGGGTGACCAAGCTCCTTTCATTAGTAGTAAATTTCAAATCTGCTCAAAAGTGCTTGCAACCACCCATGTTTATTACTCTTCATGTTGGGTGCCTTCTAATAAATGTTACCATAAGTTGGAGAAATTGCTCATGGACTTTCTTTGGGCCAATTCTTCTCATGGTAACTAATTCTACAGGGTGGCCTGGGAATACTATTGCATCATGCGGGATGTTAGAGGTATGGGGCCCATTGACGTAGCTCATCAAGGATCTACCTTATGTGCCAAATGGATCATGCAGGCCATTGAGGGCAAATAATTTTGGAAGCTGTTGTTCCGACACTACATCTTTTTGGGCTTACCTAAGGGCAATAAATCCTGGAAAGGGCTTGGCTTCTCCAATTTGCTTATCATTAAATCTCTCATTCAAATCTCAGGGTCATTTGGGGCAAAAAGCATCTGAAAGGCATGGGAGAAGATCAAACCATGGATTCTCTGGAATGGCTTAGGATTCTGAGATGCTCTATTTGTTGACACCCACTTGCTATGGAGGTCACTTGTTATTAATTTCAATGAAGTTCCTATGGCTGAGGTCCCTTTGATCAATGCTCTCAAATTATTTTGTAGAGGCATTCATACTATCCAAGACATTTATTGCAGGTGATCTCGCTCCTGGCTATTCTGAGAAGAGGTGAAAACCAAATTCTGATTAGCAAATTATGTGGGGCTTCCGCTTTAACACTCACTGGGGGGATTGCATGGAGCCTAAACTAGCTCATTTTGCTTGGTGTATACTATATTAGGGCTTACCTATTGGTAGAAGGCTCATCCAATTAGGAGTTTCCCTCCCCACTTGCTCTTTATGTAGTCATTGATTCAAAACTCAAAAAGTCTTATATTATTCATAAATAATAATAATAATAATAATAATAATAATAATAATAATAATAATAATAATAATAATAATAATAATAAATAATCGAAAATATCATATATATATATAAATATTTTATTAATAAAATAAGATATAAGACATTATTAATTATATATAAAAAAAAAAGAAAAACAATTATTAAATATATACTAAATGATAAATAAAATTAATCGTCTATATATTTATGAATTATTATTTTTTAACTTTGACAAAACTGATACGAATGACCAACACGCCAACAAAGGGAATTAAGAGAAACGAGCCAACCGATATGTTTAAGCTTCTAACAAAATGTGCCGAGACCATAGTAAGAGGTATCATAAATATACAAACGATCACATGGTATGTAAGAAACCCTTTTCCCTTACCCAAAAATGGGCTAGAATATTTTTTCCTCAAAAAAAAAAAAAAACAAAAAAAAAACAATGTTTTTCGTGACAAAAACTCTGAACCATATTCCATATTAATAAAATAGGCCTTACTTTCATTAAACGCAATTAATTTGAACAGAACAACAACTATACTATTAAATTTAAATCACATTATATAACGGAATCATTTCATTAACGGTATTTAAATATATTAACGGTATATATAAATACATTTATAATAAAGAAAGTCAATAATTTATATTAAGTTTAAAGTTATTATTAATAATTTTGTACATTTTAGTTAGTTTAACTGTAAATAATTTATAATCTTAAAAGGGAGATTATATAGATTTGAAGTGTTGACTTTCTTTATATTATTTTATTTTTTAATATATTTTTAATATATATATAGTCATTACAAATATATTAAAAAATAAAATAATATAAAACAAATATCAACATGGGAAATATGTCAAAATTTATTATATATTGTAGGTAACAAGGCAAACTCCCCCAAGAGAGCCATTTTCTATGTAAAGCATTTTGGTTTGAAAGGCTTGAAAAGGGCTTGAATCTTGTTCCACGCTGATTACATGTGAGCACAAAACCAAAAGAGATGCTTGTTTATCTCTGGCTAGTGACAAGCCAAACAAATGGGATTTGAAACCCTCATGTGTTTGAGATGGTCACCCACAGGCAAGCCCTGGTAAACAATACACTAGAGGAAGTGAGATTTTTTTGGTTTAATAAAAGCATCTCATATTGTGGAAAATATTCTAGACCAGACTGCTTGGCTAGAACGAAGATTCCATCGGTGATTAACAATGTCATCTTGAATGTGCTAAGGAGCCAAAAGATTGTACCCCAAATGAGGATAATAATGAGAAAAGGGTGTGGAAGTAGGCCAATGCCAATCCTTCCATGAGGAAGTAAGGGACGTAACTCCAATCTTATGAAGACACTCTTAAGGCATGAAACTCTGAATTTCCCTAATACACTCAACATCTTCTTTGTTAAGGTTAAATTTATTCTAAAACAGATTCTAAGGAAGCCAAGTGTGGTGAAATTTATGAAGTAAATACCCAATGGTTTTAATATCCTTTTTGGACAACTTCAATCTCTTGATCCATGGGGCAAGGATAAAAGGAACATTGTGTAAATTTGTGAGGAACTTGCTGCACAGAGTTATGAACTATAGAAAATAATGGAATAATAAAAATAACTTCAAAAATTAACTTAGAATAATTTAAATATGTTATATTGATTGCAGGGCACTTTGAGGAGGCGATCTCCTTTGAGCAAGCTCAATACAATAATATTCATCAATGCCTTCTTTCGGCCTCAATACTTACTTAAATACTAATTCTATTCTAGCATCTAATACTTCCCATGCATGTGGGATAATTCAAATATACCACTTAAATATTAATTCTATTCTATCAACTTAATACTTCCCATGTATGTAGGATAATTTAAATATACTAAAGGGATGACTTACAAAGCATATGCATGCATAGTGACTAATACACTAATAATGCAAAGAGAAGGATAGGACATGGGTTCCTAACTCACCTCCCCCTTAGAAAAAGATTTGTCCTCAAAGCTTCAAATGTGAGAATCATTACTGAATTTGGAATAATGGTTCCCATGTGGCATCTTCAGGTTGCATATCATGCTACTGGATTAAGATTTTTGTGATGGAGCAGGAGTGAAGTTGGCTAGTGCACCTATCTAGGATAGCTTTCATCTCAATAAGGATGGATCCTTCATTATCAAGTTCGCATAAAACTATCTACACTCTAATGGTAGGTCCAAAAACTTTTTTCGAACAAGAGACATAAAAAACTAGGTGAATTTGAGAGGAAGGTGGAAGCTCCAACTTGTAAACAACATACCTAATTTGTTGGAGGACCTTATATAGCCCATAAAACTTTGGGGTAAACTTATGGCACCCTTTTAGTTTTAAAAATGATTGCTTGTATGATTATAGATGAATAAAACCCATATCACCAAGTTGAAAAGTGCACTCAGGGCAGTGCTGATATGCTTGCTACTTCATTCAGTTCTATGCTACATGGAGATTATCTCATAGGGTGTTGAGAATATGATCCCCATGGTAGAGAGTAGTGTTGACTACCTAAAATGGGGAACTACCAGGGGTATACAGGAGTAGTATTGGGGGAGCTTGACCATAAACTGCCTCATATGGATTCATTTTTGTAGAAGTGTGGTATGAGGTATTGTACCACCATTCTATGATGGGGAACCACTTTTACCACTAGTGTTGTTGTTGTGATGCAAAGTAATGAAGGAACGTTTCCAGGCATTTGTTGACAATTTTTGTCTAGGCATTGATTTGGAGATGATACCTGGATCTCATCTTTAGTTGTGTGCCTATGCATCATAATAGCTCTTTCCAAAAATGGCTAGTGAAATTTGCATCACGATCATAGACAATTGAAGAAGGGATGCCGTGAAGATGGAAAATTTGATCTAATAAAACTTGTGCAACTGTGGAGGCTGTATAAGGGTGGTTGAGGGCACACAAATGACTATATTTGGAGAGGTGGTTGACCACGACTAGAATAACTAGTTTACCATCAGATTTAGGGATCCCCTCAATGAAATCCATATAAATATCAGTCTAGATCTTAGTAGGGATGAGCAAGGGTTTAATCAAACTAGGAATCATTATGGTTTCACCTTTGTTGCATTGGTAGGTATCACATTCGGCCACCATATTTTTAATTTCCCATTTCATCCCCTTCTAAAAAATATTTTGACATGCCCACTCATATGTTTCGAGAAATCCCAAGTGCCATGTTGATGGAGAAACATGTATTTCATAGAATATAACTTGATGAAGTTTTGTGTTATTAGGAAGCATATAATGACCCTTGTAATGAAGAGAATCACCATCCCATGAATAATGTGGTACTGTAGAGGGGTTAATGGTCAATTTTTGAATGAGTTGGTGTAAAGAGGGATCATGCACATACCCTTGGTGTATAAATTCTAACTAGTTTGAAATGGGCATAGAGATGGCAGAAAGGGATGCCTAGTCCTCAAACGTGTGGGAGAGAGCATCCACCACTACATTGTCTTTACCCTTTTTGTAAGTGATGTCATAATCATATCCCATGAGTTTGATGACCCATTTCTATTATTTTGGGGAGGAGACCCATTGTTCTAGGAAGTCTTTCAATCTCTAGTGATTAGTTTTGATGTAAAAAAGATTCACATGTAAGTATGGCCACCATTTTTGTACGACATGTAGAATAACCATCATTTCTTTTTCATATGTAGACAAAACCAAATTTGGTCTAGAAAGGGATTTGCTAGTGAAAGCAATGGGATGGCCTTCTTGGAGAATAAAAACACTGAGGCCATTGCCACATGCATCATTTTTGATGTTGAAAGTTTTGGTGAAGTCTATCATGGCTAAAACTGGTGTGCTACACATAACTTGTTTGAGTGCCATGAATGCCTAGTTAGCTCTAACATCCCA
This sequence comes from Torreya grandis, assembly GCA_037957365.1. Lineage (NCBI taxonomy): Eukaryota > Viridiplantae > Streptophyta > Pinopsida > Cupressales > Taxaceae > Torreya > Torreya grandis. The sequence goes on from JARHVA010001506.1 coordinate 755,994, forward strand.
TGTGAATGCATCTTTATTCAATAAGGAAGTTAGAGGAGCAACGATCTTGCTATAATACTTGATGAATTTGTGGTAGTATCTTGTAAGGCTGAGGAGGATCTTGAGGGTCATTGGTTGAGGCTAATGTTGCAAGGCACTGATTTTATCTAGATCCACACAGACCCCATTGGCTGAAATACTGTGACCTAGATATTTAAATTCTTTACTGAAGGAACACTTGTATTATTTGGCACATAATTGATTATCTGCCAAAAGTTATAATGCCATATCAAGATGCTGGAGATGCTTGTCCCATATGCAGTTGTAGATCAAAATATCATTAAAGAAAAACCAAAACAAATTGGTGGAGGAAAGGCCGAAAGATTTTATTCATTAGGCCTAAAATGTTGGAGAGGAACTTTTAAGTCCAAATGGCATGATCAATAATTCATAGTGACCTTTATGAGTCTAGAAAGTTGTCTTTGGAATGTCATCAACATGCACACAGATTTGATGATAGCTAGAACAAAGATCTAATTTGGATTTTTTTATCGCATTGAGCTCATCAAGACACTCATTGATGACTAGAATTAGAAACTTGTCTTTGATAATGAGGTGGTTAAGGGCACAAAAGTCAATGCGAAGGCACCACAACCCATATTTTTTGTTGACAAGAAGTATTGGGGAGGAGTATGGGTTGGTTCTTAGGTGAATAACTCTATACTTGAGAAGTTCTCATACTAGCTATTCAATCTCAGTTTTTTGTAGATGGGGATAGTTGTATGGCCGGATGTTGGGTGGGATTCTTCTTGGAAGGAAGAAAATGCGATGATCTTCAGGACGTGAAGGGGGAAACCCATTGGCTCTAGAAATATGGTTGCATACTTGCTAAGGATGGATTGTAAATTAGTAGGGTAGTTAGTAGAAGCAGGGAGTTGGAATCAGATGGAGTGCAATTGGGCAATGACCCCATGTGAGTCTTTCTTCAAAAGCTTTTCCATGCAATGGGATTTGATGATGCTAGTATATTTAGGCAATAACCATTTTAAGGTGTTCTTTTGGCCATTATCGGTGAATTGCATCCAAAGCTCAGAGAATTCCCATAGAATAGGTTCCAATGTGTGGAACCACGTCACCCCTAGGACCACATCACATCCCCCTAAGGGGAGGGAAAACATATTTTAGTGAAGAGTGTAATTTCGTATCACAATATACACATTATGACACTTACCTTTATAGGGAAATGTTCCCTCATTAGCAATCATGAATTCAAATATGGAACAAGGGTGTATAAATCAATCTGTATATTTAGCAATGCAGGAATTGATGGAATTATGCATACTACTAGAGCCAATGAGGATTGTGAGAGGAATATTTTTAACTAACCCCTTGACCTTCATGGTTTGAGGGGTGGTCACACCTATGAGTGCATGGAGAGAGATCTTAGGTTGGGTTTCCTAAGCCAGAAATTCATCGAAGGGGCTTTGTTCTACTTGAGCATCCTGGAATTATTAGATATCAGGCCCGTTGTCTTGATCTAGTAGTGAGTCCAAATATAGCAAGTAAAGATTTTGTGTGATGCACCAATAACCCTTAACCCATTTATCATCATAATTATAACATAATACTTTCTCTTTATGAGCCCACATCTCTGCCTCAGTAAGGCACTTGATTGGTGTGGTTGTGGCTGGTCACTAGTTTGTTGTGTTCTTTGTGGGTGGAAAAGTGGGAAGTTGATGCTACACTAAAAGTTTATCTTCTGTTAACTTTTCTAGAGCAAAGGAAACCATCAAGTTAGTGGGATGAAACATTTTCACCTCTAAGTAGATTGGCTCTTTGAGGCCACTAATAAAATAACTCTTGAAGAATTTATCTGATAACCCTTCAGTGTGATTAGCTAGTTTCTCAAATTTAATTTGATAATCACCAATAGTGCATATCTGGTGGAGTTTGGTGAGAGCTCCTATAAATTCATTAAATGATGAAGGACCAAACCTACCTAAAAGTAAGGATGAAAATGTTTTCCAATCAGGTCCATCATTCAACTTTAGATACCAATGATACCATTGAAGTGCTTCTTGTTCTAAGTAAAAGGAAGCAATTGGGACATTATTGACATAATAAGTATTGTGAATGTTAAATAATTGTTCTGATCGATATATCCATATAGTAGGATCTATACCATTGAACCATGATAGGTCAAACATAGGCCCACATGATGTGTGTGAAAAATAAAAACTATTCTCTAAAGAATACTCCTTTTGTAGGTTATTGAGGAGATAGTTATTCTTCTGTTTCAATCCATGCATCCTGTCAGTTAACTCAGTGAGCTAGGATTTCAATGAGGCAAGTTTTTCTTCCATGATTTTTGTGCCTGTATGGGTGACTACCATAACCAGTGTTTTCTTATATTTTATTTTCTAAAAATGGTTTCTTTCAGTTTCTATTGTCAAAAGTTTGTCCAAATGTTTGCAATTAATACTGTGCTAATTTGAAACTAGTTTCTCTGGGTTACTCTTGTCATAAGTATGTTTATAGGTTTTCAGTTACCATTGTGCTAATCTAAATCTATTTTTTTATAGGATGCTCATGTCAAAATTCTATTTTTAGGTTTTTCGTTACCACTATGCTAATTTGAAACTAGTTTTTATACTGATAATCTACATAAATTGATATGTTTGATATGGGCCCCAAGTTTGTTTGGTTGCTTAAAGGTTTTAAAAAATCTCTCTAGATACCAATGCTATTTGAATGAGTGCCTCTCTCCAAAAATTTATGGCCACAGGTTTATCCTTAAATGACAGCTCTTGGTTTACCTCACATGTGGCAACTAGCTAATAAATATGGAGCCATTGCCCATTTCGATCATAGGTCCTCTCAATGGGCCATCTACTTTGGGGTTCCTATGGTACTCCTCACAATGAGTTTTAGGGCTATATACCCAAGTACTTCCCATAGTTATGTAGAGGGATATTTTAACCTTATCCAAACCTATACATGAATATTTAAAAACAGATATAATGAAAAATAGTTTTTTTAAATAGCACAACTCTTGGAAAGCCACTGCTGTAAGGAAAAAAAATATCCAAAATCTAGTTGCCGAGGAAAGTGCTTCAATACCAATTGTGAGGAACCTAATGCATAGATTTATGAACTAAAAAAATAATTGAATAATAAAAATAACTTCAAAAATTAACTTAGAATAATTCAAATATGTTATATTGATCACATGCCACTTCGAGGGGGCAACCTTCTTTGAGCAAGTTCAATACAATAATATTCATCAATGTCTTCTTTGGGCCTCAATACTTAATTAAATATTAATTCTAATCTAACAACTAATACTTCTCATGCATGTGGGATAATTCAAATATGCTACTTAAATATTAATTCTATTCTATCAACTTAATACTTCCCATGAATGTGGTATAATTTAAATATACTAAAGGGATGAATTACAAAGCATATGCATCCATAGTGACTAATACACAAATAATACGAAAATAAGGGTAGGACATGAGTTCCTAATAAAATTCAATGTTGGGGACCACCAGAGGGAGTGAAAATTTAGAGATAGGTCGTTCTTGAATCCCTCCCTTACCTAAATGAGATGGGGTTTGAGCGATTCCCAAGCTTTAAAAATACTTTAAATAATAAAAGTGCCATTAATATTAATAAGATCAAGGATTATGAGATGACCATGCAAACTAAGGCCATTCTAGGCCTTTTTATAGACACTCAAAAACATCCCCTCGACTAGTTTTTTGATGTTGCATCACCCTGGACTGGTTCTTGACCTTAGACTATTCACCTAGCTATCTCACTTTTAAAACACCCTTTACACTTATTAAATCTCTTAGGCACCCTATTGAGACCAACATCCCCCCATCTTTATTTTTCAAAAAGGGGACCCTGTGATTATTTCTAGAACCTTTGTATTCTGGAATAAGTGTGAAAGATTGGTTGATCTTGAATTTTAAAAGCAGGTCAATCTTAAAAAAAGACATGAGTTTTGGTATATCTGATTATGATCATTTGTTAGGGGTTAATGTTGTTAATAATCATCTTCAAGGTGATTAATTTCAGGTTCCATGGAAGAAGTTAGGGTTCCCAAGCAGTAAACCCTAAGGGTTTGAATTTAAACATTCACAAGAAAATCTAGTATGAAATTTTACACATGATCAGGTTTTTACTTAAAGTTTATGCACTTTTACAGATATAATGATTTACGCTTGTTCATTATATTTGATCCAATGGTGCATCAAGCTTGAAGTCTTTTAGAAAGGCATACAATTAATAATTTGGGACCCAATAAAAATTCAACAATGATCACTTGATTGGAGGTTTTAATCTAATGGTGTGGATTAAAGCCAAAGCTTCCAGAACTCCTGAGGGATTTAAATGTGGCATTCAATTATTAGATCAATAAATTTTATTGCCTTAAATTTGATAGGTTCACTTCCATCATTTGACATCTGTGAGGACATATTTGATGTGACTGAACCTATCAAATTTAACCTAGACAATTCCCAAAGTCTTAGGAACTCTTTAGGGTTTTACAAGTGGCATTCAGTTATTAGATCAATAAATTCTATTATTTTAAATTTGATAGGTTTAATCCCATCATTTGATGTCTATGAGGACATATTTGATGTGATCAAACCCATCAAATTTAACCTAGACAATCCCTGAAGCCTTGGGAACTCCAGAGGGATTTACACATGGCATTTAGTTATTAGATCAGAAAATTTTATTGTCTTAAATTTGGCAGGCTCGCTCCCATCATTTGATGTATGGGAGGACGTATTTGACGTTATCGAACCCATCACATTTAACTTAGACAAATTTTAAAGCCTAAACAAAGGGGGCATTTCTAAAAAACCTTTTAAGAAATTCTTAGCATTTTATGAAGACAAACCTAGTATATAAAGATCTTAGCCTAATTCATTTTGTATTTATTATCATAAAATTCTAAATGTCATTTATAAGCCTAAGATTCATATAATCATGAAACTGATTAAAGGTAAGCATTTTGTAGGATCCAACGGTGATCACTTGTTCATTGGATTTAATCCAATGGTGTGTCAAGCCCAAAGTCTTTTAAAAAAGGCATATGGTTAACGATCTGGCCCTAGCCAAGATCCAATGGTGATCGCTTTCTTGCTAGATTTGATCCAACTATGTGTTAAAGTTGAGGTCTTTTCAAAGGCCTCGTGAGCTTGACACACGACATAATTAGCGAGATTAAAGATTAAAGGACCAATGAAATGTAAGGCCCTAGATTCAATTTTTCAAATAAAAATAAAGAGGACTTTTGAAAACTAACGACTAACTTTCAACTAGCATTTATGAAATTTGCTATGAAAGGCATGGAATCTTGCCACATAAGCTCCACGTAAGCATGGAGGATCAAAATGAAAGATATCTCATGCTAAAAAATGTAGAAGACATGAGAATGAGGTCCCATTAAATTTGAGGCATGTATGAAATCAAGAGTTGGATATTTTCACCATTAAAGCTAAAAACCCTGAACCCTCTATAAAGGACTTAAGTCAGTTCAATTGATCACATATCAATCAAATTAAGTACAAATTGAATTCAGAGCAAGTGCCTTAGTGAGATCTTTGTTTTCATCAACTATAATTTAGTGTTATCAATGGTGGTGAGTAGGCAACAGTTGAAAATTGAAGTGGAGCTCTATCTAACTTCAGATGGTTAAGGGTCTTTAGAGATGCATAGTTAAATTTAACAACATTAAATATACATGGAATCAAGAATTGGTCTGAATTATTCTTCTTTATAGAGGAGTTGCAACCAATTTCCCAAGAGGAATGCAATGGTGTACCAAAGATACAAAGACCTAGTATCAATTTAGCTGGCATGCCTTCACCATGTGGCTTCTAAATGAAAGGTAATGCATTACATCAACCTTCTTATTCCTATTTTCATTGACTATAGAATAGATGGGGAATGGATCATTCATGAAGTACCAATAAAGTTGCATGTATATCTCCCATGGCCGTTGAGGCTTACTATAAGCTCCCTTTGCCTCATGTTGATCTCCCATCCTTGAGAGAATGGACAAATTCCCAAAACTTGGATTCGGTCCTCTCACCTTGGTTAACCCAAGGTTCCCACATTTTTAGGACCCCTAATGGTGAGATTCCTATTTCCCAATTCAGGGAGGGTGTTAGGGTAGCTATGACCTTATTAAACAGACCCTTTGGTGCCTCTTCTACTACTTATTTGAGTAATATCTGGGTATCTTATGTCCATTGCATGTTGGAACATAACTTAACCCTTCCCATTAGAGACTTAATAAGTTTTTTCTTTGGCCAAAAAAATTATAGCCATCAAAATAAAGACCTTTAGGAAATTATTTATGATGTCTTATCTCTTGGATTCACTCCTAACCGCTATTAATTCCCTTGACATCCAAAATTGGTCCCTTGATGGTAGAACAACCATTTCCCATCATTACTCCAAATTACATATATTCAAATACATGAATCACATGCAATTCATATGTGATGGTATTTTCCCAGTCATTTTTGAGGTAATCACTGGTATCCCTATGCCTAGGCTTCATCCTCTAATCAAAAGATAAGTGGAGACCATGGGGGATGTGTGGTTTTATCTAGATTGCACTATAAAATGGATAAAAGGAATCATGGTCCAACTATATAGATTTATTATATATGTTCCTAGTAATCTTGTAGAGTAAGAAATTGATTATCAAATCATCTAGGGATTGGATTGGATATGCAAGAAGAATTAGAAGGCTCAGCTTCATCCCTTTCCACTGGACATTAGAAAAATTATAATCAAGGATTGGAAAAAATTGGAGATAATGGTGGTGTATAGGAACTCTTTTGATTTCTAGATGGATTACCTTAAGATGTGGGACCCCAATGATAGAGTGGCTAACCATATTCAGGATAAAAAGGTCTCAAAGACTGAGTACAAACATCAACCAGGTGTGGGAGATGGTATTTACACAAAGGTAAGGAACTTTGAAGAAGTCATGTCCAGGGCTAAAAAATGTAACATCAAATTAGAACATAGGCTGATCAGGGATAATAAGCCCTTGGGAGAAATATGGCAACTACATCCCTTGCATTATCACTTGTTGCTAGGACCATCTGGGATTGCACATCAAGAGCCACCTATTAGAGGATAATCTTTTGAGCCTTAGCAGAGAGAATTGACAAAGTCACCCTAGGTTGGGCAACTTGAGGATGTAAAATGAAAAGGTAAGGATGTGATTCAAGAGTCTATCATAGAGCATAGACCTTGTGAAGGTCCCCAAATTCAGGCATCCCTACCAAGGCCTTCTTCCCTAATAGAGGTTATTAACATGATTGCTTTAAAAACCAGAGAAATAGTGGAAAGTTCCCTTATTAATATCATAGCTTCTTATGTTTCTAATAAGGAAGAGGATCCATCTAAGGCAACAAGCAAAGAATTAGTTTCATTTGATAGAGGAAATAGATAGGTAGAATTGGCCTTAGTTTCTTTGGCACCAAGAAAGAGGCCTATGTTAACTTTCACTCACCCTACCAGTGAAATTAATCTCTTTAGTGATGAGATTCCTATTTATAGACTAGCTATTCCTGATTGGTTTATTTATGGGAAGTTGTATAAAGTCCCATCTCTTTCTCCTTCACTGGCTTGGACTTGAGTTGACATGGATGTTAAGGATAATGTTAAGCCTTGGATTCAGGATATTCTGAATAGACAAGCAAAGATAAGGATCCAGATCCTTTGTAACAAGAAAAGCCAAGGGATTGATACCCCAAGAGCCTTTGGGAGTTCAAATGTAGAGATTCCTAAATAACCATAGGTAAAGGAGTCTGATCCTCAGGTCCAATTCAATATAGATACATCAACTCTTGAGAGAGTAGTGACCAAGAAGGTTATTATTGGTACTGAGGAGTTCACCTTTTAGAAGGTGTAACCATTTATAGGCTTAACTCCTATTCTAGGGTAGGTAGAAAAGGAACATCCTATATTTCAAGAAGATGTAGCTAGTATGGTATTAGCCCAGTAAACAATGACCATGGCTAGTGTTTAGGGAATGAAACAAAAGATTCTCAACTTGAAGAAAAAAAAGATTTAGAAGCTCAGGTCCTCGTTTCAATTCCTAAGGACGTATTACAAGTGCTAAATAAATCTTTGATGGATGTATTTGATAATTTAAAAATCATCAAGCTTAGATTGAGTGATTTAAACTATAAAAATGAGATGACACAAGCCTTAATCACTCAATAGTAGAATCATCAAGCTTAGATGGAGGAGCTCATTAAGATACATAAGACAAAGCAGACATTAGACTTGAAAATTATCAAACTTAGACATCTAGACATCCTCATGGTAGTTTTGATGGATAAATAAGAGGATTTGATCACTTGAAGCAATGATGTCAATGACTTCATCAAGGGAGACACAAGCTTGGTAACCCAAATTGAGAAACTTTTGGGGAATCTATTAGATAACCCTTTTAAAACCACTACTATAGGCTTGATTAGTGATGAAGAATTCAAGCAAAAAGTTGGTGTTCACATCCAAGGCATCAGAGACAACAAATGTCATTTAGCCAAGGATAACTAGAAGATCCTTAATATCATTATTTCTATAGGGAAGCAAATTACAGAATTATAATTTTTTGAAGAACTTGTATCTCGGGCTGATAATGAATTTGACAAGTTAGTAGATCAAGAAGAGGATTGTCTAATGAATCTTGCAGTGGATTTTGAACTAATCAAAGGAGGAATACACCAAGGTGAAAGACTTCCTCAAATAGGGATAATTTAAGGGCCCACCAATTAAATTCCTAAGAGAATATTCTTTTTGTAAAGTATATGCTAGTTTGTTAGCATATACTCTTTCTTGTCAAGTTGACATGTGACCTTCCACATTGTATCTTTATATCAAGGACAACTATCCTTATCTACATGTGGATATTTTGAAAGTTAACTGGTTAACCACTTATGTTTCCTATAAATAGGTAGATCGTTACAATTTTTAAGAGAGAGTTTTTGAGCAATTCTAAACTAGGAGCATTTAACACAACTAAGGAATTTTGAAAAGATTGTCTATATAGTTTTGTTAAATGTCCCTACTACCTCTCAATTGCAGAGAGTCATCTTGAATTTGAATGATTCTTCTTGTTTTAAGTTACATTCTTTGTCATAGGGTTGTTAATTTGTGCTAAATGTTAAATTAACTGTAAAGATCTGAAGTATACTTCATTTTATTTTCTTTGCATTTGGATATACTTAGGTTATTCAAATAATAATAGCTAATCTTTAAAGTAAATTTGGTTCTTACTTATGATTTATATTTTTCCTTTGAATTTTGCTTGATTTGTGATATAATTTGAGCTTATACTATTTTATAACATAAATTGGTTCAAGTGTGCTCAAAGTAATTAGAATTTTGTCATAATATTTGAGATGAAAACTTGCAATCACATTTCTTTCTTACTTTACCCTTCTCTTTTCTTATTTTTATCAAGATTCACTCTAGCTTAAAGATCATTGTTAATACTTATTTAGTTTAGCTTCTAAGTCATCAAAAACTATTGAATATATAAATATTTAAACCCTGGTGGCTCCCAACCACTAAATTAAACAAATATTATGGACAGTTCTCATACTCTGCTTTTATTCCACCACAAACATCATTGAAATGTCACAAACTACAACTCATGCCTTGTATTTTTCAAATCCTAAAATGTGTAGTGTTCATCAACACTAAAGAGCACTTGTGGTACATTTTGAAGCATCAACAGGAGAAGCTTTGCTAGTGCTAGAAGGAGGGCCATCTTTGAAGATACTTAATATTTTTTTTGGTGTATTTGGTCAAAATTACTCTACATTTTACATGATTATGTTTCTTTAGCATCAATTATGTAAAGATTGGTGACCTTTGCGGAAATACGGATTTTATGCTAAGAATTTATTAGTATTTGGTGTTATGATGGCTTATTTTTGTTCAAAATTGACAATTATTTGACAATAAGAGGTTTATTTGAGTCATAAGTTGTAAAGATTGGTCATCTTTGCATAATTCAATACATCTTTGAACTTGTTTAGTTAAAGATTGATGTCCTTTGTCCTCTTATGATTTTTTTTTGCAAATTATGCTTAATGTGCATATTATTTGTCATTATTTGAAAATTAATGTGTTACACCATGTTTAAAAACAAGATCCTTAATATTCAAGCTAGAATTTCCAAGGATTATTACCAGATCACATTCAAAGACTAGAGAACCCTTTCTCGAACTAGAAATCCATAGAAGGACTAGGAAAGATAGAGGTAAGCATAAGTATTCTAAATCTCTACCATCATCACCTGTACAAGGGATTCTTGTGCTCGATCTTCATCCAAACATGGTATGGCATGGAAGTTCCCCTATCAATATACCAGGTGTAGTTCATGATTTACTACATAATCTTGAAAAATATTTGCCAATATTTAATCCAACTAGTATTATGATTGTCGAAGAACATGTCAAATCTTTCAAAGATTCATTAAGATTGTTAAATGTTGTTCATGAATATGTAGCATGTAGGTTGTTCCCATTTACGTTTAAAGATGCTGCATATGAATGGTTCCTTAATCTGCCTAACAATTGTATTATCTCATGGAATAACTTTGACACTATTTTTATTAATCAATTTGGAGAGATCATAATCCCTTATGCCAATATGATACCGAAAGGGATGATTTCATTGGAAAGACTATTTGATCTTGACAAGATTTTTGAAGCAACTAAACAACCCAAGGTAAATGGCAGAGATTATCATGTGACAAAAATTGGTCCACATGATCAACCCCAAATGGTGAATATACGGAAGGCTTGCACTGAAATGGAAAACAAAAAAGCTAGAGAGATGCTTACAAAATACAAGGATGTAATTGCTTGGTCTTATGAAGATTTAAAAATATTTAACCCGAGGGTCATTACTCATACTGTACCTCTTCAAGAAGGTTGTAAACCCTTTAGACAAAAGCAAAGGCCAGTCAACCCTATTTTAGAACCCATGATTTTTAAAGAAGTCAAGAAGATGTTAGATGAAAGGATAGTGTTTCTTATTAGACGTTCCACTTAGGTGGCAAACCTAGTCCCAGTCAGAAAAAAGAATGGAGAAATAAGATTATGCATAGATTTTAGAAATTTTAATAGAGCATTTGAAAAAGATAATTATCCTTTACCTTCTCTAGACTATGTTATCCAAACTATTTCAAGATCTTCCATGATGTCCTTTTTGGATGGATTTTCTAGATATAACTAGGTGCTTATTGCTCCAGAAGATAGGATGAAAACAAATTTTACTACTAAATGGGGAACATACGCTTACAAGAGAATGCCTTTTGGATAAATTAATGTAGGGAAAACTTTTAAAAGAGCCATGGACCATGCTTTCCAAGGTTTAGTGGGAATGTGTATAATCATATATATGGATGATCTTACATTATTTTCTATAAATAGAGAGGAGCTTTTTGTACATCTGAGACAAGTATTTGATAGATGTAGGAAGTATGGTGTATCTCTTAACCCCAAGAAGAGTATATTTTGTGTCATTGAAGGAAAATTGTTGGGACATGTCATTACCATAGATGGGATTTCCATAGATCTTGATAGTGTAGAGGCCATCTCTAAAATTGGGTCGCTTAATAGCCGAAAATAACTTAAGTCAATCTTTGGCAAGATTAACTTTGTGAGGAAGTTTATTTTAGGCTTCACTGAGATTGTCAAACCTTTGAATGATATTCTTAAGAAAGATGCTATAATTTCTTGGAATGATGAATCTAATAAGGCCTTCACTGACATAAAGAAGGCAATCACTGAAGCTCCTGTCCTCATAAGTCCTGATTTCTCAAAAGATTTCTATCATATTTGTTTACTTCTGAGCATACTATGAATGCAGTGTTAACTCAAAAAGTTGATGGGAATGATCATGTCATAGCTTTAATGAGCACTAACTTAAAAAATGTAGAAGTGAATTATTATATGATTGATAAGCAAGATTATGCATTGGTAAAGGTAGTAAAAATTTTAGACATTACCTCCTTAGAAACAAGTTACATGCCATATTACCTGATCTAGCTACATAACTTATGTTGAGTTAGAATGAGCTCGAAGAAAGAAAAGGCAAGTGGATGAAACTTATACAAGAATAGATATAGAGATTGAAAATATACAAATTAGTGAAATGTTAAGGTTTAGTTTAGATAATCACTAGTATTGACCCAAAACTCCATGTCATGCAAGTAGATCAATGAAATTTCCAACCCAATGAGTGGTATGACTCTATTATCCATTTACTTATCAATGATGTTTGCCCCATAGGATTTATAAGAGAACAAAAGAGATCCTTGAGTCTCAAATCATCCCATTACCTCATCAGGAATGGAATCTTGTATAGGATGAACTTTGAGGGAATTTATTTGAGATGTGTGTCTAAGGGAGAAGTAGCTTGGATTATGACTACCTTCCATGAGAAGCTAGGAAGTGGACACCCTTCATGAAGAACCATAGCTCACAAGATTCTCAAGGATAGATATTATATGCCCACCTTATTCAAAGATGATTATAAATTTGTGAGGGAGTGTCATTCATGCCATATCTTTAACACAAAGGAGACAAAGACAACCATGCCTTTACAACTCATGATGATGGATAAACCTTTTGCACAATGGGGATTAGAATTTATAGGAGTAATAAACCTCAATTATTCTAAAGGTCATAAGTATGTCCTAACTTCTACATACTATTGCACTAAGTGAACTGAGGTAGTAACCACTAAGCAATGCAAAATAGAAGAGGTGATCAATTTCTTAGAGGAAAATATTTGTACTAGATTTGGAACACTAGTTTTTTTGGTTTGTGACAATGGATCTGCATTCATTTATATTGAAATGATGGAATGGGCATATGACCAAGTGATTACACTCATGTTTTATTCTAATCAATACCCTTAAGGAAATGGTGTTTCTAAATCCACAAACAAAAATATGATGAGATCTATCAAGAAATCTTCTGAAGATAGACCTAGAGCATGGCATAAACTTCTTAAGTTTGCATTATGGGTAGATCGAATCATGATCAAAAATTTTCTTAAGGCTTAACCATTTTTGTTGGTATATGGTCAAGATCCTATCTTTCCCATCACCTTGAAGTTGCCTACATTCACATTCATGTAAGAATACATGGAGGACAACTAAGAACTTGCTAATTCTAGGCTATTATATATCATTCAAATAGAAGATGCCAGAGAAAAAGCATTTACAAACTTCAGTAGACACCAATCAATCATGAAAAGATGGTTTGATAAGAGATCTAAAATGAAGTTGTTTAGGAAAGGACACTTATTCCTTCTTTGGGACAAAGCATCAGAACGTAAAGGTAAACATGGTAAGTTTACCCCTTTATGGATTGACCCGTACCAAATTGCAAAAATCTTGGGCAACAACACTTTTAGGCTGAAAGATCTCTAAGGATCAGACTTTACTTTACCCACCAATGGGAAATACCTCAAACATTACTTTTATGTTTCCCCATTGGGGGTCTTCATGGAGTGAATGTGTAAGATTGTTAAAGTTAGAATAGGTAGGCTAGTTAGTTTCTTTTCTTGCTTTGTTTTTATCCTTATTAGGCTTGTATATATATTTTTATTAGTGTTTTGTTTCTTTTTCTTGTTTGGTGTTGTTCCTTGGTTGTGGTAAAGTCTTGTGGTATTATCTTTTGGTTTGAAATTGATCAAAAGTGTGGATATGAATCTTACAAAGGTGAACATGAGGTGGCAATAAAGTAGTACAAAGAAACCAAAGGATAATGGTATAGATTGGTATAGGAATTTAATGTCCTACAAAGATTTAAACCTTATCTTGCATCAAAACTTGGTTTTAATAATAATCATATGTATACAATATGAACTTAGTTTATTAACTCATATTCATGCTTACACTTAAAATACATCCTTGTCATGGACTAAAGTTTCAACTAAAGGAGAGTATCCTAATGCAAGGGCATTTGACCAAATCCTTAAAACTAGGCTATATTGGTTTCCAACCTTTGCAAAAGACCTAGAAAATGTGAAAAAAAAACACTCATTGCAAAATCTATGGAAATAGAAGCAAAGGTGATTCAGGTAATCTCCACTGGGGCCATGGACACCTGATTGATAGTGAAGCAAGACCTTGAGTGGAACCAAAGGTATCTCTATTTGGGCTATAGACACTTGGCTAGTAGTAGAGCAATGCCCAAGCCTCCCCTAAATTAAGAGTTGTTATTCTTAAAAAATATCTAAAGTGCTCAAAGTTAAGTGTAATAGACCAAAAGGATATGAACCTCGACATTATTTCTTAAAATTTATGACAAACAGCAAGTCAAATCAAAGCACACATTGTAGGTTTATGTTTTAATATCTAAGTTTAAAGTTTATACATAAAGAACTTGTTTTAACAGAAAGTTGATTTAGGAGAGTATATGTCCAAATGGGACATAAAATTCATGTACAAGTTTAAGCCAAAGACCTGTGTTCCAACATATTACTATGTTGCCCCTGTGAATCACCATCTGTTGAGACCAACATCCCCCCATCTTTATTTTGTGAAAAGGGGGCCCCTATGATTATTTCTAGAACCTCTATATTTTGGAATAAGTATTAAAGATTGTTTGATCTTGAATTTTAAAGGCAGGTCAATCTTAAAAAAAGATGAGTTTTGGTATATCTGATTATGATCATATGTTAGGGATTAATGTTGTTAATAATCATCTTCAAGGTGTTTAATTTTAGGTTTCATGGAAGAAGTCAGGGTTCCCAAGAAGTAAACCTTAAGTGTTTGAATTTAAACATTCATAAGAAAATCTAGCAAGAAATTTTACACATGATTAGGCTTTTACTTAAAGTTTGTGCACTTTTGCATATCTAATGCTTTACGCTTGTTCATTGGATTTAATCCAATGGTGCATCAAGCTTGAAGTCTTTTAGAAAGGCATACAATTAATGATTTGGGCCCCAGTAAAGTTCCAATGGTGATCACTTGATTGGAGGTTTTAATCTAATGGTGTGAATTAAAGCTAAATATTTAGGAATTCCTGAGGGCTTTACACGTGGCATTTAGTTATTAGACCAATAAATTCCATTGTCTTTAATTTGACAGGTTCACTCCCATCATTTGACATATGTGAGGATGTATTTGACATGACTGAACCCATCAAATTTAACCTAGATAATCCCTGAAGCCTTGGGAACTCTCGAGGGTTTTACAAGTGGCATTCAGTTATTGGATCAATAAGTTCTATTATCTTAAAATTGATAGGTTTGATCCTATCATTTGACATTTGTGAGGATGTATTTGACATGATCAAACCCATCAAATTTAACCTAGACAATCCCTAAAGCTTTGGGGACTCTAGAGGGCTTTACAAGTGGCATTTAGTTATTGGATTAAAAAATTCTATTGTCTTAAATTTGACAAGCTCACTCTCATCATTTGACATCTACAAGGACGTATTTGATGTTACCAAAATCATCAAATTTAACTTAGACAATTTTTAAAACCTAAACAAAGGGGGCATTTCTAAAAAACCTTTTAAGAAATTCCTAGATTTTTATGAAGACAAACATAGTATATAAAGATCTTAGCCTAAGTCATTTTGTGTTTTTTAACATAAAATTCTAAATGCCATTTTAAAGCCTAAAATTCATATAATCATGGAACTAATTAAAAGGTAATTATTTTGTAGGATCCAACGGTGATCGCTTGTTCATTGGGTTTAATCCAAGGATACATCAAGCTTGAAGTCTTTTAAAAAAGGCATACGATTAATGATCTAGGCCTAGCCAAGATCTAATGGTGATTGCTTTCTTGCTGGATTTGATCAAATAGTACGATGAAGTTGAAGACTTTTTAAAGGCCTCATGAGCTTGACACATGGCACAATTAGTGAGCTTAAAGATTAAAGGACCAATGAAATGCAAGGACCTAGATTCAGTTTTTCAAAGCAAAATAAAGAGGACTTTTGAAAGCGAATGGCTAGCCTTCAACTAGTAGTTATGAAATTTGCCGTGAAAGGCATGGAATCCTACCACATAAGCTCCACATAAGCATGGAGTATCAAAATGAAAGATATGTTATGCTCAAAATGTAGAAGACATGATAATGAGGTCCCATCAAATTTAAGGCATGTATGAAATCAAGAGTTGGATATTTTTGCCATTAAAGGCAAAAACCTAGAACCCTCTATAAAGGACTTAAGTCAATTCAATGGATCACAGAACAATAAAAGTAAGTGCATCTTGAATTCAGAGCAAGTTCCTTAGTGAGATCTTTGTTTTCATCAACTACACTTTAGTGTTATCAATGGTTGTGGGCAGGCAACAAATGAAAATTGAAGTGAAGCTCTATCTAATTTTAGATTGTGAAAGAAGGGTCTTTAGAGACATAGAGTTAGATTTAACAGCTTTGAATTTATAAAGAATTAGGAATTGGTCTGAATTATTCTTCTTTATAGAGGAGTTGTAACCAATTTCCTAGGAGGAAGAGAGGAAATCTATGGTGTACCAAAGATATAAAGACCTAGTATCAATTTAGCTAACAGGTCTTCATCATGCAACTCTAGAGGTAATACATTACATCAACCTTCTTGTTCCTATTTTTGTTGACTGTAGAATAGATGGGGAATGGATTATTAATGAAGTACCAAGAAAGTTTCATGTATAGCTCCCATGGCCTTTGAGGCTTACTATAAGCTCCCTTTGCCTCATGTTGATCTCCCATCCTTGAGAGAATGGAGAAATTCCAAAAACTTGGATTCGGTCCTCTCACCTTGGTTAATCTAAGGTTCCCATGTTTTAAGGACCCCTAACAATGAGATTCCTATTGTCCAATTCAGGGAGGGCATTAGGGTAGCTATGAACTTATTGACTAGAGCCTTTGGTGCATCTTCTACTACTTATTTGAGTAAGGTTTGGGTATCTTATGTCCATTACATGTTGGAATGGATCTTAACCTCTCACATGGGAGACTTAATAAGTTTTTTTTTGGCCAAAAAATTTATAGCCATCAAAATAAAGACCTCTAAGCCATTCTTTATAATGTCTTACCTCTTGGATTCACTCTTAGGCTCTATTAATTTCTCTGGCATCCAAAATTGGTCCCCTGATGGTAGAACTACCATTTCCCATATTTACTCCAAATTGCATATATTCAAATACAAGAATCACATGTAATTCATATGTGATGGTATTTTCCCAGTCGTTTTTGAGGCAATCACTGGTATCCTTATGCCTAAGCTTTATCCTATAATCAAATGACAAGTGGAGACCATGGGGGATGTGTGGTTTTATCCAGATTGCACTGTAATAAGGATAGAAGGAATCATGGTCCAACCATATAGATTGCCTATATATGTTCCCAATAAGCTTGTAGAGCAAGAAATTGCTTATCAAATCATATATGGAATGGATTAGATATGGAAGAAGAATAAGAAGGCTTGAGTTCATCCCTTTACAATGGACATTGATAGAATTATAATCAAGGATTAGAAATAGTTGGAGATAATGGTGGTGTACAAGAACTCTTTTGATTTCCAGCTAGATGACCTTAAGATGTGGGATCCCAATGATAGAGTGGCTAACCATATTCAAGATAAAAAGGGGCCAAAGACTGAGTACAAACATCAACCAGGTGTGGGAGATGGTATTTACACAAAGGTAAGGAACTTTGAAGAAGTCCTATCTAGGGTTAAAAACTACAACATAAAATTAGAACATAGGTTGGTCATGGATAATAAGCCCTCAAGAGAAATATGGAAACTACATCCCTTACATTATCACTTGTTGTTAGGACCATCTGGGATTGCACATCAAGAGCCACCTATTGGAGGACAATCTTTGAAGCCTCAGCAGAGAAAATTGACAAAGTCACCCCAGGTTGGACAAATTGAGGATGTAAAAGGAAAAGGTAAGGATGTGATTCAAGAGTGCAACATAGAACATAGACCTAGTGAAGGTCCCCAAATTTAGGCATCCCCACCAAGGCCTTCTTCCCTAATAGAGGTTATTAGAATGATTGCTTTGGAAACTAAAGAAATAGTGGAAAGTGCCATTATTAATATCATAGCTTCTTATGGTTCTAATAAGGAAGAGGATCCATCTAAGCAAGCAAGCAAAGAATTAGTTCCATTGGATAGAGGAAAGAGATAGGTAGAATTGGCCTTAGTTCTTTTGGTACCAAAAAAGAGGCCTAGGTTAAATTTCACTCACCCTATCAGTGAAATTAACCTCTTTAATGATGAGAATCCTATTTATGGACCAACTATTCCTAATTGGTTTGTTTATGGGAAGTTGTATAAAATCCCATCTCTTTATCCTTCACTAGATTTGACTCGAGTTGACACAAATGTTTAGGATAATGTCAAGCCTTGGATTTAGGATATTCTAAATAGACAAGCAGAGAGAAGGATCCAGATCCTTCACAACAAAGGAAGCCAAGGGATTGATACCCCATGAGCCTCTAGGATTTCAAATGAAGAGATTCTTGAATAGCCACATGTAAAGGAGTCTGACCCTTAGGTCTAATTCAATACAGATACATCAACTCTTGAGAGAGTAGTGACCAAGGTTACTATTGGTACTAAGGAGTTCACCTTTCATAAGGTGGAACCATTTATAGGCTTAAATCCTATTCCAAGGTAGGCAGTAGGGGAACATCTTATATTTCAAGAAGATGTAGCTAGTATGGTACTGGCCTAGTCAATAATGACCTTGGCTAGAGTTCAGGGAATGAAATAGAAGATTCTCAACTTAGAGTAAGAAAAACAAGATTTAGAAGCTCAGGTCTTCCTTTCAATTCTTGAGGACATATTACAAGTGCTAAATAAATATTTGATGGACGCATTTGAGAATTTGAAACGCATTAGGATTATATTGAGTGCTTTAAACCATCAAACTGAGATGGCATAAGCCTTAATCACTCAATGGCAGAATTCTTAAGCTTAGATAGAGGAGGTCATTAAGATACATAAGATAAAGCAGGCATTGGACTTCAAGATTGTCAAACATAGACATTTGGACATCCTCATGGTAGTTTTGATGGATAAAAAAGAGGATTTGACCACCTAGAGTAATGATGTCAATGACTTCATCAAGGGAGACATAGGGTTGGTAACCTAGATTGATAAACTTCTGGGGAATCTATTAGATAACCCTTTTCAAACCACTACTATAGGCCTAATTAGTGATGAATAATTCAAGCAAAAGGTTGGTTTTCACATCCAGGGTATCAGAGACAATAATGTTAATTCAACCAAGGACAACTAGAATATCCTTGATATTATTATTTCTGTAGGGAAACAAATTGTAGAAACATAATGTATCACGGAACTTGTATCTCGAGTTGACAATGATTTTGACAAGTTAGTAGATCAAGAAGAGGATTGTCTAATGAAGCCTGTAGTGGATATTGAACTAATCAAGGAGCAATACATCAATGTGAAAGACTTCCTCAAACATGGATAATTGAAGGGCCCACCAATGAAATTCTGAAGAGAATATTCTTTTTGTAAAGTATATACTGGTCTGTTAGCATATACTCTTTCTTGTCAAGTTGACATGTGACCTTCCACATTGTATCTTTATATCAAGGATAAATGTACTTATCTGCATGTGGATATTTTGAAAGTTAACTAGTTGACCACCTATGTTTCCTATAAATAGGTAGATGTTTACCATTTGTAAGAGAGATTTTTTGAGCAATTGTATACAAGGAGCATTTAATACAACTAATGAATTCTGAAAAGATTGTCTATATAGTTTTATTAAATGTCCATGCTACCTCTCAAAAACAAAGAGTCATCTTTAATTTGAATTATTCTTCTTGTTTTAAGTTACATTATTTATCATAGGATTGCTAATGTGTGCTAAATGCTAAATTGATTGTAAAGATCTCAAGTATACTTCATTTTATTTGCTCTACATTTAGATGTACTTAGGTTATTCAGATAAAAATAGAAAATCTTTAAAGTAAATTTGGTTATTACTTATGATTCATATTTTTCCTTTGAATTTTACTTGATTTATGATATAATTTGAGCTTATACTATTTTATAACATAACTTGGTTCAAATGTGCTCAATGTAATTGGAATTTTGTCATAATATTTGAGATGAAAACCTGCAATTACGTTTCTTTCTTACTTTACCCTTTTATTTTATTATTTTTATCAAGATTCACTCTAGCTTAAAGATCATTTTTAATACTCATTTAGTTTACCTTCTAAGTCATAAAAAACTATTGAATATCTAAATATTTAAACCCAGGTGGCTCCCAACCACTAAATCAAACAAATATTGTGGACAATTCTCATACTCTGCTTCTTTTCCACCACATACATCATTGAATTGTCACAAGTTGGAACTCATGCCTTGGATTTTTCAAATCCTAAGATGAGTAGTGTTAATCAACACTAAAGATCACTTGTGGTACATTTTGAAGCATCAACACACCCTTTGTCAAACATTTTAGCAACATCATTCTTAGACCCATTTTTAACCCTTTTAAACTTAGGGGTTAAATGTTGATGGTTATTGTCAGGTATCCAAACCTATAACTCAAAACATCTAGATGTAGGCCAAACTTGCACGGTAAAAAAAAATAATTTCCCATACATACCTTACAACTTTTTTCTCTTCGAATTGGCATCTTTATCCTCACCCAACTTACCAATTTTCTATCTCCTTAGTAGTTTTTTGCTATAAATGCAAGGCTCTTAGAGGAGATGAGGATCCAAAAAAATTGCATCTAGGCTCTCTTATTTTCTTTGTGTAGGTATTTAGAACCTTGAAACACTGTTCACGTGACTATTGAAAGCTAGAGATACTATTATGTTGCCCAATTTCTTTCAGACTACTTTCATCATCCATTTGGAATTTTACATGTATCTCTTGTTTGTTTTTATCAGTTCACCTTCATTATTGACTTCTCTATATTAATCAATATACTTGCACTTCATCTCTCTATAACCCTTTTATAATCCTCTATCCATAAGCCATTTTCCCCCTAACTCCATATCCCTAGTCTTCCCACAGGTAACCATCACTGGTTACTGTAATCATCACTAAAAAAGGGGATAGTTGGGGTGGAAATGCCTAAAAATAACAATATGTTATTTTTTATAGTGACCAGTGATAGTCACAACAACCATCACCGATTGCTTGATTATCACCAGTTAATCTGACTACCACCAATCACTATCAAAAAATAATAGATTGTTATTTTTAGGCATTTTCCACTGCAACCAACCCCTTTTCCTATTTTTGACCTATTTGTAGAGCCTATTTAGATTTTTTGAATGAGATCTTGACCTATTTTTACACTTGGTATTGACTCACCATGCAACATTTAGTCACCTTATTAAATAGGTACTTTTATTTCTTTCTGGCATAAGCATTTTCTTTCTTGTCAATTTGAACGCAAACATATTTTATTTATGTTATCAAATCTTTTTATCATTAGGGGAGTGGATTGATATCCATCTAAGGGAGCTTTCACTTCTTGGGTCTAGCATTGATAGGCAGTCCACCCTTCATACTCGTCTAAAAAATAACTTGGTTTAGTGCAGTCTTATTATAGGTAGTCCTTACTCACCAAAAATGAGCTCTCACTTTGTCTGGTCATCAATGAGCACAAAATTTACCAGGTACACAACCCTCATCATTTGTTTCTTCCTTTCAAAATAAAAAAGTTAAAAGTAGAGTTAGGAATAGTAGGAAACATTCTGACACGCTTGATGGGACCCCTTCTGGGTTTGTAGTTCTTTTTAGGCATATAGTTGCATTAGTGAAAATTCACGCTCTTACATTTATTTTATTTATAAATTTCAAAATATAGAAATTTTATTTCTTTTCCTTCCTAAAATTCTAAAAAAAAGGTTTTCATCTTAGGGGTAGGTTACATTTTTCATTTTGCATTAGCTATATTTTTAACTATTTCTTGTTTGCATATAAAGACATCAATTTTTTTTTTTTAAAATTTTGGGTTAAAATTGAGTGCATCCATTATTTTACCTTTTTAATGATTACCTCACTTAGATTAGTTAAAAATATTATGAATTAATTATATCACACGTATGTTACACTACCAAACCACTTACACAAAATAAACATCAAAACTTACTTGAGACAAGGCCCATTGAGATTTCATCACCCTTTAGATCACCTTACCCTACCTGACGATCCCACTTAGATTTCATCACCAAGGGGAGGACCTACTCCTTTCTCTAGTAGAGTATAAACTCTAGACAAATGGTATACATTGGCTAAGTGGTCCAACTCAGCTTCAGGTTCATTAAGTACGGGGAACAAGCTTGTAGTACCAGGCCACGTACCTTATCTAGTGTAGATTATTTGAGCACCAAAACTTAACCCAAAACCATCCTTAGAAGGATCTTCTAGTACCTAACTTACAAGCTAATTTACCATTTCACACTCTTTAAGGCAAAAGCCAAAAGTGATTTAAAACAAATCCTAAGATTAATTACCTTTTAGTATGTGCTTTGCTTGCTTTGGGATTTTCTTTGCTTGCTCATTGTTTAAGGTGAGAGGGTCATTATCCATTTCCAATTTCTGATATGGTCTTAACCAAACAATAAATGATAAATAAAAAAAACTAACCACCATCTTATTCTTCATCCTCATCCATGGATTATAACTCAGATGTTGATAGATTACCCCATGCTTCACTGTACCATTCTCCCCCACCTATGGTACCTCACATGATTCTTGAAGGAAATCCAGATTTTGATACCTTTCTAGACAACAATCTAGTTGCTTTGTAACACTATCTTAATACCTTAGCCTATCATAATTTGATAGCTTTGGTTCCTCCAATGGATCTACCCTATGGTATACCACACCACCTCATGGTTGGTGTTACATCATATCAACCTTATGTTAGCCAAGCTTCATATTTTACCATTAGTTCATCTACCACCACCACTCAGACACCTATTATCCCAACCAATACCTCTAATGTTGGCTCAACTATACCCCTTATCACTTTTACCCCTTTTGCTAGTATGGTGTCTTCCACACCCATTTCTACCAATCCCATAACCTCAACCAATGTACCAACCTCTACACCACTTCAAAACTTGGTACTCTCCTATAATATCCCCTTTCAGTAGGGAATATCTAAACACAAATAGCTCTGAACAAAGATACAATTTTGCAGAATAAATTCAAGTAAACAATAAGCCACAGTAAATCTCTTAACTGCCAAATCACTAATCTTATTATTTGTCCAGATAGTTACAATAGATGTCTTCAGTCATTCATATAAAATAATATCAAAATATAGTCTTAAAACCCTTGTCTTTTGCAAATCTGGTAATGAAACCTGAATTCTGGAAGGTCTTGGCCTTTCTGTGTCGACACACAGACACCGATGTCAGTTATACTACCATCATCGGTCGACTGGGCATTGTTAACCTACCGACGTCAGTCTCTATAGATCTCTCTCTGCTGATGTCGGTCTCTGTGCGAACCTGTACGGATCTGTATGGCTTCGTACAGTTGCCAATAAATTACACCCTATTTGTAGGACCTCTGATCTAAAGATATATGACTCTAATATAGAATATCTCTATCTGTATAACTTATTTGAATCAAAACATAAAGAAATAAATACCTGTAAACCCTTGTGATAGCTTTTGTGTGAAGTTATCTCTCAAAAGACCTGAAATACTATGATAACCTCTGTATGAAGCTATCTCTCAAATTGGCAATAGATCAGCTGATATTTCACAGCCTCTGAATCGCACACAATGAAGAGTTGATGTTCTCCACTGCAAATGGAATCCTGGAACCCTTGGCTCAGTCTTCACAGAAGAATTCTTCAAAATCAATAATCAATAATCAATGGCTAATCCAAACTCTCTCCCATGAGAAACCCTTATACCCTCCAAAGGTGTGCTTGCTAAAATTAGATTTCCTCAAATTAGAACTTGGGTTTCTTAAATTAGAATTCCTCAAATTAGAACTTGGGTCTTAAAATTAGACCAATTCTTAAATTAGAATTAGGGTCTTAAAATTAGACCAACTAATTAATAATTAATTATTAATTAGACCAAATAATTAATATTTTATTAAATCAATCAAATATTAATATCTCCCTCAATTCATATCCAAAAAACTCGAACAAAAAAGCAAGCCCAGCTCCCTCAAGACCCTCTATCCATCCCATCAGCCTACGAAGGTCGCATAATAGGCTAATCCTCAACTTTGAACATGTCAACTCAAAAGGGGACATGACAATCCGCCCCTCCTGAAATTGCTTGCCCTCAAGCAATCGCTGAATGATACACCCATCAATCCACCTGGATCCCAAATGTAGTCATGATCTTCCCTACTGTCAATCAATGTAAACTCCATGCCATGTCCATCCCTAGTACTAAGATAAGCACCCCAACATCCAATCCATAAATGAAAATTAGCAAGCAACTCAAGCAAACTCCTTACCTGAATAATATCTAAATCTGGATTGTGAAGGCTAGAAATAGTCATATC
The DNA here is from genome assembly GCA_037957365.1 of Torreya grandis. Lineage (NCBI taxonomy): Eukaryota > Viridiplantae > Streptophyta > Pinopsida > Cupressales > Taxaceae > Torreya > Torreya grandis. Next base: position 780,554 of record JARHVA010001506.1, read on the forward strand.
ATCATCAACCTGTGACCCGATTGTAACAGAAAGCTGAGTCCCTACCACATGTGATAACTCCTGAACTGCACTCACCTCAAGACCAAGCTCATCCTCATATCTCTCCTGTGTTGGTGCCAATGTGCACTCGTCATCGCACTCTATCATGTCATGTCGTATGAGCATCTCCATCCGATGAAAAAACATATATCTGAAGCTGTTGCCCCATATTGCCTTAAGAATATGTGTCTTCCCATCAACATCAAAGTGAACCTCCATGTCCTTGAGACGAAGAGTAACTTCCTCAAATGAATGAAGCCACTTCATACCCAAGACTAAGTCTATATCCCCCATGTTCACCACATAATAATCAGCCTTGAACTCGTAGTTGTTCAAGTGCAATGGGAGGTCTCTAATCATATGCTCACACCTAAGAGTGTGACCATTGGCTACCTTAACTCTAATGCCCTCAAAATCTTCAGCAGTGAGTCCACGCTTCTCCACAAATCTAGCATCTATGAAATTATGTGTGGCTCCTGTATCAAGAAGGGTGATGACCTTCTACCCTGCTAAACCTCCACAGAGTCTGAATGACTCATCTGACTGAATGCTGGATAGGCGTGCCTCTTATATGTGAAGCTCTAACTCTACCACTGCCTCCTCAGAACTATTTTGCTATTCAGAATCCTCTGAATTCGAATCCTCATAATATGCCCACATCACACGATTCACCTTGCCCTTAGGCCTCAAAGGGCAATCGTGATGGATATCATATGGACCTTTGCAGTAGAAGCAAAGCTTCTTCCTGCGTAGATTGTTAAGTACCTCACGATCCAAAGGTGGTGCTACTGGATTGGCCTTTGAATCATTCTTTACACCTGATTTATCTATGCTAAAATCTGGTCTCTCTGTATCTCCACTGGAGCACTTATGGTCTCTAGATGAAGAAGTACCTCTGGAGTTAGATTTATTGGATGGGGCTGCCATCTCCATACTACGTGCCTTCTTCATAGCTACCTATAATGAAGGAGGATCAAAGCCTTTGATCCAACCTCTCAATGGTTCTGTCAATCCCTCCATGAAGAGTACTACAAGTCGCCTCTCTGAAATGCCAGGAACCATAACTGATAACTTTTGGAAGTCACAAATGTAAGACTCTAGACTGCCACTCTGGTGCAACTGTGCCAACTCTCAGAAATAGGACTCTGGATCCCTCCTGTTAAAATGCTCTACCAGCTTATCCACAAACACCTGATAAGATGTGATTCGATCATGATGGAGTGTCACCATCCCGTGGTGCCACCAATCGTGAGCTACTCCCTCAAGATGTAGTGTCGCATATCTAATAGCATCTTCCTCAGCCATCGGTCGCAATGTGAGAAAGGTGTCTAACTTACTAATCCAGGCCTGTGCTGTGACCTTACCACTATCATCGAACATCGCGAGTGTGAGCCTACTTGTAGCATGTTTAAGATCATTGTTCTGGTGTCTAGGTCTCCTGTCCTATCTAACCAATCTGTAGTGCTCTCTCCTCAAATTAACAAAATGATCAAAGGATGTCCTCTCTCGAACATAAGGAGGTAATAAGTTCCACTCATCATTTGCAGCCAGGTAAACGTCTACAAATGAGGAATCTCCTGCCTCTTCCTCTGCTAGAACTTTTGGTTCCTCTTGAACAAATGTAGGACATGTAGGTCTACCCGCTGTCCTGGAATGGGTCAGCTATGGTCTCTGATTAATAGTAGCACTCATGTTATCTCCTTGTTCCCCATTCTATCTATCAGGTGCGTTCATCCCCCTTATCATAGTAGTAAGTGCCTGTAGTGTCTAATTCATCTGCTATTGGCCTGACATCATAGCACGGTGGAATTCTCTGGTGTCTTGATCAACATCATACCTGTGGCCCCTGGGTGGGCTACCCTCACGTCTGTCACTCATGATGATCGATGGCTGATCTAACACCTGGGTACCTTCAAGCAAGGCTCTGTTGCATGTGTTATACTTGTGTGGTCCCAACTCTTGTGGCTGCATAAGATTGTCAAACCCTCAGGATGGCAGGATTTAGCTCTGATACCACTGCAATATCCCCTTTCAGTAGGGAATATCTAAACACAAATAGCTCTGAACAAAGCTACAATTTTGCAGAATAAATTCAAGTAAACAATAAGCCACAGTAAATCTCTTAACTGCCAAATCACTAATCTTATTATTTGTCCAAATAGTTACAATAGATGTCTTCAGTCATTCATATAAAATAATATCAAAATAGAGTCTTAAAACCCTTGTCCTTTACAAATTTGGTAATGAAACCTGAATTCTGGAAGGTCTCAGCCTTTCTGTGTCGACACACAGATGTTGACGTCGGTTATACTACCATCGTTGGTCGACTGGGCATTGTTAACCTGCCGATGTCGGTCTCTGTAGATCTCTCTCTGCCGATGTCAGTCTTTGTGTGGACCTGTATATATCTATACGACTTCGTATGACCACCAATAAATTACACCCTATTTGTAGGACCTCTGATATGAAGATATATGACTCTAATACAGAATATCTCTATTTGTATAACTTATTTGAATCAAAACATAAAGAAATAAATACCTATAAACCCTTGTGATAGCTTCTGTGTGAAGTTATCTCTCAAAAGACCTAAAATACTATGATAACCTCTGTATGAAGCTATCTCTCAAATTGGAAATAGATCAGCTGATATTTCATAGCCTCTGAATCGCACACAATGAAGAGTTGACATTCTCCACTGCAAATGGAATCCTGGAACCCTTGGCTCAGTCTTCATAGAAGAATTCTTCAAAATCAATAATCAATAATCAATGGCTAATCCAAACTCTCTCCCATGAGAAACCCTTATACCCTCCAAAGTGTGTTTGCTAAAATTAGATTTCCTCAAATTAGAACTTGGGTTTCTTAAATTAGAATTCCTCAAATTAGAACTTGGGTCTTAAAATTAGACCAATTCTTAAATTAGAATTTGGGTCTTAAAATTAGACCAACTAATTAATAATTAATTATTAATTAGACCAAATAATTAATATTTGATTAAATCAATCAAATATTAATATCTCCCTTAATTCATATCCAAAAAACCCGAACAAAAAAGCAAGCCCAGCTCCCTCAAGACCCTCTATCCATCCCATCAGCCTACGAAGGTCGCATAATAGGCTAATCCTCAACTCTGAACATGTCAACTCAAAAGGGGACATGACATCTCCATACCACAAACACTTACCCTATTAGCACTAGGATAACTACCCATCAACAACCTACATACACTTTGACATTCCTAACCCAAATTGTGCCTTCATTAGCCAACCCAAATTTACCACCAAACTAGTTGTTATTCATTCCCTTACAAGCCCCCACAACATTGTATCGATATATTCCCAACCCATTGGGATATATTACACCTTCTACCCAAACCTTAATGCCTATCAGTCTTGCTAAGGCACTATCCCAACCTAAGGTCACCACATACCAATATGTTCCCATCTCCATTCCTTCTGTCGCATACCAATTCATAGCTACAACTCAACCTCAACATAAATTACCACCAAATTATACAGCTATTTAACCCCAAATTGACCTAATAAGGATGCTTGTGGACAAGATGACCCAAATTGAGTCATCTATCTTTGGGTCCCATAACCTTTTATCCTATGAACAAATCTATAAAAAAATTATCAACCCTTCTATCTCAATTCATGCTTATCCTCCTCAATGGGAGCTCCCCAAATTCTCTAGGTTTTAGGGTTAAGGAGGATCCTCAGCAAAATTTGAGGGCATTTTACCATTTTTGTTACTTGATCACATATGATGATGCCCTCCTTCTTTGAACCTTCCCTATGTCTTTATCAAGGTCCACATTGGATTGGTACAGTGCCCTTTCTAGACATTCTATCTTTTCATTCTCCCAACTCACCCAGATTTTCTTAGAATATTTTTCTATCAATATATCAAAGAAGGTCTCCATAACTGACCTCTATACCATTAGGTAGTTTGATGATGAATCAATTGATGACTTTGTTGCATGATGGTGAGGTCTCATTAATCAACTATCCTTTTCACTACCCCAAACAAAACTCATTGAGCTTTTCTCTAGGGGTTGTGCAAAACACATCACTCTCACCCTTCAAGTGCAAACATTTAGAACCTTTGATGAAGCATTCACAATGGCATGCAAACTTGAGAACCAAGCCATATACAAGGGTATATTGAAATTATGAAATAAAAATTCTAGCTTCAAACCTAATGAGCTCTCTTCCACCAAGACAACCAACCAATCCAATTCTAAAGCCAAGGTTTCTACCAACTCAGTGGTGCTGAAAGCTACCCCACCTCCATCCATTAATCAACCCTATCAAACCACTCCTTCTAATCCCACTTATCCACCAAACCAAAACCAAAACCATGCATCCCCAAAATAATTCACACCTATAGGATAATCCTATGCCTCTGTAATGGAAAAAATACTCAAATCTAACCTTATTCAACTTCCACCAATCAAGCCACCCCACCAATTTAAACCCTCTTGCCTTGTGCTTAGGTGGTATAATGAAAATTAACATTGTGCATTCCATCGGGTCATTAGACATGACATAAATTGGTGTAACACTTTTAAAAGTCTTATCCAAAACCTAATTGATAATGGTGAATTATCATTTGATAACACTAACATACATCCTAAGCATTCTCTCTATATATTCTACAAACCTTTTCCTAACCATCCTCCACCTACCCAACCCCATGATAATTAATTTGAGCCCTCTTCATCTCACGAGGCACACATAATTAATGTCATCATAAATGAGCCCATGGGGGATAAGCCTCACATTTCTATTGATCCTCCACCAACCTCACCTATGGAAGAAGCAAATTCACCTCTTATAAAAGGATCTATGGCCCCAACATCTCTTCTTGATCAAACCATGCCCATGCCTGCTTCTCCTTTCATAGAAACAACTACTGTTTTAACCACCTCTTCTTCTACTTTATCAAATGAAATGGTGGAACTACCTTCTTTTCCTTTGGACACCTTAACAAAGGAAGGATCTGGGACCACACCTACACCCCCAATCAAACAACCACCTCCTCCTTGAATCACCCCACAAGCAACCATCATGTTGGAACCTTCTAACTCAAGTAAAGATGAAGGAACCCTTCCCTCTTTTTCACCCAATGGCTTAACATTTGAAATAATTGATCAAGGACCCAAATCAATTTACAAGCCCTTTTCTTAGTTAGTGCAAAGTCTAGAATTTACCTCACAACGTAACCTAGATAGAGCCACCTTTTTGCACCATTTGGGGCTCCCATACCAAAATAGAACTAAATCCTCAACTTTTTTAGAATCCACTCTCCAACTTATTATCACCCCATCATCAAACATTTCTTTCTCCCAAGACATGAGAGAACCATGTCACCCACCTCCACCTAGCTCATATCATAATCTTCTCACTAAACTAGTCAAGAATCTGGGTATCCTTCCCACACCAGCATCGCATATCTATCCATCAAATTGGACCTAACCCCCACTAGTCCACCTAAAAAACCACCAACTAAGATGGATCAAAGGGTGCAATTACCTAAACCTCATCCTCAAGCTTGACCTTTGCTGCCCCCTTCTCATTTACCATCTATTTTGAGACCCCAACCTTCTACCATCCCAATTACTTATTCTGATTTAATTAATCCAATGCCCTTTTCTATGGCTACTCCTCCATCACCCAAGCCATCAACTTCTTCATCATTCTTAGATAGTTTATCCCCCTCCACTTTTCCACCTATTATCAACCCCCCATCCTCTACTTAGAAACCATCCACTGGTAACCTGATCACAACTAAGCCAATCTAACCCAAACCATCTACCAAAGTTGCCCAACCACCTACCCTCTCGGAGGTTAAGACCACACCTAAGAAGGTTCCTATTTCCTCAATAAGCATTGCAACACCCCCAGCACCTCTGAAGGAATCTTACTCCATTATTGTATAGAGGTTGTTGCAAACATCCACCATTAAACTTCTACCTATCAAGCCATTCAACCCCTCCAATACCAAACCCTCTTAGTTTAATGATAATTAGATCTATGAGTACCATAGGATGTTAGGATATGACACAGAGAACTAAAAAGCTATCCAAGCTCTTGTTCACTACTTATATGATGATGATCTATTATTTGATGAACCACTTTCACCTACCTTACCAACCTAACTACCAACTCAACTAATCCAACCACCATCCCAACCAACACCTGCTTCCTCACTTTTATCTAAAAGTGGGGGGGGGGGAGGAATTGAATCCATCACCTAGTCTAATGGAGCCTATTGTCCATAACATCCACATGATTACTTGATATTATATTCAATAAAGGGGTAAAAGATGAACCAATGCATCCATTCCATGAACATATATTTTAGACTCCCAATCTTCCAACCAATCCCCAACACCAACGCCTTCACCTGTGCCATCACCAAGGCCTAAGGTGTCCATCCTTGGTGCCCCTCCATCTAACCCTTAATCTATTTAATGAACTGTGTTGAAGCAAGTCCACCAAATGCTAGTCAAGATGAGTCTTTATGAGTTAATCAACATGTCACCTCATCACCATTAGGCGCTGATAGAGGCTCTGTAATCCATAGAGGTTTAACTAGATGACCTTCAACCTCTTAAATCCTTCATTGGAGCCTTCCAAAATTCAATCATTTTTACCTTCCAATATTATAATATACCTCCAGCACACTCTGAGGAATTTGATCCTCCTCTCTTTATCACTTCATACATTAATCACACCCATGTCAAAAGGGTGATGATTGATGGAGGAGCTATCATAAACATAATATCCTCCCATGCTTTCGATCAACTACATTTACTAAATAGCATCATGTCCAAAAGCATAGTGGTTCTTCACTCCTTTAATGACATAATGACCACTACCTTGAGGATCATAGTCCTTCAAATATGCTTGGGGCCTTGCACTACTCTTGAGCTATTTTATGTTGTAGAGGGCGAGTTCAAATATAACATTATACTCAGATGCCCTTGGATATGAGCTATGAGTTATATCCCTTATACTTTACACTATTGTGTCAAATTTGAACATGAAGGAGAGGTTATAACTGTCAAGGTTGATCATAGTCCTTTTACATCTTGAAACATGACCTATTAGCCTAATGATGTCCTTATTCCACATTCATTTGTAGCATAATCAACCAACCCCATTACCACAATTGTGCCACCAACTATGACCCATGATGCTTCTACCATAAATAATGATGAAGCCTTAACCAATGTATATGTCCCCTCTTCCCAAATTCCCATTGAGGACTCCTTGGCACAAAATTTCTAATGTCTCTCCCTTGGGGAATAACAACCTTTAGCTTTAGATGTTATTCCCACTCCACATGAATATGGGAACCTTCAAAATTACCCTTCATATGATCCCAACATAGGAACCATCATCCCCTTTATACTTCCCAACAATCAAACATATTTTATCTATGGGGGACTTAATCAAACACTCCTCACTCCTATCACCATTCCATATATTCAACCTTTCACTTCTAATTTTTCCTATCTAAGCAATCCATCTTTTTCCAAAACCTATATTCATTATTATGCTTGGAAAGGATTTGGTATGGGACTTTATGAACAAGGACCTCATGAATTTCCCATTATCAAAACTCAAAAACCTCATGGGTTCTTTGTGCTTGAATTCAAACCACCAAAAGAGCCCACCTCACCAGAACCTGTTACTACCCCCACAAAAGTAATTCCATCCTCACCTAGTTCATCTTCCCAATCCAAAGACTCTGATATCATCCCACCCAATTTTTTTTTGATCAATACCATTAGCTTAGGCCCATTGAATTATCAAAAGGATGGCCAAACTAAAACCTTTCTTCTCATCCATCCTAAATTGATTGACCTTGATTCACCCACCATTCATACCATTCAACGTCATGATGATGATTCCATCCTCACCTTGCTTGGTGCAAGAGATCCTTCTATCTATAAATCTTTCCCTCCTAAAAACCAAACCATACTCAATGAATCAACTATCGATGTTAACTTATGGACCCAAGAGGACCCTCATATCATTAAAATTGGGAAATCTTTAAACTTAGATGAGCAACAAGATTATAGCACCTTCCTTTGAGATTGTAACATCGTATTCACATGGTCTTATCAGGACATGCTCATGATTGACCCTTCCATCACACTCTATAACATCATTACCCATCTTGAGGCTAAGTCAGTATGGTAAAAGCTTTATAAAATGTACACTCACATATCTCTTCTCATCAAAGAAGAAATTCAACGTCTACTGTCCATCAACTTCATTCAACCCATTGACTATCCATAATGGGTCTCTAATATTGTTCCCATTACCAAACCCATTGGGGGACTCCATCTTTGTGTGGATTTTCATGACCTTAACCTTGCATGCCCCAAAGATGACTTTCCTTTACCTAACATCGACTAACTAGTTGATCTTACTGTAGGCCACAAGATGTTATCCCTCATGGATAGATTTTTAGGATATAATGATCACCCCCTCAGATCAACATAAAACTACCTTCATTACTCCTTGGGGAACCTTCTATTATTGGGTCATGCCTTTTGGTTTAAAAAATGTAGGCACAACTTATTAATGAGTCATGACCTATATCTTTCACCATCTTATCCATAAGCTTGTAGAAGATTATGTGGATGATCTCCTTGGGAAATCCAAACACTGTGAGGACCATTTAACTATTTTTTCTATCATTTTTGATTGACTAATCCAATTTCATGTCTGGCTCAATCCCCAAAAATGCATTTTTAGGGTTCTTTCTAGAAAATTCCTTAGCTTTATTATTTCCATCCATGGAATTAAAATTGATCTTGTTAAGGTTAAATCCATCCTAAAAGTGCCTCTTTCAACAAACCTTAAACAACTTCATAGTCTGTAGGGAAAACTCCAATCTATCTATCACTTCATCTCCTAGTTATCAGATAGATTCCAACCCTTTCACCATCTCTTGAAGAAAGACACCTCCTTTAGATGGACCAAATATTGTCAACAAGACTTTGACTCACTTAAGGAGTACCCGATTTCTCCACAAGTTATTGTCCCACCTATGGATGATCAACCTTTCTACCTTTAGATCACCACTGATCACTCTTTAGGTATAATGCTGACTCATCAAAATGAGCAAAACAAAAAGTAATCTATTTATTATATTAGTCACACATTTCTAGAGTATGAGATGTGATATACCCATTCTGAAAAGCTTTGTCTCACTCTCATTTTTATCACCTCTAAACTATGTCATTACCTTCTCAATCACAAAACATACATTATTACCACCACCAACCCACTCAAGTATATGTACTCCAAGCCATATCAAAATCAACATATGGCTAAGTGGCTCATACTTCTGGTTGAGTTCAATGTTTAGTTTCTTCACCAAAAATCCATCAAAGGGAAGTTTATTGCTGACCAATTTTTTTAAGCCCCCCTCTTGGATAACCAACCCATTCTATTAACCTTTCCAGATGAGTCTATTATGACTCTTTCTCAAGAAAACCCCCTTACCAAATGACCATGTTTTTTGATGGATCTAAATGCCAACATGGTGGGGGTGCAGGCATAATTTTCATTCCTCTTCATGGAGAACCTCTTCCACTTTCCTTCAAAATTGACTTTGAATGTACTAACAGCATGATAGAATACAAAGCTTTGGTTATTAGTCTCCAAACCACTCTCACCTTAGGAATCAAAACCATCTCTATCTTTGATGATTCCTAACACATGATCAACTAAGTTAATGGGTCCTATCAATGTAATAATGACATTTTACAAAATTATAAGCTTCTCATTGACAAGCGCTTGACATCTTTTAAATGTTATCAGATCTAGTTGGTACCCTGATTTACTAATAAATTCATAGATATGATGGCCTCCCTTGCATCTCAGAAACCCTCTCAACCCACTGAATCTAAATTATTTATTACAATCCATCACTTCATCAAACATTCATATACCAGTTCAGACCTTTCAACCATTTGTAATGTGGAGGCATCTCCTTTAGATGTCTAGTATGATAAAACTTTTAACTACCTTAACCTTGACGTCATCCCACCTGACCTCTCAAAGAATGCTCAACAATCCTTTGTATAGGGTACCTCTCTTTATACCATACTAGGGGGAATCTTGTATAAATTTGGCTTTGATGGTCTTTTCCTCTGTTGTCTATATAGTCATGAGATTCCCCATGCCATCAAGGAAACTCATGATGGAGTTTATGGGGGACATTTTAGTGGCCTTATTATTGCTAAAAGAATCCTATGCTTGGGTTATTATTGGCCTACCCTTAATCAGGACTGCTATGACTATGTAAAGAAGTATTTTAAATGACAATAACATGCTAATTTGCATCATGCACTCACTCATGGACTTCAGTTATCCAAAGATTATTATCCCTTTTCATAATGGGGGCTTGATCTCATTAGAGAAATTAATCCTCACTCATCTCAATGACACCAATTCATCATTAGTGCTACCAAATATTTCACTAAATGGGTAGAATCCATTCCCCTTATCTCCATCAAAGACAAAAAAATTATCGATTTTATCAATCACCACATCCTCTATCATTTTGGCGTTCTTCAACAAATCATAATTGATAATGGGGAATCCTTCAAAAATAAGAAAGTTCAAGACCTTTGCAATACTTTTGGCATCAAGCTAAGTCATTACTTGCCCTATCATCTACAAGCAAATAGATAGGCATAAGATTCTAAAACAAATCTCATCAAGATGCTAACCAAAGTTGTAAATGATTCATGACGAGATTGGCATATACACATCCCATTCACTTTATGGGGCTACTGCACTAGTATTCAAATTGCAATAGGGGCTACACTTATTTTCCTAATCTTTAGCATAGAGGTTATTTTACCTCTCAAAGTTTAGATTTTCTCTCTTCATATATCCTTCCATGACATCATTTTTGAAGAATACTATCATTAGGAACACCTCACGTGCTTTGAATTACTCAATGAACATCACCTTACTGTCCTTAATCATCTTTATGTCTACCAATAATGTATCACCCATGCTTATAACAAACATCTGAAAGAATAGGAGTTCGATATTAGATACCTCATCCTTAAAGAAAACCAACATGTAAAAAACATGGAGAAAGGTGAAAAGGGAAAATTTGCTTTCAATTGGCTTGAAACCTATATCATCACCCATAAGTATGGATCAAGAAATTATCATTTGTCCTCTCTTGAAGGCAAACAAAAACCTAAAACTCTCAACTCTTTGCATCTATGTCCTTTATACTGTTAAGAGAGATATAAAAGAACCCTATGGTCTAACTTAAACTGACCCCTTGGTTTTATGAGATTAACCCATCCCTTATCTTATTACCTTATTCCTCTTGGAGAAATTTGATTACAACATACCCATGTGATTATCCATCATAGTTTTAGCCCAATATTAAACATGGGTACCACGGCTCTACCTATGACATGGTTCTCATGGATACTTTTTATCTTTAATTAAATGAAATCCCATGATCATTTGTTTTTGAAAAATCCCTTTTCCTTACCTATCAACCACCTTTTGTGGTAAACATCTTACCTCGATAAGGTCAACCTCTATGCTTGGATAGACATGTCCATGTCTAAGAAAACATTCAAGCATTCTCTATGGGATATAACATATTATTTGGGTCCATTTTATTAAAATACAAATCACTCCCTCAAAGGATGATTGTTAAACACAATCAAGATAGATAAATTGATCCCTCAAAGGACAACTATCAAACATTTATTCATACTTAACCACTACCTTCGAAGGATGGCTAAGCCAAAATGTCAAAAACAAAAATCTATTCATAAAAGCCATAATTGGCTTAATCAAAGCACTTGAATCTTCCCACATTGATCAACTTAACCTCTCTTATAAAAATAAGCAATACATGACCCTATTATCCCACCAAAGGGACATAATTGGTTCCCTTATAACACAATAAATAGAATTCCCACATCGATCAGTCTACACCTTGTAAAAGCATGGACTTGTCTATTCTAGTTCTTAGGTCACCTATAAAAAGGGTAACTAAATCCACATTAGGTTCCTATCTTATCCCTTTTTCTCTCTATTTACCTGTCATCTCCTTTTTACCCTCTATAAATAAATAGACTATGAGCTCACTTGGCAACATGGTGTTTATAATGATACCTTTTCACTAGAAATGTCCTCATGTGAAGCCTATCAGAGGTTTATTTTCATTAAGATCCTATCTAACCTTGGTTCCACAGGGTCCTTGCTAATGAACCCAACATGTCTCTTTCTATTTATATTGGTTCATAGGGACATTATTTCTTATCATTCTTTCTCAAAACATTATAATCTTATCACATCATTATCCATAATAAACAAACATATCATAAAATCCACATCAGACAACAATCTCTAACATTAATATCACATATTTCCATCACATAAAAAAAAAGAACATCATATCCTAATCAAAATCAAATCTTTATATATCATCACATGCCTATACTATGCAAGATAATCATCGACATCAGAAATCTCATACATAAACATCATCTATAACATCTAAAATTAACATTAGTCATCCTCAACACATTATCAACACATAAGCATTCATCTCATTAAAATATAATAACATAAAAACATCTCAATCATCTAAATCATATATATACACACACACCAATAAGTGTCTACACTTGTACATATCTCTCACTCATATACATCTCACATCTTCAACATGCAAGCCATTATCAAAATCATAAACAAAAACATCTTGACCATGTGTATCATGATCTTGGGGCACCATTGAAATTGGCCCTATCCACTCCTATACCTGCACCTATGCCTATACTTATACCTATGCCTATCTTAGTACCTGTACCTATCCTAGGTGGAGGCCCTATTAGATGACCCAATGCCATAGCCCATTAACCTAGGGTTGTAATCACTACTCCACCAACCAAACCAACCTAATACTCTCACCACCTTAGCTCATTAGGACATTGTGCTAGCATAATACCCTTATAGTAATGTAACTCTTATATAGCCACTAGATATCTAGCCTATGTAATAAAACCTATAGGTTTCACCACTTCTCTATTGGTCTATCATAGAGAGTCTCTCTCCTATGTCACTAAATCTAGTGAGGCCATCGACTAGTCCCACTCTCTTTTCATTATGGCAACCTACCCCTATAAAATGGCCACCTAACCCTATAAAGTAGTGACCTCTGCTTGGGCAATATCTCTCCACATTGTCACTCCTCCTACCTGACCCTAAAGAGTGGTAATCTACCCTTGTAACATGATAATCTAGGCTTGTACTTTCATTAGTGTTACCATTGCCTATGGATCAACTTGTGCTGGTCATTGTGGTAGATCAATGTCCACGAGTCTCTAACCCTCATCACCCCAGCCAAAATTAGCTACCACGTATCTACCTTGAAACCATGCAAGATAATCGACTATAATGCCTACATCATCTCCAACTCTAAATAGTAGCTCCTCATAATCCAACTCCTCCTCTTGTGGCTATGGATTTGGTAACAAAAACTCTGCATGCTCCCTCCTATATCATATAAAATATAGAGGGATGCCTTGAATGAGTCCAAACTATCTCTGTACTCTCTCAAATGGGATGTGTTATGTCTCACCAGTCCACCTCTCATACACCCACCTCTAATTCTTCTATGAATATGTATGGTACCTATACCCAACCCACATAGGCCAATTCATGTATGGCCTCCATACTATATCTTCAAGTGCCAAACTCTCCAAGGCATCTCAAAAATAATCAATATCTCTCACACCACCACCAGTACTTGTCATTGCCCGATCCCTCCTCTATCGATCAAATTTGACTCTTTAATCTATTGAAAAGTAACCATATATAGGTAGGCCTAATGGTCTCAACACCTATATGTGCTTGTATTCCCAATAGTGAAGTACAAACCCCACACTGATCCCATAATGCTAGTGTGCTCTAAAACCCCATAACTCTCTATAGATCTACACTAGTAGAACTTGGGCCCATCCAAATATTATCCTCCCATGAACCAAATCCACAAGTACCCCTAGTAAAACATAAGGAAACCTCCCTCTAGTTGAATCTAGTAGAGCATAACAAGTCATCGCCAACTACATCATTATTAGCAGGTGCCTCTCTCTTAGGGCCTATTGGTATAATGACTTAATGTTGAATCCCCTTGCATGAAATTATACTTTTGCTCAATCATCTCCATATAATTACTCCATGAATTTGTCCATCTCCTCACTCTCTATGTGGTAGCTAGGGTCTCCAAAAATAGGCAAGTGTATGACTTGATGCACATCCTCTAAAAGGATACTCATTTCCCCCATTGGTAGCCAAAATGTGTTAGTCACTGGGTCCCTTTTATTTATGAGGGTGACTATCATCACAACATCCCTAGGTAGGTGCTGGTAGTGGTGCATTACTCTAAAACTAACTACCTCCATGTGTCCCCAATCCTTAGCCAACATAGCATTTTGTACCTCTAAAAAGATCTTGGTCACTCAATCTCGAGGTTGGATATGATCTCGTGCTTGTAAAATAACCATATCAAGAATCAAGAAATGACCTATCTCTATGTCTATAACCACTATTAAAACACTTACATCTCTACTAACAATATTTCATCTATCCTTTCTTTCCTATGCTTATCTCTCACAACTACAAAACCTTTATCCTACCCTGCATCCCATTCTAAATGGTCATTTAAATAATTACCTACCTCTCACCGATTATCTATACTATGCTTCCCAAAGGCTTTCTTCTTTTATCCCATCTATATGCCCCACAAAATTTTCACCCCTTAAACACTTGTTTTCATTTGTAACCATTATACCCTACCCTCATCTCTAAGAACAAATATTTAATCATATCCATATTATTAACCTATTCTTTACGATGATCTTTCACACATTACCTATATTACTTGAAACATAACCTATTCTCAATGAAAAATATTAATAAGCCAATTAACAATAATAAACTTTAAAACATACCAAACTAGTTCATCAAATTATTCCACATTAATAACTAACAAAACTCATTCATCAAATTAACTGTAATTGTAGACACTTGAAAATTGCACAATGATAGTTTTTGATGTCATCTTCAACTATGGACCCTTAATTGACTCCTTGTTTAGTGGATCACCTAGTCTGATAGCATTCATTTATAACTTCATCCTAACAAATCCTCCCTTAAACACATCCTTTCATTTATCACCATTTCACCTATTTATTTGTGGTGCCCTCGATCATCGCTGGTTAGGGTAACCATTGACGATTAACCTAACCATCGACAGTTGGGGTCACCAAACTTTCCTTAACCATTTAAAGCATTTCCAAATTTATTTGAGATTATAATCTTATAAAATGGAAAATCACCTTAATGCCAACTTTTTGAGACTAAAAAAAATAGGCAACTTCATCCCCTCCCAACTTAACAACTTTTCCTCAAGCTTCCCTCTCCGTACTTAGCAGTTTTGTGCTATAAATATAGGACTCATAAGAGAATTATGGATCCCCAAATTTGTGCATCCAAGATTTATTGTTTTCTTTGTGCAAGTATCTAGTATCCCAAAAATCTATCCACATGATTCTCAAATGTTGAAGTACCATTACACTCCTCAAATCTCTTCAACTATCAAGTCTTCAACATGACAAGGGTATTTCGCTTTATGTTAGTATTTTTTGCTATTCATTAATTTATTATCTCTTGATTAGTCAACTTGAGTCTTCTTCCACTTTTTTAGTACCCACATAATACCCTCTTTCCATTAGATACTCCTTCATCATTAAATACTCCTCTAGCAAGAATTCTTCAATAGGTAATCATAGCCAATTGCTATAACCATTGACAGTTATAGCAACCACCATTGATTACCTAACCATCACTGATTAGGACAACCATTGTGGCCACTGTCACCTTGAAATAATATTTTGTTATTTAGACCTTATTTACACCCCACCAAACCTCTTTTATCCTTCTAACCTACACACAACCCCTATTATGACCTCTTTAGACCTGACCATAGTGTCTTTTATATGTAGATGACTTTACTAGGATTAACACATAAAATTAACAATATTTTTGATCTTCCTATTATACCACAAACCTATTTCATCGATCAAAGTGACATTACATTTTAATTATTATTTTTTTATTATGGTTTTCTCACCTAATAAAGAAGATGTGGATGAACAAATAGCTATAATTCAGGAAGATCTTTATATAGCTGTAGAATTCTAGAATGATTACTTTGTTCACATTAATCTTGTTATAGAATAAGATATTATTGATAGCCATCATTTATATATATATCATTTGTAATTCCTTATTTACTTATAAACTTGAATGTTAAACAAGGGTTGACATCCATTTAAGGAAGCATCTTCCTTTCTTAGGACTAGTGTTTCACCAGGTAGCCCATTTATCCTTTTACTAATCTATTTTCATAAAGTGTGATTTTTAGGTCATTCTTCCCTAGAAAAAAAATGAGTTCTCACTTCATTTAGTCATCAATGTGTGCAAAATTTACAAGGTACATACCTTTTATCTCTTTTTCTCTCACTTCTCCTTTTACAAACAAAAATCAAGAAAAGTAGGAAACACAATATACCCCTACGTAAAGTCATCTATACAAATCTTATTCATCAATTAGTTGCTATAAACCAATCAAGACTCCCACCTTTTTTTTGTAATTTTTTTTCCCACTCAAGTCCCTTCCTCCTCGACCATTGACAAATCTCCCCAACTAGCGACAGTCTCCTAGGGGAACTTTTACTCTTAGGGTCAATCATTGCTAGTCAGGTCAATTATTAATAGTAACTATTAGTGATCATTGACAGTGAGCATCAACCCCTCAACTTATTCTACAAAACCCGAATCTACCCTATCACTCCCTCCCCACCATCTTTAACTTCACTATACACACCTACATCCATCTTACCACTATCATCTTATACCTAGATTCCTATACCCATTCCTCAAACCTCAAAACCTAGGATACCCAAACCCTAGGGCATCTCTTACCAGAATAATCTACCATTGACATGCATCAATGTACATTTTATAACACCTATTTTACACATTATAATCCATATCAACTAAAATCATGAGGGCCCTACGTCATTTCATGACCACTTTTGATGTCTCAGTCCATGTCCATCCACCTAACCGTGAACATCTCCAACATCCATCTTAACCCCACTTGATCACTCATAACTACCAATCTCATCACACTTCTATGCACTAACATGAGCTCTTTGTACCAAATTCTTAGAAATGACAAACTCACAAGATGCTAAATTTTGCAAATGTGGATAAATGATTGACCATTTGCCTTTTTACTAAGCTTTTAGGGTTTTTACCGAACCATCAATAGTTGACCCTAACCATCGATGGTTTCATACACCTCGATGATTAACCCCAACTGATGATGATTACCTAATCATCACCGATTAACCTTAACCATCAATAGTCAGGGATATGTTTTATTTATGCCACCTTTCTCACCCTTTTTATACCTAAATGAAACCTATTAATACATTCAACTGGGGTAACCCATTCTTTGACACCCCTTGACCTACTTAGGAGTCACCCTCTCCCTCAACAAGCAAGAACTACATTAGGCCTAAACTCCATGTTGAATCTAATATCCATGGAACTATGTAGGTAACATACTCTTACCTAGTACATCAAGAGTTAGCTTAGCCACTTCCTACCTAACCAGCCACCCAACCCATTTACTTTCATCTACCTCAATGTTGGTACCATTTTGAACCAACCTATTTGCATACCTTGATTTGGTTATGATGACTGCCTTAACCAATATTGCCATGTTAAAATTTTACATTACGCACCACCTCATGTGTGACTCAACCATTTATGTTTTCCTTGGGAGCAATTCTTACCCTAGATACCTAAGAAAACACTAACCTTCTCTAGGACACTTAAAAAGTGTGACCCAATCAACTATCACCAATGTTGGGGACCGATTACCTTATCACTTATCCTAGAACCCAAATTTATTATTACCAATATTGACAACTTTAGTATTTACATGATTTTGACACTTTCACTTTGTACACATATTTGTATTTTTAATGACCATACCTTTTTTGTCACCAGCCTCATAACCTCCATTTTACCTTTTTATCAAAACCTCACCCTAATTTTGGTGTTACCTCATTGACTCCTAATTTTGGTGTTACCTCATCGACTCTCAATTTGTGGGGGATACCCTCCTCCTATACTTGAAGAAACTATTGATGTCTGAAAATGGTGCTAGATCTTAATCAACAACAATGGGAAGTTTCAAGCTATGGGACAATGCGGCTTGAAAATAACCTCTAGATTTTAAAGAAGCTGGTCTCTTCTTTTGTATTGGGTGTTGGGGAAAAGGGATAGGAGACTAAATAGAAACGCAAAATGCAAGAATTGAAACCTAACTCTGGCGATGCGCCTGAGAGTAATCCTAATCCTAACCTGAGCACAGTGAAACTATTATGTGATTCTATTACATTTAAGAGCAGACAAGTGCATGATCAATGTAAAATATTGGAATAACAGAAATAGAGGCTCACAACAGGGGAGTCTTTTGCTGAGATACAGGAATTGTCAACAAAGGCATAGTGTTCAATCTTCTTAATAGAATCTTCCAATCACATTAGAGTTGCAGAAGTCATGCACAGTTATGTAGAACTTTAGATTCCAGAAAATGGGACAGAAGCAAATAACATTTCCAATCACAACACTAGAAAATCTACAGCATAGACTACTTTGCAAATGACACAGATGACATCAAAAAGGGCATAGTGTTCAATTTTCTTATTGAATCTTCTAGTCATACAAAATATGCAGAAACACACACAGTCATATAAACCTTTCAACTCAAGAAAATGTAACAAAATCAAATGATATTATTGGTCAAAAAATCTGAAAGTTTAAAACTATGAGAATTCCCCCCTCCTTATATTTTACAATTCTTCTTCTTATATCCCTAGATGTCTCCATATACTTTATTTCCCACGCAATCTTCTCCATCCTTCACTCATAAGAGACAAATAGACGGTGCCTTCAATGCTATGAGTGGCTCCAAAAATCTACCCAATGAACTGTTTCATCTACTCGAATTAACTCCAGCCGATTTTCCCTCCATTTTGCTTTAACAAATAGACAGACACACTATTTTATTAGATGCGAGGGAGGACACTTAGATGATTCATAAACTTTTCCCTTTATGGTCTAGGAGGCACTAGAGGATGACACTTGGCACCTTTCACCTGATTCATCGAAGACACACGGCTCTCTCTGCTTCCCTTGTAGTAACACTAGGGGCACATATAGGATTTTTACGGATGGAGACATTTGGCAGCTTCTGCCGATTTTGAAGTAACACCTGAGACCCACCATAATTTTATATTTGGCAATAGAGCTTGACAATGATTCTCTCAGGCGTTGACACGTGGAGGCATCTATGGTTTTGAGGAGGGTAAGTGGCATCTTCTGCTTCTTTTATGGATGGAGTAGAGGGGGACCCAGAGAGTGACATTTGGCAGCATCCGCTACTTTGTGGCACTTAATAAGATGAAACCTTTACATTGAATGGAAAGCATTGGACTCATAGCTTATCGAATGCTGACACATGGTGAATTCTGTTGTTTTGTCAAAAGAGGCCTCAGAGAGCGAAAGCTGGCCTGCTTCATCTCCCAAAGATTGACACTTGGCGAAGTCCACTACTTCAAAACTTAGGCAAAAGAAACAAGAAGGAGAAATGGTCCCATGGCTAGAGAATGACACTTGGTAGCTTCCGCTGCACTCTGACACTTAGTCAAAATAAATTGGCCCTCTGCATCAAGACTTCGCGGCTTCGCCCGAAGAATCAAAATTGTAGCACTTGAATCAAAGAATAAATTAAATATGACGTAGAGTAAAAATTACTCTACAGAAACCAAACCCAAAAAATCAACAACTCATTTTTTTCTATATCTTATTGACCTAAAGCTATGCAACAAAAAGTGGCAAAATGGAGATACTCAAAAATGTCCCCTCGACTAGTTTTTTGATGTCACATCACCCTAGACCAGTTCTTGACCTTAGACTATTCACCTAGCTATATCACTTTTAAAACACCCTTTACACTTGTTAAAGATCCTAAGCACCCTTTGTCAAACATTTTAGTAACATCATTATTAGACCCATTTTTAACCCTTTTACACTTAAGGGTTGACTATCGATGGTCAGTCTAACCATCGATGGTTATCTTGGCCATCAATGGTCAGGTATCCAAACCTGTAACACAAAAAACATCTAGCTATAGGTCAGACTTGCATGGGAAAAATAAAAAATTTCCCATGCGCACCTTATAGATTTCTTTCTCTTCAAATTGGCATCTTTATCATCATCCAACTTAGCAAATTTCTATCTCCTTAGTAGTTTTATGCTATAAATGCAATGTTCTTAGAGGAGATGAATATCTAAAATATTTGCATCCAAGCTCTCTTATTTTCTTTGTGCAGGTATCTAGAACCCCAAAACTCTATCCATGTGACTATTGAGAGCTGAAGATACTGTTATGCTACCTAATTTCCTTTAGACCACTATCATCATCCATTTAGCATTTTACAGGGATCTCTTGTTTGTTTTTATTAGTTTCCCTTCTTTATTGACTTCTCTATCATAATCGAGCCACTTGCACTTTGTCTCTCTATAAACCCTTTATAATCATCTACCCATAATCCATTTCCCCCCTAAATCCATATCCCTAGACTTCTCAAAAGTAACCATCATTAGTTGATGAAACCATCACCAGTCGTAACAACTATCACCGATTGCCCGATCGTTATCGATCAAACCCATCCATCACCGTTTAATTTGACCACCATCGATCACTGTTAGAAAATAATAGATTGTTATTTTTATGCATTTTCCACCCCAACCAACCTCATTTCTTATTGTTGACCCTTTGTAGATCCTATTCAAATTTTTTGAACTAAATATTTACCTATTTTTACACATGGTATTAACCCACCATATGACAATTAATCATGTTATTAAACATGTAATTTTATTTCTTCTGACATAATATTTTTCTTTCTTGTCAATTTGAATGCAAACATATTTTATTTATATTATCAAATATTTTTATCATTAGGGGAGTGGGTTGATAGCCATCCAAGGGAGCTTTTGCTTCTTGGGTCTAGCATTTCTAGGCAGTCCACCCTTCATACTCATCTAACAAACAAGTTAGTTTAGTGTGGTCTTATTTTAGGTAGTTCTTCATCACCAAAAAAAATATCTCACTTTGTCTTGTCATCAATGAGTGCAATGTTTACTAGGTACACACCCCTCATCATTTATTTCTTCCTTTCAAAATAGAAAAGTTAAAAATAGAGTTAGAAATAATAGGAAACACTTTCTTCCACAAGGGTGTCCCTGAGAAGTATAATTTCTTAATAAAATATTCTAGGATTCATCACTTTCTAGCCATTTAATGATCTACTTAATGCTAAGATAAAGATCTTAAATCTTAATATCAATGAGGCTCAGGCCACCAACCTCTTTAGGCTGACAACATATATCCCATGATACTCTATGAAAGCCCTTGTGGCTTTCAAATTTAGCCCATAGGAAATATCTAAGGATTTTTTCCAACTTGGAATATGAAGCATTTGAGGGATATAAACATGAATATTAATAAACATGAGTATCAATCAACACCTTGGAGAAAATTTGAAATTTACTTGCTAATGATAAGGGCTTGGTGATCTAAATAAAGATCATTTTTTTAACTCTTTTAATGACATAAGACAATAAATCAACAAGAGAGGCCCAAAAATAAAATGGAATGCCCAAAAACTTAAATTGAACTCTAGGGAGGAACCACTATCATTGATATCCCTCTAGCCAAGGAGGTTTAGGTAAGAGATGTTGGCAATAACACTACATTTTACTCCATTGTATGGAAGACCCAGAGGCTAGACAAAAAATGTGAAGGTATTCCATTGAAGTCTTGACCGAAGCTTATTCTTCATAAAGAGTGAGGAAATAATCATCATCATCAAAGTCAATCTATACTTAAAATTAGGGAGAGTTATTCCCTTCACCAAACTCATAGATGAAAAGTTAGTTAAGAGATAACTAAAGACTTCAACCACCAAGACATAGAGAGGATCTAAAAGACATCCCCATTTGATATATATATTCATCTCAACCTAACTAGACTAGGCCCCATTGATGGTAATACATACCCTAACATCTTGAAAAAACATATTCACAACCTACACAAATTGGGGGCCAAAGCTAAGAGATTGGAGCATGACAGTAGTAAAAGGCCACTCTACGTGATCATAATACTTTTCAAAATCAATCTTGATAAAGATGACATTTTGACTAGATACCCAAGCCTTTTCCTTGCCTTTCTTGACAACAATGACATTATCTAGAATATATCTATGTTGGATAATCTTGTTTGTTCACTTCTAAATATTAAATGAAGAAGATGCTTAATTTTGAGGGATAGATCCTTAACAATGATTTTATAAGAAACATTCAGAAAGGTGATGGGTCTCCAATTAGTAATAACCTCAAGATCACCAACCTTGGGAATACACTCAATGTTACCTTGATTGATTAGAGTCCCAAAATAATTATAAAATATAGATTCAAAGTAAACCTTATGAATATTAGGGTCCACAATATCCCATAAGTTTTAATAAAAATCACAAGGGAATCCATCAATACCTAGAGCTTTGTATGTATCCATATGCATAACTATTTCTTTGAGATCATTCAAGGTGAGAGGCCTATCACAAGCAATCTATTAAGATTTAGAAATTTTACAAGGGATAACTTGAAGGCATTGAGTCATACATTTCATTTCTCAATAATAATGATGAAAGAGAGGTCACCCATGGACCATGAAGTATTAATATATAGTCTATAAGAGTTTGAAAAACTATCAAATTACACCTTACACTAGGGTTTAATATATCAATTGCTATTCAGCCCTATATATCATATAATCCATATAAGTAAGATTTGTAAGAGATTTTCAACTATTCATATAAAATTATTATGTGTGTTTAGGCCTTCTTCCTTTTGGTGTGGTGATTTTCCTTAATTAAATGGCCTTTTTATACTGTTGCCATTAGTTAATGTGGTAATCATTGTTGGAGGATAAAATAGCTATGGAGTGAAATAAGTTGGTGCAAACACATTTGAAATGTATTCTAAGAGGTAGTATATATCTTCCTCAATAAATATTTCTTAATATCATTTTTGAACTTATTGAGCATAAAAATATTTATAAATAGTTTTTAGAGTTTTAATTTGATTGATTATTTTGTAAAACCTGTTTGAAGCTTTTATAGTTAAGAGTTGGTTCTTACATTTTACTGAGAAGCCCCACGACATTAAGGTCAAATGGATTTCAAATGTGATTAAACATTTTTTCCTTTTAAAATAGGTTTTCTAACCCTATATATGTTTTTAATCATTATTAGGTATGGTCCATGGTTTATCAAGAGCACATTTCTTGTATTTTTAACTAGGCTAACCCATAAATGTATGGTTATAGTAATTTATTATATTTTTATAAATATGTATTCATTATACTTAAATTTTTTTAAAATGACCATATTTTTTCTTTACATTTAGTAGTTAAGATCATTTGGTAATATTTTATTTATCATATGTTGTGTGACAAGGTCACCCATAGTGGCACCAACACTTTGATTTTGTTTAACCCTAAATTTTAGATATGGTGGTGTATAGGGTTAATAATATAAAATTATTTTAAGAACAAGAGTGATAAAGTTAATCTATAGTATACCAATTAATTACAAACTTAGATAAATGAATATTTTAAATTATAATACTGAGATATGCTAAATATATAAAGTATTAAATTCAAAAAATGTTTGATTGATTGTAATACTAAATATAAATGATACCTCATTTTACTACACACAAGATCTAGATTGGAAACAACTGTAAATTATGCAGGATAAATATTCTAGATTAGTCATCAAATTTTAGAAATTATACTTTGGTAGACATAAACACTACCCTCATATTTGGACACTACCGTGGATGCTTGTGTTTGACTATTACACATGTGTTTAGTATGGAATAATGAGTGGATTTATATGTGACCAACTTCATTATTTTAGTTTTTCTATTATCTTTCTATTGATTTATTCATATTTGAGATGCAGACTATCATTCTTTATTGATTGATAAAATCCTAGATCTTGACCCTTCTTCAGCCTTAGAATGATTTTTTAAAAATTGGGTTAGTGGGCTCACAATGTTGAGGTGACCCCAAATACCCCTCTATTAATGGGTGCTACCTACATAGCCAATACTCCAAGTAGAGCCTCAAACATATGTAGTTCTTCCCTATATATGGGAAAATGTGTGCACAATGGTGAAATATAATATATTGTGATGCATGCAGTGATCTATATTTTAATTTTGAAAAATATCACTCATGGGATACTATTTGAATTCTTCAAAACTATAATATGACTGCTTATATGCTTGATATGAAAATAGGGATAGATAGGGGGAAATATCTTGGTTGTGTAGTTGATTAATTTAGATTTAGTAGGCATTTTCTTGGTATTTTCTCTATGAATAATGAGAAGGCTTAGACTTATGTTTATACCACACATTTTGAAAATATCTCATGGTAGGGTTAAATAAGATAAATAGGTTAACACATAAGCTTCAAATCATTTACAATTTATATGACTTTTGGGAACTGGACAATAGATAAGGATATAGACACTACTATCATTGATAGTGTCATTTTGTGACTAGTAGTGTCTAGAAAGATAGAAAACATTTATGTATATGAAATTAATAATTAATGATATTTATTAGGTTTTAAGATTTTTATGTAGTATAGGAGACATAGATCATCATAATGATATGGATCAGACTAAGACATAAGCATTTAGGCATAGTGATTCAGTGAATATGAGCCTTCCACATTAGGGAGATTTAGAACTAAAAAGTAGAGCCCTCATTGATATTTGTCAAATGTATAAGACTTAAATGCTATAAATATTTAGTTTTAGTGATTCATTAACAATTTTTTATTTTAAGTTGTGTCCTCTCACCAACAAAGAATTTGGGACATGCATACCAATTAACCACTTTCTTATTGTAACCATCATTGTATTATTATTATTTGTTGATTAATAATATATATGGTGACACGTTATACTAGTAAAAATGTATGATATTATTTTTACTCAAAACTATGTCACATTATGTAATAGATTTATTTTATTCAATAATAAAATAATTATTGAGAACATTAATAATCTATAAGTACATTTTATAATAAGTAAATTATAATCCATATTTTACTTTTGTTAGGTAACAGATTTTGACTAGAGTGTGGACTGGTCTAGGACACAATCAGGGCCCCAGATCACCATGTGATCTATTAATCACATAAATACCACCTGTATACTAGATATTACTAGATGTATACCGCCTATTACAAATAATGGTCACCACCGGCCTTGAGAATAAATAACGACCATTAATAGCCCTGAGAATAAAACCAATGAACAAAACCAACCTCATATGCATTTACTAAGATTTGAACTTGGTGGGAATTTAAATAACTAAGACACTTAACCAAATCACCCACATCTCATCAAAAAAATTTCAATCCATATTAAGTACAAAGTCATCATTACAAAAAATGAGACAATGAATAAATTCATAAGCATAACTCTTGTTGTTTTCCTAAATCATCTTCATGAAAAGTGTACCACATTATTCCAATAAAATAAATACTAATAAATAGAACATCCATAGTCATAATTAAAAGTACATATAACCATAGGCTAATAAGAATAACTTACAATCAACAAGATGTACAAAATATGGTAAGCTACAATTCATAGTTCCAACTACACATACAATGTAATGATGTAATCATCTTATCTCAAGTGCATTTCTAATTTAAAACTTTTGTATAAGTTAGAGGTAAATGTAAATTAATATAAACTATTACAACAACCAATAGTAAAGCTTAAATAAAGTTATTGAATGCCATAGACTATTAGAGGATGTTACCTAGTTGAGTGAGGGAAGGGATAATATCACTAGAGTTATTTAACACCAACAACAAATTATATAAGTTTCCTTCTAAAACTTCCATAACTTAAAATCAACCTTACCATGATATCTATAATTTTAGAACCTATGCAAGCTAGGAAATCAAATAAACAATTAACTTCCTATTCAAATTAGAGCTATTCAATCAAAAGAAACAAAGAAAACATAATTAAAATGTACCATATTACTAATAAAGTAAATTAAATTCTCCATTGATGAGCTTTGATTTACTCCTTCAATGTGATATGTGGATGCTCAATTAATTCTCCAAGGAAAAGGGAATTTCAAAAGCATATGGATGTAATTTGTTGATTTTATTATGGATGCACAAGTGATTTCAATAACACTTTGATAGTTTGATAATGGACATTTAAGATGGAGGATGGCACTTTAATTTCTATGCTTTCAATGAGAAGATGGATTGTTAAAAATATATGGATTTATTGAATTAAGTTAATTTTGGATAGTCATATTTGATTCCTCATCCATGTGGAAGAGACCAATTCCTCTCCTACTTCATAGAAAAAGGGGATGTTAGTTGGTAGTTATAATTTTCTCTTGAATGAGTCAATGTAGTTAGTGACTCACCATGTTGGTTGAAAGGTTCAATTATAACTCAATGATTGGTTAAGGAAGTGGTTGTATGACTCAACATTTGGTTAAGATAAATGTGGAAGATGTTTGGTGACTTAGAAATTTCAGATTTTAATTAGTTTTATCGAATTATGTATGCATGATTAATTAAAATGGTTTAATTATTCAAAAAAGGGAAGGAAATTATATTAGTCGACCTTAGGATAAAATTAAAATTTGGGTTGGTGGTTGGGTTAGTGTATCGATATTAAGCAAAGTTAATTATAATACTAAATGTGGAAAAATTTAGGTGTCTACATTTCCCCCTATTTGAAATGGTGTTGTGACTAGAAGAAACAATACCATTTCAAAGAATAAAGAAAAAGTAGAGTGAAAATAGATGTAGAAAATATGTCCCAAATGGTTATGAATGACTATGAATGATGGCCCCTCGATCGAGTGGTTATGCATGGAAAATGGATGTGGATGAGCACTCAAAATGAATGAAAAATGAGGGCTAGATAGATAAATAAAAAAAATGGTGTGTTTGATAACATAAGAAATAAAATCACTAATATAAATAAAGCATTGTATAAGTTTTTGGTGCATGTGAAATGATCTGTCACGAGTGGATAGTTGCTAGGGAATATAATAGGGAAATGATATATCTTGATATAAGATTCATGTTAGGATTGTGCCCCATGAATAATGTTACATGAAGAGGATGTGGGAACGATATATCCCTTTGGCAAGCTATGGGTCATAAAAGAAGAAATATATTTTCTAATGATTTGGTGATAAAATGTATGAGATTGATTTGTAAGTAGAAAAAATATGGTATGTAATATGATTAATTGGTCGTATGATAAGAAGGGAAAATGAAGTGATAATGTGGAAAAATAGTTGAAATAACATGAGGGTGGGTGAATTTTTTTTAATGGGGTTAGTAAATATATAGATGTAAGGCGTAATTTATGTTTGAAATCATTTGGTTAATTTTCCACCTAGGATTTATATTTACTTTGGATTTGAGAGGTTTTGGAGGAAAATGGAGTGCATTCCAGTGGATAGGCATCATAATGAGTGATTCTTAGTGTACCAGAGGTTAATGAGGAGTGGGGATCTAGTGATGATGTTTTTGAATTTTTATTTATGAATTTATGTCTTAAATGTAGAGGAAATTTAGATGGAACAAATTTGTTGTTTTCCAAATGGCAAATTTGAAGTTGAAATTGGCAATTTTGTGCTCGAAAATGGCAGTTTCATGAGGATTTTTAGCATTTTTGATAGATTAGTGGGTTTGTCAAAAGATACAGTGAATTTATCATTCCCTACAATTTTTTTCAAAATTTATGATGAATTCATCATATGGTACAATGAACTCATCATAACGGCAAAATTATTAAAGGTGTAATGAATTCATCAAAAAGTGCAATGAATTCATCTGTTCATACAAAAAATTCATTAGTGTTAACATGAATAAAATATATAATAATAAATGTTAGATAGAAATTTCATTTAATATGTATGGTAGTGTAAATGATTATTTTTTTAGATGTATTTTTGATGTGACAATACTCAATTTGTGTCATTTTGATGTGTGTAGGAGAAATGAATGATAGTCATTACAAAAGAGAGGTGATCTAGTGTTTTAAGACCTATGGAGAGATTAATATGTTATGAAGTGGGTGTGTTAAAGGTAGTGGGCTTATATTATGTGATATAAATGACTGAGATCTATGATGATAGGGCACTACTGATGGCATTGGAAGAACATTGTCACTCATATACCAATACATTCTAGTTGCCTATAGGGGAGATGACTATCACACTAGAGGATACGTGGAGGCTACTTCACATCTTGATATGGGTTGTGAAGGTTATTGGATAGATATTTCACATGTGGTATAATTATCCAAGGTTTTTTGGAGTATATTATCTTGTTCAAAAATTATGGGATAGATTTGGATACATGCATAGCATTGGAGGAGATAAATGAGTTGACACTAGTGATGATGGCTCTTGATGTGGCATACTAATAATATAAAAGTGTGGGAAGTTATTTACTAATGGATTATTGGATGTTATTACTAACATCTTAGAAAGTGCGATAAAGCTCACATTGGGACCATGTGTTTTGGATCATTATTATAGAGACTTGCATGTTATTGTTGACAATGGAGGAACTAACATAGGTTCATATACATTGTTATAGATGTGGGCATGAGAAGATATTAAAATTGAGAGGATAGTTGAAAAAATGAGATAAAGAGTATATGGAGAGCCATTTGATTATATATGGCACTTTTTTATAGGTGCATAGAGGGCTCACTTGGGAGATATGGGTTTTTATACAATGACAGTTGATGATTTAGGATTAATGGATATTACATGGAGGCCTTATAGGATTTTTTATCAATAGTGTGGATAGGATGCACATTATATGTATAGTACGCTGACACTATGCTATATTTTTAGCTTTCATGAGTATATTATAGAGTGATACATATCAAATAGAGTTTTGAGGTAGTTTGACATATAATAGGATGTGCTGGTAGGGCCACATGTTTTTACACAAATAGTACATGATAGACCATAGTTTTCACTAGATATAGACCCAAGAGTGGAAAATCATAGTTAGGTATAGATGTAAATGGTACCATATTATCCAAGGAGGTACATAGTAGATGTGGGGTGAATGAGTCTTACAGGGAATGATGGGATTATATGTAACCATTGATATTGATAATTCTTTATCAAAGGCTAAAGACATAGAGGCAAAATTTATAAAGGGATTTTGGGTTATGACCATAGAGGAGATGGATTATGAGGGTAATTTTTTAGGTGTATACCCTAGTAAATGTAAGACACGCTAGTGGTGGTGATGGTGATATAGGTGAGGATATTCATATTGAGGAGGTACAGGTTGAGGAGGTGAAGGTAAATTATTTTGAGGGAGATGGTTAAAGAGGAGGTATTCCTATAATTATGATTAATAGTGAGGAGGAGGGAGATGGAGAGGACACAATGATGTAACTAGCACTAAATAATCATATAGGTGGAGATAATGAGGTGGGGACATCAAGGATGATTTAATTAGTGGAGGATGAGGCCTTGATTCAGATGATACAACATGAGATCAGATATAGGGATATATATATATATATATATATATATATATTACAAGATTATGGAGATATGGTTGGAGTGAGTCCTAAGTGTTACAGAGATATCTAGGATAAAGCTAAAGGTAAATCATATGACAAAATAAATGAGTAAGAGATAGGAGGGCTTATTGATCCATAAGGTGAGATCTTAGATAGATGATGGTACATGGATAACACAAAAATATGAGAGAGATAAGGATGTATTATAGATTGAGCTACAGAAATTAAAATATCTATTGATGTCCCTAGGCCAACTAAAAGGCCTTATCATGCATTATGAGTGTGATGTAACATGCATCTTACTACATGAGTCTCTATGAGTTAGCAATGACATTAGATTAACAAGCACCATCATTTATAGAGTACTAAAGTGTCAAGAGATTAAGGTTAATGACTAGGAAAACATGGACAAAAACATCAAAGTGTTCTATAGGTCAGTCATCTAAGCACATCACGGGTCTTCCATGGAGGATACCAAAATGTTCTCATCTGAGATCACCCCTATATAGGGATAAATCGAGAGTTGAGATTGATATGATATATATATATATATATATATATATATATATATATATATATATATATATATATATATATATATATATATATATATATATAAAATTTATTCACTAGATTATGAGATGTATTTATGGACACATCACACACACACATGATTGATTTTGGCATTTGACTATGTATGGATATGATCATGATTTATGGTTTATGAATGTTTTATTATGGTATATTAAATGGATATATGGATAGATGGATGTACATGCTATTAAATTATCTCTTGTACATTTGATATTTTACACATGTTAGTCTTGTTGTTAGCATTATGATGGGATAGATGTGAAAGTGTGTTTAGGATAATGAGATAAGTTCATAATTACTTTTTGTAGGATTTTCCTGGAGTTCCAACATGATTTCCATCATGATTGTGAACATGAATTGAGAAAAAATATTTTTTATATTGCATATGATAACATGCACCAATGGTATGGAAAAACCATGAGGTATATTATGTAATATGCTTAGGGATTGATATATTCACAGGTGTAATACATAACACATCATGATATGGAAGATCATAATAAAATTATTTGTAATGCACATAGTAAATTTAAATCAAATAAATAATGAAAATAAGATTAAAAAAATGAACAATAATTCAAAACAAATGATAAATCTAGTGAACACTTAAAGAAATTAAAATCTAGTAAACAACTGTACAAGCAAGTAAGCATACAAATGTAAAAACATAAGTTAAACAACTATACAAACAAGGAAAACAAATTATTTTTTTATTATGCACTTTAGATTACAAACCCTTTGGTGTACAAGATTTTTTTATAATGACAACCTTTTGAAATATAATCTACATAATGTAGGACAAGGGTAATGATCCCAAGGACAAATGGATTTTGGAGTGGCTTTTGATTTTTTTGTATTTTTTTTTAGTTTATGTGGATTTTGTGGATTTTCATGGATGTTCAAACTATGTACATAATGAAAAACTAGTTCCATATGTTTGTAAATAAAGTGGGTATTTATTATGGATGGACAAGTGGTTATCCAAGTATTATGTTATGGAAGTCAGCTGTATATACAAGATGTTTCTAAAACATGAGCAAAGGCAAATCTATGTAACCATCAAGATCAAACCATAGTCTAAATTGTCAGAGGTGACTAGGATGAAATGGAAGGGGGATATATATAATGAGATATATGAGGGATGGGATGATATGGATTCAGATATGCCCTAAATTAATAAGGGTGTATATAGAAAATGGTTTACACATTATGTCAAAAACTAGTTTTCACCATGGTACTTTTCCAAAGTGCCATAATAATGTTTTTCAATTTTGGACAAATTATTTCTCTTTCTCTCTCTTATTTTTTATACAACAGCACTAGAGTGATTTAGGCATGGTATCTCTTGAGATGTATGATGTTAATTGGATCATCAATATATTCACCATATTTAGTAGATAATTTATAAGCACTAGATCCATAATTGACAATGAAAACATAAGGACATAACCAATTAAGTTTAAATTTTCCCTTCTTTTTGCAATCAATGTTCATATTTCATTGGTTTTTGTTTATAACAAGATATTCAACTTAAAATTCTGTACCTCTATTATTTTTGTTATAACTATGACAGAGGCAATTTTGATAGTCTTAAAAATGATTGAGGGCATAAAGTTGTTTCTCACCTAAGAGGTCAAGCTCATGTAGTCATGAGGTTTGGTATTCTTAAGTATCAACCAAGTGTTGTAAGGAGATGTGCAATAAAGGGAGATTAGTTTCAATTGGTAAGATAGACTCAATTCCAAATATAAGGGAATATAGGGTTCCCTTATGGGTGTTCAAATTCTTTTAAAGTAAGAACATAGAGTAGGATAAAGTTGTAGATGCCAATTGTGGCCAACACCATTGACAACCCATTTGAGTATTTTAAGAATATTTGTGTTGGATGCCTTTGCTTGGACATTTCCTTATGGATAATATGGTGTAGACCATTTATGTTTGATATGATAAGTTTGGAAAAGGGATTTTACATCTTTATTCTTTAAATACTTACCATTATCATAAATAACATCGAATGAAATATCATAATGATAAATGATATAGTTTAGGATAAACTTCGAGATTTATTTGCCTATTATGTTGGTAAGGGGAATGGCCTCAACCCATTTGGTGAAGTATTCAATAGTGGTAATTATGTTCTTATGAATATCAAAATAATTTGGATTAATATTACCAATAAAGTCTAACCCCCATGTGGAAAAGGCCATGGCATAGAAGTAAGATGGATTACTTTGGATGGAGCATGGATAAGATCACCATGTTTTTGACATGTGATGAACTTTTTGACATATTGACAGGAATTAGTCTCCATTGTAGACCAATAATATAATATTATAAGAATTATTTTGGAAAGGAATGTTCCACTTATGTGTACACCACAGATACCATCATAAACTTATTTAATAACTAAGGCTGGCTTATAATAATTTAGACACCGTAATAAAGTTCCATAATATCCTCTATGGTATAGGATATTTCCAAGGATTTTGAAGTGGAAAGTTCATTGGATGAATAATTTATTATGGTTGTGTGACATGTTTGGAGATATAATTTTTTCATGAAGGTATGCATAAATGTATTGGTACCATGGGGAATTAGGACCAACAATCTCACTGACCATTTTGGATTCAAGGACATCATAAGATGGAATCATTAATTGTTCAAAAAATAATTGATTGTGACCATCATAGAGATGCATGTCAATAATGGGGAAAAATGTAGCCATAACATCAAGTTCTCTATTATTTACATGAGGAACCTACTCAAATTATATGTACATAAAGTATAGTTTCAAACTATCCACCATTATCTTATAAGGAATGAGATTATCGTATTTTTATTGGTATTCATTATTAATGTCATTGATTTAATATTTAAATCCCCATAAACTCAGTGATATTGGATGTTTCACTAAATAACTATTTTTATACTAGAGATAAGAGCCTCATACTATGCTATGTTATTGGCGCAAGTAAATCCTATTTAAAATGCTTTCAGAATAATATCACCTTTTGGAGTGATGAGAAAAATGCTTGACCTTGAGCCATGGTTGGTGAAATATTCATCAAAATATAGTTTCCATTAGATTGATTCATCCAAGGATAAAATAACTTCATCAAGAAAATCTATGGTCAATGGTTGTATATATTTTAATGGTGTTTTTGCTAATGTGTCTGCAAGAATTTTCCATTTGATATCCTTTTGATTAACATACTCAATATCAAACCCACTTAGACATCCTACCTATGAGATATTATTTTGAAGAGAGGTATTTATGTGGATCAATTTTTATAATGATTTTTAGTTGATTAATAATAATGTAATGTCAAAGTTTTGGGGAAGAAAAAATAATTGATAGACATGATTTTTCAATGGTAGAGTAGTTTAATTCATAAGATACCAAGGTCATGCTCAAATAGTACACTGATATTTCTATCCCATGATCATCATGTTGTGCTAATGATGCCCCTAATGCATGTTGTGTAGCTAAAATATATAATAAAAAGGGTTTACTCAGGGTAGGTAGAATTATGACTAGTGGATTGATGGGTTTTTTTTGATATTTGCAAATGCTCATTTGAATTATTAATTATAGTTAAAATCAACATTATTTTTAAGTATATAAGTGAATGGGTGACATATTTATACAAGTAGAGAAATGAATTTGTAGATAAACTAAATCTTTCCTTGCAAATTGTGAAACTATTTGAGATTAGTTGGTGGAGGCATTTATGTTAAAGCTTTTACCTTTGATAGATTCACTTTTATACCTCTCCATGATACAATAAAACCTAAAAAATTATATGAAGTAACCCCAAATAAACATTTATTTTGATTTAGGTGCACCTTGTATTCCCTTAACCATTGAAAAATTATGTGTAGTACAATTGGATGTTATGCTTATAGACTTTGACAAGATGTCATCTACATCATCTTTTCTAGTATCATAAATCATGTCATGAAAAATGACTTTCATAGTTTGAAAATATGTGTCTTCTAAAATTTTCTTACTAAATGGCCTAACTTGGTAATAAAATGTGCCCAAGGTGTGATGAATGTTTTTTTATTTTGGTTTTTGAGAGCAATTTTGATTTGGTTATATCCCAAAAATCCATCCATTAAGGAAAATAACTCATGACCTATTGTAGAGTCTACAATCATGTCAAATTTATGAAGTATAAAGTCATATTTCAAAGAAGATGTATTACTATCTCAAAAATATATATAAACTCTAGTTTATTACTGACTAACACTATGTGTAGACACTAGAAAACCACACACAATAGTTCTTGATGTCGAAATACCTTAGGACCCCCTAGAAACTGCCTAACCCTTCTTCACCCACTGACCATCCCATCATGACCTTGGGTCTAGTTATCTACTTAGCCAACTAAACTCACTAACTCACTAACCCTTAATCCAACCATTTTAACTCACCTTGAACCCTTTACCTCTATACACTTGACCGTTGATGGTTAACATGACTGCCAATGGTTAGGTTGACTATCGACAATCAAGTTTTCCTTGTACTAACATAAAAACTAGCTATGTGCAAGGTAGCATGGTACAATTTAATATGTCCACCTTACTTGGTGCTAATGAGTTTTAAGGAATTGAAATCATCAAGCCAACCTCATAGGGAACCTTCTATCCTCCATCTCTCTTTTCTTATAAAAGGATGGGAGTAGGAGGTGAGGAGGGATGATCTTCAATCATCTCGTGTTTTCTAGCATGTAGGTATTCAAGCTTCTAGCCAACCTATCTTCCTTCTAATAATTCAACAACTAAAATAGAGACTTGAACCTCTACAAAAATTTCTCTTAAGGCAAAGTACTATTCCTCTACCAAAATTGTTCCAACCATCATCCATTAGTCATTAAGCAAGAAATAGGTATATTTTGTACTTCAACTTTGTGTGTTTTGATTTATGACCTTCCTGCCCCATACTAGACCTTTATAAATATCACTTTTTAACTTCCTTGACCTTAATTAGACCATTAGAACACTCACCTAACCCCTTTCTACAACTTGAACTAGGTTTCTTTTTTGAACATTCCCAAACACACAAGAACTGTTGATGGTCACCTCCAACTGTCGATGGTTATCTAACCACCAATGGTCAGCATAACCACCAATGGTTACCTTGACCACCAATGGTCACTATGATAAGGAATAACAACTAGTTATTTCTAACCCCTTACCCTCAACCAAATCTAAATTTTTGTGTCCCTACCTGTTCACAGACCTTTGTCTAATTTTTTGAACTTGACCTAACCTAATTTAGCACTATTATTGACCCACTATTGCTATATTTAGTTTATTTTTCATTATCAAGCATTGATTCCTTCTTATATTTCATTTCATTTATTTCTGTTATTTGATGCATGTACTTCCCTTTTATCTTTTTCAACTTAATTGTTATCAAAGAGTTGATTGAAAGCCTCCTAGCAAGCTCATGTTTCTTGGATCTAGCTCATGCTAGGAAGTCCACCTTAATATATTTCTAACAACCCCTTTTATTAGTACTTTCTTACCTATAGGTCATCCTTCCAAGACAAAAATGAGCTCTCCACACTCGTTTGGATCACATGTGCAAAAAAACTAGGTTTTTCTACCACACCTTTATTACTAGTTTCTTAACTTGTTCCTTAATTAAGAAATAAACAAAAATTTTAGAGAAACATTATGGAACATCTAGTGAGACCTAGTAGCATCTAGGTGCCCTTTTCTTCTTTTATTCTATGCTCATACAATGAAATTAAAAATTTCTTTTGAGTATAAAATAAGCCTTGCATACATTGATTAGTTGTATGTTTTTAGTTCATCTACTTAACTTAAAAGCAAAGTAACTAATCATAGTTTCACTCTTGTTCTCACACACTATACCAAACCACATAATCAATTAACACATCAAAAATATTGACATAAGGACCGAATAGGATTTCATCATCTAGTGGTAAACCTTACCCTTTGGCTATCTTACTTGGAGGTCATTACCAAGAAGAAAATTGAAAACTCAACTCTCTGGTTGAGTCTAAACTCTAAAATTTAGTATATCTTGGCTAAGCACCTGACACCATTATTGGTGTAATGTGTGAAGTGAGGGGGTAGGGCCCAATATCAAGCCATGTACTGACTTTAAATACAATTTTTTTAGATCCTTTAACACCTAAAACCAGCCTTAGACTTCCTTTCCAGTACCTAATCTACAAACCAAAGTTTTTCTTCACACTTTCTAAGGCATAAGCCAAAAGTGACATAAAAAAAATCCCAAGTTTTTTTAAATGCACTCTAGTGTATGTTTTGATTGCCTTGAGATATTTTTCTTTTTCTTGCTTTGTGTTTGAGTTGTGAGGTTTTTATTATTTCCTTTCTATTTTTCACATGGTGTTTACTAGATAATAATTGAGGAATTAGACCAACCAAGAACCACCTTTCTCTTCTTCTTCCTCTATGGAGTATACTTCTGATGTTGAGGGTTCTCCTTATCATTATCCCCCTCCTACCATGCCTTGGATAGTTATCAAAGGTGATGTGGACTAATGAGGCCACCGATTGCTTACTTTTATAGCATCATCCATGTTTAGTATATGTATTTTTCCATCTAAATCCCATAACTATCCGTCACTTATGCAAATGAATGAAGTTATGATTTTGTATGTTCATTAATATGTGTATGTGTGTGTGTGTGTGTGTGTGTGTGTGTGTGTGTGTGTGTGTGTGTGTGTGTGTGTGTGTGTGTGTGTGTGTGTGTGTGTGTGTGTGTGTGTGTGTGTGTGTGTGTTATGTTATGAATTATTGATGCTTTTCCTTGATTGAATTATATTGGTGTGAATTTATCTAATGAGCATTTAAAGGGTCATGAAAAGTTAAAGAATATTGCTAAGCCATAGCTATTACAGGGTTTCCATAACAACTATAGGCTTCACCTATAGGTTTCCCATAGCCACTCTAGAGTGCCTATAGTAACTATAGGATTCACCTACGGGTTGCTTGTAGCCACTAAAGAATACCTATAATAAATATAGGCTTCACCTATAGGTTGCTGCAACCACTATAGAATACCCATAACAACTATAGGCTTCACCTAAAGGTTTCCTATAGAAATTGTATAATAACTTCAATAACTATAGGCTTCATCTACAGGTTGCTTGAAGCCACTGTAGAGTGCTCACAACAACTAAAAATTTCACCTATAGGTTACCTATAGCTACTATAGAGTGCCCATAACACTATGCAAAATAGAGTCATTACTAAGGAGATCTTCTAGACACATCCAACTATCTTGAGAAACTTAATTCATGATTGGAAAGAATCATAGTTGTTATATAGATTCCCTACTTAAAAGGAGACATTGGATATGCTGCCAAAGATAACAAAAAACAAGGATAATGAAAAGAGATAAAACAACAAAACTATCTACCTTATCTTTAACCCAATCAATCCTAAACCAAGTCAATTTAGTTACTAACCACTTGAAGGTTGACTAGGGTAGTTTCTAAATATTTGTCTTTTTTCCTAGTTTGGTGTTTTTAGTTAAGAGTCAATAAACTATATTTGTTGTTTAAAGGTAAAACCTAGATCAGACTAGGTGTTAGATAATTTTGAGAAGGTAATAGAATTTTTGTTTGAACTATAACATTTGTATTCAAAATTGAGTAATGAGAAAGTTGAATTTGTAATAAGTTTATGAATTCTTTAGAAGAGGGATTGGAGCTTAGTTTTGAATGAAGAAGGGCCCTCTCGGAATGCACTATTGTGAAGATCTTGACCCTATTTAATTATTAGTGTGTTGTGTAAGTTAATTTTACTATTAAGTTTGATTATATAAGTGTGATGCATGTATGGTACATAAGTGTGGAATAGTTATGTAATTCTATAAGAACAGTTTCATAATATATTTAACTGGTAAATTCAACATAAATTCATTGTACTACAATTTGAAAAGTAAGTTGATTTTTGAATCAGTATTGCATATATAGTACTGACACTCTTAAAAAGCTTATGCACCCTAGATTGATATTAATGTTTAATTAGAATGGTGAATCTAGTAATCACTGGGTAATTAGTTTGCATAACATTTTGACATCATTGCTAGGGAGGGTGTTAATTATTATTTCTAAAATTAATCATTAAATTTTTTTGGTTAATGTACTATTCCACCTAATCAAATAAGTCAAGTGAGGACACTATGGTGTCTTATGATAGATGTCTAAGTTTCGAGATATATAATTCCAACTGGGTGAATTGAGTGAGGGCACTATAGTGTCTTATTCTATATGTCTAAATTTATAGAAGTAAAA
Organism: Torreya grandis; assembly: GCA_037957365.1. Taxonomy (NCBI): domain Eukaryota; kingdom Viridiplantae; phylum Streptophyta; class Pinopsida; order Cupressales; family Taxaceae; genus Torreya; species Torreya grandis. The sequence goes on from JARHVA010001506.1 coordinate 819,410, forward strand.
AATGCATAAGTTACTTAATTCATGTATCTAAAAATTAATTCCTATAAAAGTGATTTATTTTTGATAATAATTTTCCTACTTTTATTTCCTAATTTTTAGAATAATTTTTCTACTTTTATTTCTAGCTTTCTAGAATAAGTTTTGTTACTTTCTAGAATAATTTTTCCTATTTTCAGTAGATAATCTTTACTTCTTTCTAGAAGTAGAATTTCAATTCTTGTTGTTTTGATGTTAGCTCTCCTTTATTTCTGCATTATTTTTAAAAAATTGGTCTAAAACAACCCCCTTGAACATATGATAATGAAAAAAAAAACTATCTCCATGCAAGAAGGGACAAGACAACTGAAGGAGTGGCATAACATTTATGCAGATAGAAAGAGATTATTGAAAGAGATTCCTACCAAATAAGCCACAAGCTATTACTGGGAAATAACCACAAACACTTGTAATAACTAAAAATCTTGTTAAAATATATACCATAAGCGAAAAGGATCTTAAAGAAGAGAAAACTACAAACCAAAGGAGGCAGCTTGTAAAAGAAGAATTATTAGCTTTGAGAGAGGAAACATAAGTAGAAGAATCATTAGCTGAGATGGTAAGAAGAAATGAAGGAGAAGAGCTTCATGAACCAGACACTCTAGAGAGTAACGTATTTAGCAAGGCTTTCTTAATCAAATCAAAGGAAGCTCAGAAGAATATTTAGACCCTTCATCTAGTAAAAAGATTGAGGATCAGTAGATAAACATTTATTATCATGCTGACCAAGGGATTGACATAAAGTTTGAGGATAAGATCCTGAGTACCTTTGGTATCCATATAAGAAGAAGAGCCATCATGAGCAGAGAAGGAGACTTTGTGGAGGACAATGGGACTCCAGACATAATTACTTTTGAATTTCTCATTCCAGATGAAATAAGTGTAACACAAATGAAAAACATTCTACCCTCAGCCTTGCCCAATTTTAGAGGTACATTATCAAAAGACCTAGACACATTCTTATTCAAATTTTATATCCTCTATAGAAGCTATGACTATAAGTAGGATGCACAATTTTTTTTTTAAGCTACTCTTAGAGACTCAAAATTTCATTGGTTTATGGGACTAGGTAGTAATTTGGTCTGTAGTTGGGAGGACATGAAAAAAAATTTGGTCAAGTATTAGGAATATGGAAGAGGAAGAAGTTATAAAATAAATGACATCTTTAGGATGACTCAAGAGGGCGATGAATCTTTGGAGGACTATGTTGAATGATTCATGTTTAGTGTACAAAAGTTCAAGCAAAGTGCACTTGGAGAAGAACCTTTGAAACTCATCTTCTTGAAAGAAGTTAGAGAGGATTGTCTAGAAGCCTTGGACCTAATGAGTGGAGGCAATATTTCTCACCTACCATTATCAGATATCAAAGAGCTAAGAAAGAATTATTCTAGATCTGCCATAAACAAAGTTAGGGACAACAAAATTCCATTGGCAATTGTAAATGTCCTATCAAAAATTAAGGTTAGTAACCTGTTGTTTCTATGCTATTTTCACTTTTTACATTCAAAGAGAGAAATAAGAAACTAAGAAGAATGGTCTAAGGCTTGTATGTACCTGGATGAAGTCGTGCACACCGTTATCCAGATGTTGTGAGAACTCCTCTTTGGTTGTGGAGGATGACACCTGCAAAAGAAAGAGACTAAGACAAAGAAGGCGTTAGATGAGGAGATGGTGGGTTGCCAAGCAAAAGCTTGATCCCAGAAGTACGAAGACTTCCTTAAGGGATGTTAACCCACTGATTGATAAAGATAATGTCTGATAAAAAGGTGGAATGATAAAGTACTAAAATGATTGAAGACTGAAAAGGAAATGGAAGCAAATGCTTACTTGAATGTTGTTATCAGCCTAGTCATAGTCGCTGACATAGGTGATCCTATCGGCGTCAGTTGTCAAGGTCTACTGACGTCGGTTAGTTTGTCGACGTCAGTGGGGGCAGTGGTCTCTACGACCAGCATCAGTCGGGTCTGTGGTCTGTGGATGGGTATGTGGTCTGTAGACAGGTCTGAAAAGGGGTCTGGATGGGTTTTCGTGCTATTTGGATGGTCTGAGAGAGTCTGGTTTTGGTTAATGGTCTATGCAGAGGTTTCGACAGAGTTGCAGGGACAATGGACAGAGTGTATGGTCAAATAGAAGATAGAGGCAATAGGGAGACAGAGAAATAAGGATTCGAGTCTGGGCTAACAGAGATTGCAAATGGGTAGAAGGCTGAATGATAGATGAATTAAAAGAAATACTAAAATGAAAATAGTAGCAAATACTTACCTCATATCTGCTGGAGAAGGAATGTTGTAGACTACTTGTGCTTGTTGTTGGTGCTGCTAGTGTGAAGGCCTTATTGCTGGTGGAGTGGCTGAGGTAGAGTCCCTATTGTGCTTGCTGGTGTAGAACCCTGCTGTGTGTACCTGAGGGAGAGAGTGAGAGGTCTGGTGGAAAGATTAGCCGATTGATTGATTAGATTGTAAGATTCCAGAGTCAGATGAAGCATAGGGGCGAAGGGAGGATAGCAGATGCAAAAAACTATTATGAAGGAAACTGACACCGGCAATACCACCGACGTCGATCGACAGTTGACTGACATCGGTGGCTGGAAGGCAGGGAAAAGGCTAAAAATAGCCTTTCGTCCATTTTCCCAACTGTCGGGTCAGCGGGTCAGGGGAAGAAATGGTCGAGAGGGGGCTAAATGGATGCGAGAGGATGAAATGGGGGTCTAGGCATTAATATTGGCCATGTGGGGAATGAAGGGAATCTAAAGAAGGGCATCTTAGGGTGGTGAGGTGGCAAGGGAAAGAGAATTATTAACTTAAAATAAGATAATTATTTCAAATTAACAAGACATGGGTTAGGAGTGGTTAAGTGGACCAAAGGGGACTAAGGGGGGAGAAAGGACCAAGGGGTAGACATGATTTCGGTGTCTACACCTGTTACAAGACATAAAATAAGATATCATTAGTCATTTGGCCATCCAACTAGACAACCTACACTCAATATAAAAACAAGCACATTTGGATCAAGCCTTGACCATTTACTATCTAGATTGTAAGAAAAAAAGGCTGACTATAGATGTCATGAAGTTTGGGTTAAGGTAGCTCACATCACAACTAAAAACCCAAAAACAATATAGTTGTATGCTATAGGAGGAGATAGTGACTAGGTTTTCTATGTTGCACGAAGAAGGCCATGGGTTCAATGACCACCTTATTATGGTATGAGACAAAATCTACCTTTTACAAATTATACCTCCTTTAATTCATAATTTATAAATACTAATCCCAATTAGACTAGTCCTTGGATGAACATTCCACTTCTTAATTCTAGCTAGAAACCACCTCAAGCAAGCTACCCCACCACCTCTTGGTAGGCTCCACAAAATGTATCCCCATCTTGGATGCAAGCTTGGCAACCACCTCAAGGCCCACCCTTCACAAACTAGTGGCAATAGCCCTAGAGACCTAACCAACCATGGGAAAGCTCTCTAGGAGGATTTCCTATATAATAATAAAAATAACCTCCTACTCTTATGCCCAATACACAAGTTACACCCAAGCTTAACTAGATATATACCCAACCAATACAAAATCCTAAAAATAAGTTGGTGTAATCCATATTTAGTACTAAGCCTATTCAGTACCTGGCATACACAGTGAACATCAATGAAGTTCACCTCCATTCAGGGAAAGTTATACCACCCCTAACACCACCCATAATAAAGGATTCAGATGATGAAACCCTAGAAGAACATGCTAACCCACCTTCATCACCTCAAGAAATCTTTTAACTACAAATAAATTTGTTGATGAAATAACCCCCCATTTCTAGAACATCTCAGCCTTGAATGCCATACAATTGAACCTAAGTTTGATTTCATGGGACAACTTAAGAACCTTTGTGTCAAAATACCTCTATTCTAGACCATTAAGGATGTACCCATATATTTTAAAGCTGTTAGAGACCTCTATCTATGAAAACTAGGAAGGAAGAAAAAAGATCCCAATACTGTGCATGTGATTGGCCAGCTAGTCGACATCATGCTGGGGAACACTCTACCAAGGAAATATTTAGATCTAGGATGTATGATAGTAATAGTCTAGATCCATGACCAATAACTATCTAACATATTGATAGACCTAAGGACTATAATAAATGTAATAACAACTAAAACTATGCACAAACTATAGCTGAATAATATTTGTCCCACATCTACACTACTACAAATGGCTGATAAGTTTACAGTTAGACTAGAGGGAATCATTGAAGATCTTTTCATCACTATAGATTTTTGAGAGTATCTTGCATATTTCATTATGATGTAGCTAAGTCTAATTTTGGTCGATACCCTCTTATCTTAGGATGACCCTAGCTTGCCACAACTGATGCCTTCATCAGTTGTAGATTGGGTAACATGATCTCCAATGGTAACCGCACTAAGAAGTTGGTCCTTTATCCCCCAACACAACCAATTTTTACACCTAAGTAGTCATTATGGGCTCAATAAGATGAGGTAGAGTAGCCTTCCTTGATTCTTGTATTTACCATAGAACATGTATACACATTAGTTGATCAAGAGGAAAAGACCATTCTCTCCAATGTTCTTCAACATATTTATCAAAATCCTTCTATAGATCTCAACTACTTACCATGTGTTGAGTGCCCATTTTCTAGCTTCTAAAAATTAGATAATTTTGATGCATCTATACACAAAATATTCCATTAGATACTACCTCATGGTTTTAGCCAAACCAAATCCATTAGCAATATGGAAATAATGAAAGCACTCTCACAACAAATTGAAATCTGTCTAGGAAAAACAATGCTTATTAATAACAAGTTGGAGTTAAATAAGAAAAAGCACTTAGTCAGCATGTTTCATGCAAATCAACATGATTTTGCATGGGATTATGAGGATATGAAAGGAATCAGCCCAAAAACATGCACACATCATATTTACATCAAAGAAGAGTGCCAACCAATCAAACAACCACAACGTAGGATGAATCTAGTTCTTTGAGAAATAGTCAAAAATGAATTATAAAAACTTTTGACTATTGTATTTATATATCCCATCTCAAATAGTGAATGGGTGTCACCTTTAGTAATTGTAATAAATAAAAAAAGAGAATGGAATGTATGCATCGATTATAGGGAACTCAACATAGAAACCAGGAAGGATCACTTCCCTCTATCTTTCATTGACCAAGTTTTGGACACAATAGTAGGGAAGAAATATTTTGACTTTTTGGATGTCTTTAGTGGTTAAAATTAGATTAGAATTGCTATTGAAGACAAGGAAAAGACCACCTTTACTTGTCCTTGAGGTACTTATGCTTATGAAATATTACCCTTTGGGCTATGTAAAGCTTTTGCAACATTCCAGAGGGTTTTCTTGAGTATCTTTACAGATATATCCAGTGAATGTGTAGAAATATATATGGATGACTTCACTGTCTATGGAGAGACATTTGATGAATTATTCAAAAAATTAAAAAAAGTGCTGTAACACTATCAAGAGCACCATCTATCTCGTAACCAAAAGAAATGTTACATGCTTATGACACAAGGTGTTGTCTTAGGCCACCATGTATTCACTGAAGGAATTAATGTTGACCTTGAAAAAATTAGCATCATCAAAAACCTGCCTATTCCTCAAAAATAGAAAGATGCTAGATGTTTTTTAGGAAATGCTAGTTTATGCAATAGATTCATTAAAGATATTAGTGAAGTAGCAACACCATTATTCACCCTTGTGACTAAAGATACTGAATTTCTCTAGACTCCTGCTTGTGATACAACCTTCAAACAATTGAAGGAATTATTGACCACCACCCTTGTTCTATGTGGTCCTGATTGGAAGCTTACCTTCCACATTCACATAGATGCTTTAGATACTATTCTCAGATCTATTCTTGGCCAAAAATAAGAAGCATTCAATTATGCCATCTATTCTATAAGCAAAAACTTGCAAGTAACATAATTAAATTACATAGTTACTAAAAAAGAGTTCTTGGTGGTAGTTTATGCTATCAACAAGTTTTATCACTAAATCATAGGGTATCAAGTTTTTGTTCATACAAACCATGAAACTATTTGGTACCATATGAACAAACCAACTATTCTAGCTAGAGTGATCAGATGGCTACTCGTATTAAAATAATTTGATATCACCATTGTAGATAAGCCTGGTCAAGACAATGTGGTGGCTGACTTATTAACACACCTACAAACCCCTCAAGAGGATACCATAGTGGATGACTCATTTATAGATGATCACTTGTTCTCTGTCACCCTTACCACACATTGGTATGCTGATATTGCTAACTACCTTGTAATAGGGTGACGTCCACAACACTTCTTCCCCAAACAAAGGTGAGTATTGATTCACAAAAGTGCTAGATATTCATGGTTGTCTAGATTCCTTTTCTAAACTAGGTCTGGTTCTATCATTAGAAGATGTCTTTGAGAAGATGAATTTCTAGATATCCTCAACTCCTACCATGATGAACCTTATGGAGGACACTTTGTATCCAAATGTACAATAGTCAAAATTTTTCATACAGGATACTATTGGCCCTCACTCCATAAAGATGGAATAAGATATACTACTCATTATGATAGATGTTAGTGTATGGGGAGACCCACACATTTAGATAAAATTCCTTTGCAGCCCCAAATAGTGCTTGAACCATTTGAAAAGTGGGGCCTAGATTTTGTAGGACCTTTTGATCCAAAATCTAACAATAAAGAGTACATCCTTGTCTATACTGACTATGTCACTAAATGGGTGAAATTAAGGCTCTTACATATGTCAGGGATGAGAAGGTGGTAGCTTTTCTCTATGAATAAATATTTACTAGATATGATGTGTCACATAATATAGTCAATAATCAGGGACCTCAATTCACTACTAATTTGATTACTACCTTAGTCGAACAATATGAGATTAGGCATAAGAAATCAAATCCATATCATCCACAATTTAATAGATAGGTGGAAGTCACCAACAGGGAGTTAGAAAATATTCTGATAAAGATTGTTAGTCTATCTCATAAGGATTAGGATGCTAGGCTTCCTAAAGCTATGTGGGCTTACAAAATCACATGGAAGACCACTACAGGCTTCACTCCATATGAGTTGGTCTATGAAAAGAAACCTATCTTTCTAATTAAATTTAAGCACAAGACCTTATGGACAACACTAGAACTTGGGATGGATATATTTGAATCCTAAAAAGAAAGGCTTCTATAGTTGAATGCCTTAGATGAATATAGATAACTAACATTATAGAAGACAAAGCTTGTCTAGTAGTATCAGATTAGATGGCATGATAGGTACATTAAAATCAAGTAACTCCATATAGGAGATTAGGCCCTTATTTTTGACTCCAAATACAAGAACCATAAGGGTAAACAACAAACCATATGGCTTGGTCCTTTTGAGATTGAGCATGTTTTTGACAATGGAGCAGTCCAACTCTAAACCATTGATCTAGTGAGATTCCATCTACTGGTCAATGGCCATAGACTCAAGTTGTACAAAAAACCACTTACTCATGAAGAATTTACAAATTACATATGTTAGCATTTACAAGATGGATACAATGATATCTTAGATAGGCATGTTGTCTGACCAGACAAAGGAAGTACTAATACACACTTAGATGAAGGAGATGAGGATGTCCTTTCCCTCCTCTGGTATGATGAATGAGACCTTCACCTAGTCCTTGACCAATCATCCTTCTAGATAACTTGATAAGGACCCTAAATAAACATTCTACTACAAACAATAGTTAGATTCAATATATATATATATCCAACAATGAAAACCTATTTTTGGACATTATTGGCAGCTTCTAGGTAGAAAACTAGCCTCTTAGCTACCTAGATCTGTGAAAAGGGCCTAAGTAAAAAACTAGCTTTTTGGATATTTAGGGGTAAAAAAATATAAATGAAAAAGGGAAAGTGAGAAAAGATGCAAGGAGAGGGCAATCCCTCCAATCCTAACTGTTCACACCAACACAAGTTTTCTCCATTTTCTACGAGCATTTTTGTAGCTACTATGGGCACCTTATACATAGTTAGCCATCACTTTGTAGTTTATTATGGACACTTCTATAGCTACTAATGGTACCCTCTCATGATTATTCTCACCTTTATATAGAGTATGCAAGATATATCCTCCTACAAATCTTACCTATGGCGTGGCTATTATCTTTTAGGCATTGCATGAAAGGCATCAAACAACCTCATGAAAGAATGAAGAAGGGTTGAGGCAACAAATGTCATATCTATTGCCTAAAACTACTCCTGAATACCAAGCTATAGAGCCAAAAAAAGCATACAACTTCCCTTTCCATGTGGAAGTGTTGTAGACCATAATTTATGCCTACAAGGATACTCATGATTCATTTTTAGTTCTAGTCATTTTATGAAGATCATTTCACTATGTTGACTAGTGAGATCTCAGATTTCTTTAGCATACAGGTCCCATGTTTGAAGACCCTACTGATTACTAAAACCAAGCCCACCAGGGATAAAACTTCTAGGCCATAAGCAACATTTAGACACTTATCCGTCAGTTCATGTAGATGAAGGTCACTAGGCAGTAATACCCTCAGCTACTTGCTCAGGATCTTCCAACCCATCATTTGGATCACTCAAATTTTTAATTTCCACCTAATGTTATAAAATCAATCATTTATCTTCCAAGTCTTAGACCCTTGTTCCATACAGACTATCTTACATCACATGCATGTGAGATATAGGCATCATCAATGCCTAACCACTAGTGATCTCCCAATCACTTCACAAAGGATCCAATTCACTCCAGTTATAGCTACCAACCTAATTATTACGTCTATTAATCATTCACATGTAAATATTTACATGCCAACACATGTGTGACTCCCTAGGTGTCATATTAGGAACATCGTTATTAAAAGGTACATCATATATTTCATCATTGAAACTATCTTCATTATTCTAATATAATATGTATAATATTAATAAATCATATTTAATTATGACTTTAGTCATTCATTCAAAAGTCTATCACATCACCTCTAAACTTGCACTTTTATTCATCATGATTACCCATCTTATCCCATACTTTCTACTCATTCCACGTCACTTGAGGACACATGAAAACTCAAGTAGGGGGGAGAATACTTGGGTTAGAATGCCAAACACTTTGGGAACCCTTGAGATGTCATAATTTGTAACTCAAAACCTCACATCTGCTATTATTGAGCCAAACCCTACAACTGGCAACTTCACATTCACCATTCATGAACCAAACTCTGCAACATGTAAACCCCACATTTGCTATTATGTAACAAACCTACTGTAAGTAGATTTCTATAGGTCCAAAGAGTGTGTAGCTCACTATTGGTTGAAGGGACTGATAGAGAAGTTAAAATGGGAGTTTAGTCATGTGGAGAGAACCCTCAGACCATAGGCATTTATGGGGAGACCAAACCAGTTGGGATATCTTCCACATAGCTAGTTAGACCACTTACTTTGAATGGTTACAACATTTTTTAAAGCCTCTTTCTAGGGCATTTATAGGTTCTTTTGATGGAAACCAAGCCATTATATGTGACATCACATTTCCAGTTACTAAGACCTTGGTGAGCCAAACAACTGGGCTACCAAGCATGGGAGAAAATTGGTAGGATAGACCCAAAGGCTAAGAAGCCATGCAACAGTTTTGTTAGGCAAATGAAAGATTGGTATTAAAGAAAGGAGGTGTGGAAAGACTTAGTTTACCTACATAATGGAGAGAGATAACATCATATATTATTAGGTACATGACAAATTAGGGAAGGTATTCCCTTACTCCAGTTCAAATTTTTAAATCATTTAAGATATAATAGAGTCATTAATGTTCCAAATTTATTATGGAATATTTTGAAAAGAATGCCTAAATAATATCAAAAGGGCATTGAAATAAACCTATCTCACCACACAAGTCCTTGTAATAGAGTATACTCTAGCTTTGGTACCCTTTTGTTAGGTATTTCCTCTTTCATTGTGCACTACACCAACACCTACTATAGAAGTTATTGATGTGGATTTCTTAGCCACCACTCCAGTAGAGACTGATGATCTTTTGATTTTTTTGAAGGAAAAATTCAATAATAATGAATCCTACCACAAAGAATTGGTGAAAAGATTCAAAATAAAAACATGATGAATTACATGAAAAATTGGAATTTACTGAATTAGGATCAGATATCAAAAGGAAAAGATTGGAAAATTGCATAAAACTACTAAAATATTGATGGAGTGCAGACCCCCTTCTAGGGTGTATGCTGTATACTTAGAAAAAAAATGGTTGAAATTCAGGTATGATAGGATTTATAATGATCAATCTTATATGGCTTGTGACTGAATATCTTTCTTTAATGAGTATATACACGATGATCCCAATCTTCAAGCCCAACTAAATGAATTATACATTCACCAATATGCTATTCTTAGTGATACAAAATGGAATCCTAACATATATTTGGGGGATGTCTTGTTAAATGCATTTTATTCATATGTTTTGAATGAAATTGAAAGAAGAAAAAAATGGAAGAATATCAAGAAAAGGAGAAAGAAGTCACCTTGATGATTAAGGGTTAATCCAAAGATTTAGGTGCTGTAGTGTAAGAATGGATTAATTTATGAACACAAATGATCCATAGGAATGAGTTGTTATAAAGTAGGTGAATGTCGAGAACCACTATTTGAGTCTCATGGAAGGAGATGGAAGGCAAATTTTTGTTGCCTGCTCTCATAAATGGGTAGAACTTTTAGATGCCTTGAAAAAAAAAGGAACTGTACTTCCCACAAAACCTTAGGGAGGCCATCCAAAGAGTATAATTTTATATTTAACTTGTTAGGAAGTGGAGAATACAATGGTTGGGATTGATGTCTCAACCCCCTATATTCTAGTTCCCAATTGCTGATTGGGAAGGAAATGTTTTAGCTGAAAAAGAGGAAGAGAAGAAAAGATGGGAACACATTAAGAATGTTAAAGGTTTTTACATTTTGGAAGGGTCAAATTGTCCTGAACCCCTAGACTTTAAATTTTTTTATGATTTTAGAATGCAACCAAGGCTTGCTTGAGGTCGAGTAAGAGGATAAGTAGGGGGGAGTGATGAGGTCACCAATTGCTTACTTTTATAGCCTCATCCATGCTTAGTATATGTATTTTTCCATGTAAATCCCATAATTATCCATCACTTATGAAAATGAATCAATAAAGTTATGATTTTGTATGTTTATTGATATATATATATATATATGTGTGTGTGTGTGTGTGTGTGTGTGTGTGTGTTATGTTATGAATTATTGATGCTTTTTCTTGATTGAATTATATTGGTGTGACTTTCTATAACAAAAATTTGAAGGGTCATGAAAAGATACAAAATCCTGCTAAGCCATAACTACTATAAGATACTTGTAGTAACTATAGGCTTCACTTACAAGATGCCTATAGCCACTGTAGAGTGCCAAAAATTGTAGGCTTGACCTACAGTTTGCCTATAGCCACTACAGAATACCAATAACAACTATAGGATTCACTTATAGGTTACCTACAACCACTGTAGAATACCCATAACAACTATAGGCTTCACCTACAAGTTTTTTGTAGCCACTACAAAATAACCATAACAACTATAGGATTCACCTATAGGTTACATGTAGCCACTACAGAGTGCCCATAGCAACTGAAAGTTTCATCTATAGGTTTCACATAGCTACTACAGAGTGCCTGCAACACTAAGCAAAATAGAGTCATTATTAAGGAGTTATTGTAGACACATCCAACTATCTTGGGGAACCAAATGGATGATTATAAAGAATCATAGTTGTTATATAGATTTCCCACTTACAAAGAGACATTAGATGTGCTACCAAAGATGAGAAAAGACAAGGATAATGTGAAGAGACAAAAGAGATAAAATAACAAAATAGTCTACCTTGTCTTTAACCCAGTCAATCCTAAAACAAGTAACTTTAGTTACTAACCAATTAAAGGTTGACTGGGGTAGTTTCTAAGTATTTTTATTTTTTCTTAGTTTTTTATTTTTGGTTAAGATTCAATAAACTACCTTCTATATTTAAAGGAAAAACCTAGATGAGACTAAAAGTTAGATAATTTTGAGAAGGTACTAGCAAAAGTTTTTGAACTATAGAATTTATTTTCAAAATTGAGTAATGAGAAAGTTGAATTTTGAAGAAGTTTGTGAATTCTCTTAGAGAGGAATTAGAGCTTAGTTCTGAATGAAGAAAGGTCCCCTTGGAATGAGCTACTGTGAAGATCCTGACCCTCTTTAATTATTAATGTGTTGTGTAAGTTGATTTCATTATTAATTTTTATTATATAAGTGTGATGCATGTATGTTACATAAGTGTGGAATAGTTCTATAATTCTGTCACATTAGTTTCATAATATATCTATCTAGTAAATTCAACATAAATTCATTATACTAAAACTAGAAAATCAAGTTGATTTCTGAATCAGTAATGCATATATAGTGATGACACTCTTGAAAAGTTTACACACCCTGGATTGATAAATTAATGTTTAATCAGACTGGTGAATCTGATAATCACTGGGTAATCATTTTGTACAACTTGGACTTTTTCCACATTCCTTGATAACAACCATGTATCCCTTTAACATTACCTCAACACCTTATCTCACTGCACCTTCACTACTTCAATTCCTCCTATGGATCCAACTTATGGGATTCCACCCCATCTTATGATTGTCATTACCTCCACCCAACCTATGATCACCCAAGCATCTTATTCAACCCATAACCCATCTTTTACCTCCATTTAAATTTAATCAAACATCCTAACCAATATCCAAACACCCCCCACACCAACCAACACCTCCAACACCTCCAACATAATGGAAACCTCACCTCTTGTTACCCATACTTCATCCACTATGGGGATATCTTCTACCCCTATTTCTACCATTCCCATTATCACTACCACCCACTGATTTATGCCGCACTTTAAAATTTGGTGCTTTTCATACCTCCTACCCTTCTACCTATTAGTACTAGAGTTACTACTCAACCCCAAATAATTAATCCATACATACCTCTAAACCAACCCATATCAATACCTCAATGAATACCCATGACATCCTACCAATATGTTCTTAATCCAAAAAGATAATTATAACCTTCTACCTAACCTTTTATGTCCATTAACCCTTATGTGGCATCATCCCAACCTTAACTAACCACATACCAATATGTGGTATCTTCTCAACCTTATATCAATTATCCATATATTACATCCACCCAATCCCAACAAAACCTAGCACATAATTATGGAGCTTCCCAACCTCAAATGGATTTGGTCAAAATGTTAATGGATAAAATGACCAACCTAGAATCATCTATCTCTGGGGATCATAACCTCTTGTTTTATGATCAAATCTACAATGAACCGATTCACCCATCTTTTCTTATTGAACCTTATCCTCCTCAATGGGAATGACCCAATTTTTACAATTTCTAAAGCAAGGAAGACCCCTAAAAACACTTAAGATAATTTCACCATTTTTGCTATTTAATTACATTTGATGATGCTCTTCTCCTTGATACTTTTACCATGTCTTTGTTTGGACCAACCTTAAATTGGTATATTGATTTCACAAAAAAATCCATCTTTTCATTTTCCCAATTCAACCAAACCTTTTTAGATCACTTCTCAGTTAATGTATCTAAAAATGTCTCTATCATTGATCTCTACTCCATCAGGCAATTTGAGGATGAATCAATTACCGATTTTGAAGTTAGATGGAGAGGTCTTGTCAACCAGCTGTGTTTCTCTTTACCCCAACCTGAGTTGATTGAAATTTAATCTTAGGGTTATGAAAAACACATATCTCCTAATCTACAGGTTTAAATTTTCAAAACATTTGATGAGGCTTTCACCATGGAATGCAAACTAGAAATCAGAGCCATTGATGAGGGGAAATTGAAACTGAGAAATAAAAATTATAGATTCAAATCCAATGATCCTTCCTCATCCAAAAAAACCAACCAATATAATCATCCTAATACCAAACCAAAGGCATCCATAAACATGGTGGTCCTTAAAAATGATCCACCTTTGATTATCAACCAATCCAACTAAACCAGTTCCTCTATCCTCTAGTAAACAAACTAAAAATCAAAACTGAGTGGCCCTAAAACAATATACTCCACTAGGGGAGTCATATGCTTTAGTTTTGGACAAGTTTCTCAAAGACAACATCATACAACTTCCCCTATCAAACTTCCCCAATAATTAGATGCTTCTTGCCCTACACCTAGTTGGCATAATGAGAATGATCTGTGTGCTTTCAACCATGTAAGTGGACATGTTGTTAGTATGTGTAACACCTTCAAAACCATTACCCAAATCTTGATTGATAAGGGAGAACTTGTATTTGATAATCCCAATATAACCCCAAATCATTCCCTTGACATATTTTGGCAATCTTTTCCTAATCATGCCCCTTCTACCAACCATGATAGTAACAAACTAGAATCATCTCATGCTTGTGAGGTCTATACAATTAATGTTACTATCAGTGAACCTATCATTGAGGAAACCATTGACCTAACTACCTCTTCCTCCACTTCACTTGTTGAAGTGGTGAAATTACCTACCATTCCTTACCCAAATAAAAGAATCCACCACCTTCATTTCTTCACTCAAGGCCATCACATCTTCCTCCTCCATCATGGAGTCACCTACTCTCTCTTTTGGAACCATTTCAAAAGAAGAGATCACCTTATCTACTCCTTCCATGGAGGAAACATCTTATAAAATATTGGAACCTTCCATTAAGGACAAAGGTGAAGAAACCATTCCCTCACCTCCACCTATGGGTCTAATATTTGAAACCAATGACCAAGGAATCAAACCAATTTACAACCTTTCTCTAGATTGGTCTAAAGCCTAGAATTCTACTCCTAGCCCAATATTGATAGAGCCACCTTTTGAAACCATCTTGGTCTTCCCTATCAAAATAAACATGAAACTTTAACCTCACTTTCATCCACTATAAAACCTATCATCATCGTAATCCCTTTATCAAATACTTCTACTTCCAAATCCATGGGAGAACCATCCAAATGACCTCCATCCAAAATTATCAAATCACCTTACGTCTCTCTAAAAAAACCTATCAAGAACCTAGGAATACTTCCTACTTATATCCTTTCTCATCCATCTTTGAAGTTGGACTTAACCCCGTCTAGTCCACCAAAGAAAACCTTAACCAAACCAACTGAGAAGGTGGAGCCACCCAAACTCCCACCTTGAACTAGAGACATACCACCTCCTTCCCACTTACCTTCTATCTTAGGACCCCACCCTTCAACCATCCTAGGAGATCATCATTATAATAAGAAGATGAACCCTCCCACAACTACCCAAACTAAACCTTCTCCTTTCATTATACCTTTACCTACCCCACCTAATCATCAAATTCCCCATCATTTTTAACTAACCTATCTAACTCTACCTTCCCACCTATCTGCAAACCTTCACCATCCAAATCATCCATCCCTAAATAATCCAACTCAAAACCAACCAACACCAAATAATCCCAACCAAAACCACCTACCAAAACCATTTCACCACCTATACCTTTCATGGTGAAGCTTACTCCTAAGAAAACCAAAATACCACCACCTTCAACACCATTGTTCTAATCTTATTCGACCATTTTACAAAGTTTTTTGAAAACCTCTTCCTTAAACCTACCATCTATCAAAACCTTTTATCCTTCAAGTCCCAAACCATCTTGGTTCTATGATAGTTTAATCTGGTCATACCATAAGACACTTGGACACGACACAAAGAACTACAAATCTCTCCAAACACTTGTCCATAACTTATGGGATGAGGATGACCTATTATTAGATGAACCTCCCTTTAGACTATTACCAACCCAAACACCAATATAACCCATCCAACATTCACATACTTCACCACTTTCACCTAAGAGTGAGGAGGAACCGAAGTGTCCATCTAGCCCAACACTTCCCCCATCCACATTATCCATATGGTTACCCAATCTGTGGCCCAACAAAAGGATAAGGGGAAGGCAAAAGTGTCCATTTCATGGACATATCCTTACACCCCTCAATACTTCAACTAAAATCAAACACCTTCACCTTCACCTTCACCAAAACCCAAAATATCCATTTTGGGTGCCCTTACTTCCAACCCTTCTGAATCTATCCAATGAGTAGTTCTAAAGGAGCTTCACCAGATATCGATGAAGATGAACCTATAATAACTAATCAACACCTTTCCCCCTCATTGCCAAACATTAATAGAGATCTTATAATATATAGAAGTTCAAACTAAAGATCCTTAACCTCTTGCAGCCTTTATTGGAGCCCTTTAACTTTACACCCTTGTCAATTTCAAGGATTAAAAAATACCTTCTATTCATATTGAATACCCTGATCTTCCCATCTTCATCACTATATACATCAATCAAAATGACATAAAAAGGGTGAAGATTGATGGAGGATCTATTATTATCATTATCTCTTCTCATGCTTATGACCAACTTGGGTTGCCAAAGAATATCATGTTAGAAAATGTAGTGGTCCTCCACTCCTTTAATGATACTATCACCACTACCTTGGGGACAATCATCCTATATATCTGTTTGGAACCTCACACAATTATCAAAATCTTATACATTTTAGAAGGTGAGTTACAATATAATGTATTACTTGGATGCCCTTAGATTTGTTCCATGAGTTATGTCCCATCCACCTTAAATTATTGTGTCAAGTTTGGACATGAGGGTTAAGTCATCACCATATCGGCTGACCCTAGTCCTTTTGCATATTACAACATGACATATCAACAGAATGATGTTCTTATTCCTCACTCATCCACCTCACCACCAACTAATAAACACACCACCTCACCATCAACCAATAATTATTTCACCCCTACCATCGATGAAGCTTCAACTAGCTCATTTATCCCTTCTTCTTAGATCCCCATACTCATTGGGAGAGTATCATATTTTAGCCTTGGATGCCTTCCCTACTCTTCAAGAGTATGGGAACCTTGACCACGATCCTACCTATGATCCCAATATCAGAAGCATAATTCCTTTTGAGCCTCATAACCATAAAACCAATTTTATCTATGGGGTACTTGATCATCCACTCCTTGTTTCCTCGACCACCTCTTCTACCCAACCATTTACCTCTAATTTCTCCTATTTGGACAAAACAACATTCACCAAATTATACCTTTATAGATGTGCTTGGAAAGGGTTCAACCTTGGTCATTATGAACATGGACCCCATGAGTTACCTTTGATCAAAACCCAAAAACCTTGTGAGCTATTTGGCCTTAGGTTCCTGCCACCAAAAGAACCCATTGATACACCCAAACCATCACCACCATTAATGAAAACATACCATCCTCACCAACCCAATCTCCTTTAAAGTCTAAGTATTTTGAAACCATCCCTCCTAAATATTTTTTAGTCAATACCGTTATCTTGGCCCCCCTGACCTATCAAAAGGATGGCTAAACTAAAACCTTTCTTCTAATTCATCTTAAAATGGTAGAATATGATTCTCCTACCATCAACACCATCCAACATCAGGATGTTGATTCTATTCTCACTTATTTTGGTGTCAGGGATTCTTATATCCACAAATCCCTTCTTCTTAAAAACCAAACCATGTTGAACAAATACACTATTGATGTCAATTTGGGTACTCAGGAGAACCCCTACATCATAAAGTTTTGTCAATCCTTATATTCTTCAAATCAATAAGATTACCCTTACTTCATGAATAAAACATAAGATTTTATTGGTCTTATCAATATATGCCCAAAATCAACTCTTTTACATCCCTCCACAACATTGTCATCCATCCTGATGCTAAGCCCATCAGGCAAAAGCTTTGCAAGATGCACCCTGGCATCACCCTTTTAGTCAAAGAAAAGATTTAGTGTCTCTTATCTGTTGACTTCATTAAACCCATTAACTATCCATAATGGGTTTATAATATTTTTACCATCACCAAACCCAAAAGGGGAATTTACCTTTATATTGAAATTTGTGACCTCAACCTTGCTTATCTAAAAGATAACTTCCCTTTTCCTGCAATGACCAACTTATTGATATTACAATTGACCACAAGATGCTATCTCTCATGGATAGTTTCTTAGGATATAATCAAATCTTGATTTCCCCTGAGGATCAATATAAGACTTCTTTTATCACCCCTTAGGGAACCTTTTGCTATAGGTTCATGCCATTTGGTTTGAATAATGATGGAACAATCTACCAATGTGTGATGACCTACATCTTCCATGATCTCATCCATAAAATCATAGAGGACTATGTAGACGATCTCCTTGGGAAATCAAAATATCACAAGGATCACCTAGACATTCTCAAAACTATCTTTGAGTGCCTAATCCATTTTTATCTCTGATTTAACCCCAAGAAATGTGTTTTTGGAGTCCTATCTGGAAAGCTTCTTGGATTTATCATCTCTCCTCAAGGAAAAAAAGTAGATTCAACCAAATTTAGATAAATCCTTGACATGCCACCTTCAACCCACCTTAAGTAACTATGTATCCTATAGGGGAAGCTCCAATCCATTCATCACTTCATCTCTTAGTTATTAGATAGATGTTAACCTTTTTACCATCTTCTTAAGAAAGATACATCTTTTAAGTGGACTAAGGATTATCAATAGGCCTTTAATTCACTAAAATAATACCTTCTTTCTCTACCCATTCTTATCCCTCTAAAAGAGACCCAACCATTCTAACTTTATATTTCCACCACTAACCATTCCTTAGGGGTAATGCTCACTCACCATGATGAACAAAACAAAAATCAAGTTGTCTACTATATAAGTCAAATACTTATAGAGTATGAAACTTGATACACCCATACCAAGAAACTTTACCTTATCTTAGTATTTTTGGCTACTAAACTTCATCATTACCTCCTCAATCACAAAATTTTTGTCATCACTAACACTGACCTACTCAAGTACATGTAGTCTAAACCATACCAAAACTAATGTATGGCTAAGTGGCTCATGCTGCTAGCTAACCTTGACCTTGAGTTTCTCCAATAGAAGTTGATTAAAGGGAAATTCATTATTGATCAATTGGCCAAAACTCCATTTTTAGACAACCAACTACTTCCTTTTGTGTTTTTGGATGAGTCCATCATGACTTTTTCTCAAGAAGACATTATCTATCAAAATACCATGTTTCTTGATAGCTTAAAGTGCCAGCGAAGTGGGGGTACTTGAGTTATTATCATTCCCATTGATGGTGAACCTCTTCCTCTTTATTTCAAGCTTGATTTTGAGTGTACCAATAACATGGTTGAGTATGAAGCCGTATTAATAGGTCTCCAAATTGATTTATCCTTGGGAGTTAAGATGATCAATGTCTTTGGTGATTCTTAATTTCAAGTCAACCAAGTCAATGGATCCTATCAATGTAAAAATGATGTCTTGAAAAATTACAAATAGATATTAGATATACTCTTAACGTCATTTGATCATTACCTTATCCAATCCATTCCATGATCTACCAATAAATTCTTGAATACAATAGCTTCCCTTGCTTCCCAAATCCCTTATCAACCTTCCAATTCCAAACTCTTTGTCACCATTCATCATTTTATCACACCTTATATCTAATATAACCTTCCTACCATTTTTAGTTTGAAGGAATCTCCATAAGACATTTGGTATGAGTAAAGCTTTAACTACCTCAACCTCGGCATCATTATTCCTAATCTATCTAAGAATACTCGAAGAGATTTTATTTAGAGTGCCTCTCATTATACCATTCTAGGGGGAATTCTTTACAAAAATGGTTTCAATGGCATCCTTATCCATTATCTATGTGGCCATGAAGCTTCCCATGCTATCAAAAAATGCCTGATGGAATATGTGAGGGACACTTTAGTGGTCTAGCTATCACTAAACATATCCTTCACCTTGACTACTATTGACCCACCCTTAGCCAAGATTATTGTAATTATGTAAATAAGTGAGTTAAATGTCAACAACATGCTAGTTTATATCACGTACCAACCCATGGCCTTTAAGTATCTAAGGAATTTTGGCCCTTATCACAATGGGGACTAGATCTCATTGGGGAAATCAATCCCCATTCTTCATAGCAACACCACTCCATCATCAATGCCACTGAGTATTTCACCAAATGGGTGGAGGCTATTCCTCTCATCTCAAAGAAAAGCTAATAAGATAGTCAACTTCATCAATCATCATATCATTTGTTATTTTGAAGGTCCCCATAAGATCATCACTGATAATGGAAAATATTTCAAAAATAAACAAGTTCACGGTCTTTGCAATGCATTTGGAATCAAGTTAAGATTTTTCTTGCCTTACCATCCATAAGTCAATAGATAAGTGGAAGCCTCAAATAAAATACTCAATAAAATGTTAACCAAAGTGGTCAATGCTTCTGGCTAGGATTGGAATTTACACATCCATTTCACTTTATGGGCCTACCATACTAGCATTCAAACCCCTACAGGTGCTACCCCTTTCTCTCTATTCTTTAGAACAAAGGTAGTTTTGCCTCTCAAAGTCTAGATTCCTTCTCTTTGAATATAATTTCAAGAAATTATTTATGAGAGTGATTATCATCAAGAACATTCAGCATGACTTGAGATACTTGATGAACACAACTTAGTAGTACTTAACCACCTTCATGTCTATCAAAATAAAATTATGTGTGCCTACAAAAAACACCTACAAGAATGAGATTTTAACATCAAAGACCGCATCCTCAAGGAAAATCAACATGTGAAAAATATGGATTAAAAAAGTGAGAAAATTTTATTTTCAATTGGCTTGGACCCTATATCATAACCCATAATAGTGGATCAAGAGCTTATCATTCATCATCTCTTGAAGGCAAACTATAACTTGTGTCTCTCACTTCTTCACACATGTGTCCTTTCTTTTGTTAAAAAAGGATCAAACTCACCCTTTTGTCTAACATAAGCTTATCCCTTGATTTGTGAGATTTTCACTAATCCAAAACTTAAAAGCTTTGGTTGAAAGGTAATTCAAAAATAAGAACAACACAATTCAAATAATGCTATCTCTGAAAATAGATGTTTTATTGATCAAAATTGCAGACCCAAACATATGCCTATCTCTGAGGAGAGATGTCTGATTTCCATTTTGGGTTGCATCTTCATTTATACATGTTTTAAAGGTGTGGGGAGGATATGGAAGGTCACCAATCTTGAGGGAGATGAATTGGTTTGACTTCCACGATTTACAATATACATAATTCGAGGAATTGCTATTTTTAGAAACTTACTATTTTTAGACTGCACTATTAAAATTGAAATTTGGGACACTTACATTGGGTTTTAGGGGGTAAAACATCATTGAGAAGATATCCATGCCATTTCACAATGTTATCCTCATTATTAACTTTCCAACGGTTCAAACGATGAGTCAATTGGAGCTACGGTGCAAAAGTTATGGTTCCCAGAAGTTCTGCCATCAATTGGGGTGGACCCATCACCCGAATTATCATATAAATTTTTGTTCAGATCATTCCTCCCTCCTTGAGAAGCAATGGTCCCAATTGCATCAATATTTGTCATCAAGTATGGTAGTTATACTTCAATTTGATTCCTGATGCATACTTGGAAGGGACTGTGATTTATGGAACTGTGCAGGGCTTGATTTTTCACCATTTCTATTTGACCATCAGTCTGTGGATGGAAGGCCATGAACTTGTTCAACTCAGTATCTATTTGATTCTATTGTTGTGTTTTTTGTGTAGTCAAGGCTATAACATCGGACCTTTTAGATTCTTGTGGCTTGACCACCATGAGAACAAATTTCTTGGCACTAATCAGAGAGACAGATGTAGAAGGTGGTACTTCTGGTACCCTATAGTGTCGTGTTCCAAGAGTGAGAGTGATCCTTCTAGTTCTTGATTCATATATACCATGTTGATCATACATTAATGGCTAACCAAAGAGTACATCACAAACATCTAGATTGACCACATCACATAAGACCTCATCTTGGAAAGGTTGTATTGCATATGAGAGAAGACATTGGTGGGTGACATGGGGGTTTCTCCCCGGACTCAACCATCCAATACTATATGGTTTTGGGTGAGGCTTCATGGATAGATTTAGGATTTTCACAACATTAGCTGAGATTAAATTCTTTTGACTTCCACTATAAAAAATGAAATGCAGAGTCTTACCTTTGACCCATAACTTAGAGTGAAACAACCTTTCCTTGTCATCTAGCATCTCATTGTGTGTCTATGATGAAGCAACAATGGCTTCAGGATCAACATCTATAATTTCTTCTTTAACCTCTTTGACTGTAGGGTCTATATGAGGTAGAGCAGTAGATGTTGAGGATTGTGACTCAAAAAGTAGTGATTTGATAGCTCGACATTCTTCTTTGGAGTGAGTTCTAGATTTGTGATAATCACACCACTTCCCAATATTTCCTTCCTTTTGATTCCAATTTTGGCTTTGTGTTTGACCTTCTTTGTTACTTTTGCATTTTGAAAACTGATTCTTTATATTCATTGTTCCATGCTTTTGCTCAATCTTCACTTTGAACTGGTATGCCTCACTAATGGTTTCCAAATTGAATATTTTCATTTCTCCCTGTATGTACCATTGTAGTCCACCACGATATTTGAGAACCTTGTGTTTCTCACTTTCTTGGATGCCCAATCTCGTAGATAGAGAATGAAAAATGTCAGTGTAATCTTGAATAGATTGTTCCTTACCTTGGCAAAGTTGTTGCCACTCTATATACAAATCATCATATGCTCCAATGGGGCAGTATTCTTCCTTTACAACATTTATGAAATCATCCCATGTAGGTTTCATCTCAAGGCTAATATCATCTGCACTAAATCTCTTTTTGTACACTTCCCACCAATTTTAGGCAATGATGCTTTCAAAAGAGTAGAAATAATCTTCTCTTTTTCAGTGAATTTATTTATAGAAAAATAAGATGAAAATTTATCCAACCAATTTTCTACTGCATCAAAATTGATTTTTCCTTCAAATTTATGGATATCAAAATTCACCTGAACCTTGAAGGGTGTTGGGGCACTGAAAGGATGTGCAGGTGCAGATGAGGAGCCAAAATTTCCCATCAAGATTTATTGGAGAATTTGAGTGAATTGTTGTAGCATCTACACTTGTTGCTATTGGAGAGATTCATTCACTATTTCCTTGAAAGGATCGGATGCCTTGGTGTTGTCTACCATTTGAAGTTGTTTGGAGTGAATAGGTAGATATTTTGCTAGTTCTATTTTCCACCCAAGCTTCCTGTAATCTGACCTCATCCTCAGGATCATACACTCTAAAGACAAACCAGTTTGATACCACTGATCCAAAACTTGAAAGCTTTGGTTGAAAGATAATTCAAAAATAATAACAACATAATTCAAATAATGCTATCTCTGAAAAGAGATGTTTTATTGATCAAAATTGCAGACCCAAACATATGCCTATCCCTGAGAAGAGATGTTTGATTTATATTTTAGGTTAAATCTTCATTTATACATGTTTTGAAGGTGTGGGGAGGATGTGGAAGGTCACCAATCTCGAGGGAGATTAATTGATTTGACTTTTATGATTTACAATAATATAGAATTCGAGGAATTGCTATTTTTAAAAACTTACTATTTTTAGACTACACTACTAAAATTGAAATTTGGGACACTTCTATTGGGTTTTAGGGGGTCAAACTTCATTAAATAGAGATCCATGCCATCTCATGATATTCCCATCATTATTAGCTTTCCAACGGTTCAAATGGCGAGTCAATTGGAGCTACGGTGCAAAAGTTATGGGTCCCAAAAGTTTCGCCATCAATTGGGGTGGACCCATCACCCTAATTGTCATCTGAATTGTTGTCTGGATCATTCACCTTCCTCATACCCTCACTCATCCCTTTGAGGATAATTTGTTATAACATATAACCATGTGATTTACTGTTAGGGTGTGGAGCTAAAAGCTTCAACTGTTGTAGACATGAAGATGTTGCTGAGTTTCAGAAGTACCGGCGTCGGCAGTATGACCGACATCGGTCATTACCAGTGCAGAAGGAAACTAATGTCGGCAAGTAGTCAGCCGACGTCGTTCAGCACCAAAACGATAGGGATCGACATCGATCGCCTGTGGTGGTTCCATAACTACTGTTAATGAACAGTCAGTTAAGTGAAGCGAGTGTTTGCATGTAAAGGACTAATTATAGTCACGAGCTGCGTGTATAATTATTGTAGTTAGAGTTCTATTTTTTTAACCATGGGATTCTATTTAAAGACCCATGAGGCATGTATTGTAATGATCATGAAGGCAAGTAAAAGCATTGAAGCAAGCAAGGTCAAGGAGATCTACAGGTGTAAGGTCAAGGAGATCAGCTGAAGCATTCAAGGAGGGATAATAACTCAGGCTATAGAGTTGTTGTGTTGAGAAAGAGAGAGAGGGAAGAAGGTCTTGAGGTGTGGAAAGCCTTTAAGGTGGAGGAAGAAGTGGCATCTTCTTTATTGTATTTTCTTCTAGTAATATCTAATACAAGAGTGTGTATTGTCTCTCAAATTTGTTGTTGTCTCAAGTTTCTAGTTACTTAATCATTTTGGTATAATTTTGTGTTTAATTGCTTATAAGAAAGTAATCAATTGTGCTTCCATTGGATAAGGGGTCACCTAATAGTTGGTATCAGAGCTACGGATTGCAGGAAGCAGGTTATTTTTTGATTACAGGTCATTCATAGGGTTTTCTGATTGAGTGGGAGTTCAACAATGGCAGAAGAAAGTAAGCTACGAATGGAAAAGTTTAACAGCAAGAATTATCAACACTGGAGGATACAGATTGAGGATTATCTGTATCAGAAGGATCTATACTTACCATTGGGTGGGGTTACATGCAAGCCCACAGATATGAAGGATGAAGAATGGAGTGTTATTGATCGAAAGGCTCTTGGTTCCATAAGGCTGAGCCTTGCATCGTCTGTGATTTCCAGCTTATCACAGTGCAAGACAATGGAAGAGTTGATAAAGTCCTTGGTGAATTTATACGAAAAGCCCTCGACTTCTAATAAGGTATATCTTCTGAAGCAGTAATTTACTTTGAAAATGCAGGAAGGTGGATCGGTACATACTCATCTCAGTGATTTCCATGGTTTGGTAAACCAATTAGCTTCAGTCAATATTGTTTTTGATGATGAGGTAAAGGCTCTCTTGATTTTATGTTCTTTGCTTGAAAGTTGGGACAGTTTGGTTATGGCAGTAAGTAATTCTGCATCTACTTCTAAAATCTTAAAAGTTGATGATGTTGTGAGTGTGATCTTGAATGAGGAAATACGCAGGAGAAGCACAGGTGAATCATCAAGTAATGCTCTAAGTGCAGAAAGCAGGGGAAGGCAAAGGGAGAAGGTTGAGCAAGGGAAATCAAGGTTGGGAAGGAGATCTGAGTCCAAAGGTGTTACCTACTAGTTTTGTGGAAAGAAAGGACATACAAAGAAGGAGTGTTGGTTGAGAGATAAAGAGAATCAACATGCAGGTATTGAAGAAGCAAAGGATGCAAATATTGTGGTACAGGATGCTCTCATACTTTCTTTGGATAGTCAGGTAGGATCATGGATTTCAGATTCTGGTTCATCTTTTCATGCATCCCCAAACAGAGATTTGTTCCATGAGTATGAACAGGGAGACTTTGGAGTGCTTTATTTAGGGGATGGTACACCTTGTCAGATAGTTGGCAAAGGGAAAGTGCAGCTGAGATTGTAGATTGAAAACACATGGGTGTTGAAGGAGGTCATGCATGTTCTAATTCTAAAGTAGAGTTTGATTTCTGTAGGAAGGTTGGGTGACGAGGGATGCACAATAACCCTCACAGCTGACTCTTGGAAGGTTACGAAGGGTGCACTTATTCTAGCAAGAGGTAAGAAAGTAGATACTCTTTATCTGTCTACTTGTATTGCTGATTCTACTTTTGGTTTATCTACTTCAGCTGTAGATTCAAAGATGTGGCTTAATACGCTTGGTCACATGAATAAGAAGGGAATGAACGTTCTTGATTCAAAAGGTATGTGTTCATATTTGAAAAGCATAGATAGAGTTCATTGTAGAAAAAGGAAATTTGATGCTTTTGATAGGAACAAAGAAACCTTGGTGTTTATGGAGGAGATGGACATAGATTAGTCACAGGGGCTAAATAAATTTGAGCAGGGTAGCATGGACAGAGGTTTGATCCAAGATGAGCTCGCAGATGAAAAATTCATCACTTGCAAAAAAACACAGGTACCGATGCCGATGCTCCCATGGCACCGACGTCGGCCAGACAGAAATTGACATCGGTCATGTGCAGATCAGTAGGGTTAGTAGGTCGGGTAGGAGAAGTCCGACGTCAGTCATCAAGACCGACGTCGGCAGATGGGACACTGGCATCAGCCAAAGAAATGACGTCGATAGTCAGGGTCAGTGTAGGGAACTGACATCGGTTGGGAGCAGACTGGGAGATGGCCGAGATCGGTCACTAGAACGGATGATGGGTGGATAGTTAGCTGTCAAGGAGTCTCAAACACCCATATAGAGGTCAAAAAAGGTATGTGAACCTCATATTCATTGTTCACCTTCTTTATATTGCTTACTGATAGTCAAGAACTAGGAAGATGGAAGAAGCAATGTAGGTAGAATCTAGAAACAGTGGGAGCTTGGCATGGATGAGGAGTGTGAGTCCTTAGAGAAAACCAAACATGTATTCATTGGTAGAGTTGTTAGCTGGAAGAAAGCACTGGACAGAGAGATGGATTCTCATATTAGAGAAGAGAGTGGATGGACACATGAGCCAGAAGGCTATGGTATATGGTCTTGATTAGGCTGCGAATAATGGAGGTTTGACCATTGTATTTTATCTTTACCAGTTTGGATAATATTAGCTACATTATCCTGTTACTGTATTGTGTTACTTGTTGCAGGGTTTCATATACAGGGAGTTTTATGAGCTAAGGGTAGAGTTGGTTCAGAAGTATGTCATGAAGAATTTGGGAGCAGCAAAATTATTTTGGCATAAGTGACAGGTATAACATCACAGGTTTGCGTGGTGGTTGGTCTTCAAGAGTGACTTTGAAGAGGGATATAGAGCCAATTGTACAGAGTAGATGGTGTATAGGTATAGGTACAGGTTGCAGCTATTTATCTCCAAGTGGGAGATTGTTAGGGTGTGGAGCTAAAAGCTTCAACTATTGTAGACATGAAGAGGTTGCTAAGTTTTAGAAGTATTGGCATCGACAGTATGACCGACATCGGTCATTACCAGTGCAGAAGGCAACTGACGTTGGTAGGTAGTCAGTTGACGTCAGTCAACACCAGACAGATAGGGATCGATGTCTGTCGCCTATGGTGGTTCTAGAACTACTGTTAACGAATAGTCAATTAAGTGAAGCGAGTGTTTGCATGTAAAGGACTAATTATAGTCACGAGCTGCATGTCTAATTATTGTAGTTAGAGTTCTATTTTTGTAACCATGGGATTCTATTTAAAGACCCATGAGGCATGTATTGTAATGATCATGAAGGCAAGTAAAAGCATTGAAGCAAGCAAGGTCAAGGAGATCTATAGGTGTAAGGTCAAGGAGATCAGCTGAAGCATTCAAGGAGGGATAATAACTCAGGCTATAGAGTTGTTGTGTTGAGCAAGAGAGAGAGGGAAGAAGGTCTTGAGGTGTGGCAAGCCTTTGAGGTGGAGGAAGAAGTGGCATCTTCCTTATTGTATTTTCTTCTAGTAATATCTAATACAAGAGTGTGTATTGTCTCTCAAATTCTTTGTTGTCTCAAGTTTCTAGTTACTTAATCATTCTGGTATAATTCCGTGTTTAATTGCTTATAAGAAAGTAATCAATTGTGCTTCCATTAGATAAGGGGTCACCTAACATTTACCATTATATTCATAGCCTAATCCTAAATATGGGTACCATATCTCTACCCATAGCATGGTTCCCATGGATAGTTTTCATCTCTAATTAGGTGGAATCCCATGATCATTATCTCTCAAAACCACCCTTTTCACCTCTCATTAACATTTTTTGCTAAAGTTTTTCCCTCATAAAGGTAAACCTCTAAGCCTATATAGACTTGTCTATGTGTAAAAATAGCATCAAAACAATTTGGGATACCAAAATATCACTTGGGTCATATATCTCTAGCACACAGACTGCTCCCTAGAAGGACAACTACCCAAAATCTAATTTAAAAAAAAAGGATAGACTGCTCCCTTGAAATACAACTATCAAATAAATAAACCCAAACTTAGACCAATCCTTTGAAGGATAGATAAGTCAAATTTGTTGAAGTAAATCATTTTAAGCTTCTTATATAGATCAACTTCATAAACCTACTAAAACAAATCAACAAATGACCTTATATCAAGATCAAAACAAGCTATCCCAAGAAAGATGAAATTAACTTTCACATATAATATTAATAAATTTCTCACATTGATCAACCTACACCTTAAATATGACATGGAATTATCTATTATGGTTATTAGGTCACCTATAGAAGGGGAAAACTAACCCATATATGGTTACATTACCTATCACCCATTTACCCTTCATATCACCTACCGCCCATCCCCCCTTTATGCCATCTATAAATCAAGGGATTCAGAGCTTACTTGACATGATGTGATCAAGACACATTTTTATCAACCAATGTATGATAATGTGAAGCATTCTAAAGGTGTATGTTCCTTATGCCAATCTAAATTTAGGCTTGTTTTGTCTTTGCCAACAAAGAAGCATCATGCCTTTGTTCATTATCCTCTCATAAGTAGTTCATGTATTCATCTAGACATTTATCTTATGATTCTCATCTAGTTTTTTTCCCACATCTAATTTTTTTATCTAAATTAATTTCTATGTAACTACAACAATAACCATGACCACATAAACCATAATCATAAAACACATAAATAACAATAAACTAAATCACATCTATAATCATAAACTGTAACCATGTCACATATCCATAATCATAACCATTTATCGAAACAACCATATATGGAACCATAAACATCATAAACATCATATCTATGGACAAAAAAAAGCATCATCATGATTACCACTATCCATAATCATCACATGCCTAAACTAATGGGTATACATCTCATGTGCATAAGCATAATAAACATGTAAACATCAAAACCATAAATCATAAACCATGAACCACAAAAACATCTATATATCATCATCATGTCATATACATCATGGATAATAAACATAAATGGTATATATAATCATGTGCATCTCTCTCTGTGTGTCTAAATTATACATCTCACTACATCAGCTCGTAGGCTGGTATCAAAATCATATACATCTATATCTATACATCATATCATATCATATACTATGCCCAAGGGGAACCACTATCACTATCCCATCCTTTTGTACCACTACCCTCTAGTACCTACCCTCCTAAGGTGCTTGATTTCTCACTCACTAAAGTGTCCCACTAACCCAAAGTTACCACAACTGCACCACCTGCTAAACTAGCTCTTTACTCACCTCATCAGGGCTACTCAGGGCATTGTGTCATAACTATGGCATCATAATACCTCAACTCTTCCATTGTGGACAAGTATCATGCCATAGGGATGGTACCTAGTGGTCATGGTGGTGTTAATAGTTCTACCACTGCTCCTACCCTCTATCTTAAGGTGTCCCTCTCCTAGGTTACAAGCCTAGTGAGGTCCTGACCTAATCCCTCTCACCTATCACCATATTAAGTTATCCCTATAAGGTAGAAACATGGCCTTGTAATGTGACCACCTTCCCTTGTAAAACTATGATATGCACTTGTGCAGTGGTTAGTGATACTCTTGCCTATCTATTAGGGCCACCTCCCTATACCTATACCTATGGACCCCCACTAGTTAGATCCACATCCATAGCCTGTCAACCCCCATCATCCCACCTAAAATTAGCTACTGTATATAAGGCCTGATACCATGCTATGTACCCATAAACAACATTGACATCATCAAACTCTACTCTAATAGGTATCTCCTCATGATTTGTAACCACCTCTGCTAGCTATGGCTTGAGAAGCAAAAACTTAACATCCTCCCTCTTATAACTTAGGAATAGACTTGGAATCCCTTGCACTAGGCTAAACTACTTGTGAACTCTATCAAATAGGATAAGCTCAGTCTCACCCTCTCTCCTTCCATAGATCCATCTCTAGCTTTGTAATGTGTTAGATCAACCTACCCCCACTTTCTTTCTTTTACAAATAGGGGACCCTTGTGAATGTTTAATAACATTTGAACGTTGAAAGCTTGCCTAAAGAAGTTTTTTTTAAGAATTTGAAAATCATCCACTTGAAAGGGATATGCTTTATACATGCTTAATAATCACAATATGTTTTTGAAATAACTTTGCTAATGGTTTGTCTTTAAGGATTGAATTGCAAAAGAAGGCTAGGTTTCATTTATAGAAAACCCTAGGGTTGTAATTCAAAAATTGGTAGGAAAGCTTAATGAGAAAATGCCCTTCGAAGTTTCTTGAAAGTGCTCTTTGGATTTTCTTGAAATATCCCTTCAGGAAAGTTGTCTCAATCTATTTTATCATAAGGTTCCTTTTAGAGAAATTGCTTTAGGCACTATTTCTTGCAGACATTTTATCCAAACAAATCAACCCTTCAGCCCTTTTGGAACATACCCTTCAAAAGAATTGGTTAAGGCATTTTCTAGGAATTAGACCTTTGGGGTATCTTGAAGTATCTGTTCAAAAAAAATGTCTTGGGACACTTTGGCAGAAAGTGAACTTTCAAAATATGTTTAAGGATAATCACGTGAAGTCTTATTGAGTACCTTGTTTTATGCCTAACCCTATATTTTTTTCTTTTGTAGGAAGCCATAGTTAACGTGGCTTATTTCAAATTCATCTTCATAGATCAATGATCCAAACTTCATCATAAGATTTGATTTTATGGTGTGAGATATCTTATGAATTTCATCTTAATCAAAGTTTAAGTGGCCAATTAAAAAAGGATTCAAGGGATCCCCTAGCTTGAAGATTTGGTCACATGGCCCAAAGAGCATATTTTAGGCTTAAAGAATAATATCTCTTTCAACACAACATGATTGCAAGGCCTAGGCTTAAGCCATTTAAGTACATTGGATGAGCTTAAATTTGATAGCCTCATGCCCATAATTTGATGTCTATGAGGACATTTTTGACATTTTTTAGGATATCAAACTTAAGATAATCTAAGCATAGTAGATGAAATTAAATTTGACAACCTCACACCTATCATTTAATGTTTGTGAAGATGTTTTTTGATGTTTTCAAGGATGTCAAATTTAGGATAATCCAAGTACCTTAGATGAGCTTAAATTTGACAGCCTCATGCCCATCATTTGATATCTATTAGAACATTTTTGACATTCATGAGGACGTCAAATTTAAAATAGTTTAAACTTTCAAACCTAGCAAAGGGGTGTATTTATTAATCTTCAAAAGGACCCTTTTGCATTTTTTTTCAATGTAGGATCTTAGTATAATGGATTTAACCTAAATTTTTATTAATCTCAAGACTTATTTTGTGTGCATCTTCACAGATCCAACTGTCCATGCTTCATCATATGATTTGATTTGACGGTTTGAAATAGTCAAGGATTTTTCAATGATAATAGAGAATAATGAAGGTGACCAATTAGAGAATATTTCATGGATCAAGATCAATGGGCCACACTCACTCACAGATCCAATCTAATAATGTTATTTAGAAGAAATTTTCAAAGACTAATGGCTAGCTTCTAAAAAGACTTTCATGGGAGTAACATGAGTGAATTTATGAATTTTCCCCCTCTGTCATTAAGGGAGGAAAAGCCCTAGCTTACCAATATAAAACCCTATTACTTGTTCAATTGAGCCATAATTACCTTGAAAAGAGATGAAAATCACCTTGAGAATAGCTAAAAAGACTTAGTGAAATCATACATTTAAAAAACAACCAAACTAGTTGAGGAATTATGTTTGTAGAAAGACAATAATAGTAAAATGAAGCAAAATCTTACTTATCAATTGACAGTGAAGGAAGATGTTACAAGGATACAAAACTAGACGTGGAAGCTTTGAACAATGGTTTGAAGAATTGGTCTAAAATCTTATTTGTGATCGACCTTCTCCAACCATTGGTTCCTAGCAAATAATGAGTTACTATAGTTCAAAGAAAGCATGAAGATTTCATGGAAATCAAGATGTCTGGACTTCACCTCATAGCTACAAAACTAGAGGTACTTTATTATGTTGATATCCTATCTCCTATGTTCAGGGAAGCAATTAGGATTATCATGAATTTTTTAAATAGAGATTTTGGAGTAGAAATCACATCCTATGTAAACCCTAGGTGGGTCTCCTATATCTATTTCATGATAGAAGAGAAGATCACTCCACTTATTGGAGAAATGATAAGTATCCACTTGGGAAGGCAGTTTAATGGAATTAAAAGGAAAACACGTCAACTCTTCACTATGATGTCTTACTTGCTGGATGCCTTCATGGCCTCTACCTTCTTCCTTGCCATTAGGAATTGGTCCCCTCACAACAAGATCACCATTTCTCACCATTACTCCAAACTACACATATTCAAATATAGGGACCACATGAAATTCATATGTGATTGCATATATCCCACTCTAGTTGGGATAATTGCTAGAAGTCCAATGCCTAGAGTTCCCCCCTCATTAAGTTTTTTATAGAGCCCATTAGTGACATATGGCTCTATCTCAATTAAATGGTCATCAATATTGAAGGAATCTAAACCTAGCCCTTCAAATTACCCATGCATGTCCCAATCAAGCTAGCTGAGAGTGAGATTTCCCACCAAATCCTTCATGGTATAGGCCATGTACGTAGGGAAAAGAAGAAAGGCATCCTACGTCTCTTCCCATATCTGATTGGGAAGACAATGGTGCATAAATGGAATCAGTTAGATATCTTAGGAATGAATAGAGAGACATTCTACTTCTAATTGGATGACCTCAAGACATGGGACCCAAAAGGCAATGTGCTCTCCCATTTATAGTCCAAAAAATTGCATAAGATCCCTTATGAACACTAATTAGGTCCATATGACCACATACATAAAGGTGACCAAATTTGAGGAAGTGTTGGCTAGATTTAAGGGGCATGGATTCAAATTGGAACACAGATTGTAGAGGGAAGATAAACCATTATGATAAGTGTGGCAAATGAATCCCTTGTAATAACACCTCTTACCTTCCACTTTAGGTCCACCATAAGTACCTCAGGGTCCACCCCAGAACAACAACTACCTCAATAGCAAGTGCCCAAAAGTGAGAGACCTAGTGAATAAAGGATAGAACATAGGTTGGGAGAGGGATGCTTTATCTCAACTCTACCTCAAAAACCCTACTCCTCTGTGGAATACATTGACATGTTGCCTCAAAACCTTATGAAATAGTGGATGAGTTATTCAAAGAACTTGTAGATACATATTGGTTAGACAAGGAGAGAGATGATGATGAAAATTACACAATAGAGGTGGCACTAATTGAAGGTCCTCAAGTTGAAGAGACAAGCAAAGTCAAGGGTGTTTCCTTAGATTTGGTCCAAGTGACCAAAAGAAAAAGGGAGATAGATATGGATTTGGTGCATAGAACCTCCAAGAATCCCAAGTGTTTTTACCCAATAAGTGAGGTGAACTTGTTCAGTGATGAATTTACGATACATGGACCTATCATCTCTAACTAGTTCTTCTATGGAAAATTCCAAAAAATACCCTCTCAGATGCATCCATGGGCTTTGACTAGCACTTCCAGTGTTGAAGTCCAACCCTATATCTTAGAGCTCATGAAAGAACAAGAAGAGAGGAGAATGATCGATGCTACTAGGAAAGCATCAAGGGAATATAAGGATAAAGGAAATTAAGAGGGGCTAGTCTCAAAACACCAAAAGTTTTAAGGCTTTCAGAAGTAGATCCCAAGGCACAATTTAACCCTGATACAGTTGCACTTGAGAAGGTTACCATTAGAACTGAAGAGGTCACTCTCCAAAGAGTAGAACTATTTGTAAGACTCACTCCAATCCAAGGTTAGGTAGTAGGGGAGAATCCCATCCATCAACAAGAAATTATAAGTATGGTGAAAGCCTAATCAACAATGGTTTTGATGGGAATTCAAGGAATGAAGTAAAGGATCCTGAAGTTGAAGAAGGAAAATAAAGACTTGGAGGCATAAGTCTCACTATAAATTTTGGAAAAACTATTTAAAATGTTAAATAAGTACCTCTTGGATGATTTTGAGTGGTTAAAGGACATCAAACTTAGGCTAAATACCTTATAACTTCAAGCTAAGAGGGTACAAACATTGATGTAGTAGTGGCAAGAAACCAAAAACCAAGTCACAGAGTTGATCAAAGTGCACATCACTAAATAATGCTTGCATTTCAAAATCATTAAAGAAATGAAATTGGATTCCATTCAAGGGATCATAGTGGATTAGATATAGGAATTAAATTCATGGTACAATAGGACCAATGACTTCATGGAGGAAGATAAGGACTTGGTGTGCAAAATTGAGAAATTTCTAGGAGCCTTGTTGATAACCCCTTCTCAACCTACTACCACTGGCATAATGCATGACATGGAGTTCCAACATAGAGTGAAAGCCTTCATCAAATTAATCAAGGATGAAAACCATGGCCAATCTAATAAGGAAAATTTAAACTGCCTTAATGCCATTCTTAGAATAGGGGAGCAAATTACAGAGTTAAGGTGCTTGCAAGAGGTCACCATCAAAAGTGACAAAGGATATGATACATTGGTTGAAAAAAAGAAGAGAATATAATGAAGCCTATAGTGGATTTTGAGCTAATAAAAAAAAAATACACTAGGATGAAATATTTTCTTCAACCTAAGTGATTAAGGTGGCCCACTAGGCCAAGAACAAAGTCAAGGTTATTCTTTTGCAAACTATATATGCTAGTTTGTTAGCATGTATTAATATTTGAATTTAGTAGGTGCCTAAAGGCCATGTGTACTATTGAATTCTTTATAAAAGGATAATTATCCTTACCTATTATAAGGGCTTGAAAGAAAGAAGACTGGTGCACTGCCTATGTCCTCTATAAATAGGTAGGTGTTATCATTTGTAATTAAGGGATTTTGATAAATTTTATACTAGAGCAATTAATACAATTTGAATTATGAAAAGATTGTCATGATTGTGTTATATTAATTTTTATTTCTCTAAATTATAGGTGGATGTCTTAGATTTGAATATTTCTTTGATAGATGAGTTATATTTCATGTTCATGAGGTTTTTAGTTTGTGATTTGGTAGACTAGTCGAAGGATTCTAAGTTTACTTTATTTTTTTTGCTCTGCATTTGAATGTTCTTCTAAAATTCAAATTAACATAGGAAAATCCTTAAGTAATCTTGAATTTTACTCATGAATCTTATATTTTCCTTTCAATCTTGACTAATTTTTGATGAATCTTGGGATTATGCTATGTTCCATCACTAATTGGTTAAATATATGCTTAAATTGAATATGACTCTGTCATTATGGTTGGGATTAATGCTTGTAATCACATTTCTTCTTTGCCTGTAGACACCTAAATAGTGTCTAACCCTTGGTCACCTTCCCCCTTGGTCCATTCCTAACCCATTCCTAAAACATGCAATTACTATTTTAAAATAATAAACTTATTTTGAATTAACCCCCCTCCTTGGACACATCACCCATGACACCTCGCCTTGGACTAATTCCCATCCTATGACTCACCCAAGATCTATTCTTACTTCTCTCTAACCGCCTAACCAACTCTCGTGCATATTTAGCCCAACCTTTGACATTCTCCAATGGATAGTGCACTTGGCGGATGAAAAATGGGCTTGGTGGCTCTTTTTTCCCGTTCTGCACCCGCCAACGTTGGTCAAATGTTGGCCGACGCCGGTTATACTTAACCAAATTTTCTAACCCATTGACGATCCCAATCACAATCAGCTAATCTCTGAAGCTAATCACGACTCTCAAATCCTCTTTCGGCGAAACAAAGTTCTCGTGCTTTTGTTGTTCAGTGTTCTGGGCTTCTTGGTGTTCTTGCAGGGATCAATATTCTTGGCAGCACTTTTTAGGCATTGCGGTCTTGCGTCAGACATTCTACACAGGGACTGCATGATATCTCCATCACCAGCAAAAACCAAAACATAGCTTCTGCACCTTTGCCAATTCATATCACAGCTAAGTATTGGTACTTTTTTTCATTCTAATATCATTTCAAATATATTAGTATTCTGTCTTCTGTTTATTCCAAGCATCCTTGACCCAACCTTCCCTGTTCTTCCCAGAGAGGCTGAAAAGCCTTCTCTCACCCCTTATTCCTTTCTCTTTGCCTCCGACACTCCCTTAGTCTCTTTTTAGGCAACATCCTCTGTCCAATCAACCCAGCATAAGTTATCAGAGACCTACAGACCTTCTTAAGACCCATCTAATTAACCTGACTAAATTGCTTTACGAAAAGGCCGAAAGGTTTTTTCCTATTTCTCACTCCTTTTCTTGACAAGATTCTTAGTCCCTTAGATCCTAAATAGTCCCTCTAAATCTCTCATAGACCATCAGACCCTCAGACGAGACCAAATCCATTCTGCAGATCAGAAACTAGACCTGTAACCCGTCCCTGGCCAATTGCCCTGACCGACCTCGTCCACTTCCCCTACCGACGTCGGTAGTCTAACCGTCATTAGCGACCATTTGACTATCCTCAAAATCATCTTATCTCGCCTTCTTCAATACCAGGTCTGTCTTAACCCCAAGAAATGTGTCTTTGGGGTCCTCTCCGGAAAGCTCTTGGGATTCATTGTCTCTCTTCGTGGCATCGAGATAGATCCTGCCAAAATTCGCGCTATTCTCGAAATGCCACCTCCAACTAATCTCAAGCAACTTCACAGTCTACAAGGGAAGCTCCAATCCATCTACCATTTCATTTCGCAGCTTTTTGACCATTGCCAACCCTTTCATCACCTCCTCAAGAAGGACATCTCCTTTAAATGGGATAAAGATTGTCAAGAGGCTTTTGAAGCCCTTAAATGCTATTTGGTGTCTCCACCAGTCCTTATTCCACCAAATGATGACCAACCCTTCTACCTCTACATCTCAGCAACCAATCATTCGTTAGGTGCCATGATCACGCATCGAGACGAGCAACACCGTGAGCAAGCAGTCTATTACATAAGCCAAACACTTGTCGACTATGAAACTCGATATACTCATACCGAGAAACTCTATTTGGCATTAGTCTTTTCCACTACCAAGCTCCATCACTATCTTCTCAATCACAAAACCTTTGTCGTCACCCACACTGATCCTCTTAAATACATGCATTCTAAACCATATCAAAACCAGCGTATGGCTCTTTGGCTCATGCTTCTTGCTGAATTTGACTTAGAATTTGTTAGCAAAAATCTATAAAAGGGAAAACAATTGCTGACCAACTAGCGGATGCCCCTCTTCCCAACAATCAACCTTCTCAGTGCGAGTTTCCCGATGAATCTATCGCCACTCTCTCGACTGATGACACATTCTACCAAATGACAATGTTTTTCGATGGCTCTAAATGTCAACTCGGTGGGGGTGCGGGGGTCATCCTCATTACACATGAAGGTGAACCCATGCCTCTATCTTTTAAACTCGACTTTGAATGTACCAATAATATGGCCGAATATGAAGCCTTAATTTTGGGACTTCAAACTGCCCTTTCTTTAAACATCAAGACCATCAACATCTTCGGTGACTCACAACTTGTCGTCAATCAATTCAATGGTTTATATCTTTGTAAAAATAAAATTTTACAAAGGTACAAGCACCGTGTTGACACTCTTTTAGCATCTTTCGACCATCACTTATTACAGACTATTCCTCGATCTACGAATAAATTTGCTGACACCATGGCTTCCCTCACCTCGCATATTCCTTCTTCTTCATCATCCTCATCAAGAATTTATGTCATGGTACATCGTGTGCCATTGCCTTCATACATTTCCACTGACATCAATCTCATCCACACCATAGACTCTAGTTCACAAGATGTATGGTATAAACAACTTGAGGACTACTTGGCTCATTCTCTCATTCCTCCCAACCTCTCTAGCAATGCACGACGGGCTTTCATCAAGTGCACCACTCGCTATACCATGCTAGGGGGCCTTCTTTATAAAAGAGGTTTTGACAGCCTTCTTCTTCACTGTTTAAACTCCACTGAAGCTTCTCATGCTGTTAAACAAGCCCATGACGGGATTTGTGGTGGACACTTCAGTGGTAACTCAGTTGCCAAGCGCATCCTTCGCCTAGGTTATTATTGGCCCACTCTTCATCAAAACTGTAGCGATTATGTTCGGCATTGCATCAAGTGTCAGCAGCATGCTAACTTGCTTCATCTCCCTAGTCATGCCTTACAAGTCGCTCAAGATTTCTGGCCTTTTTCACAATGGGGCTTAGATCTCATCGACGAGATTAACCCTAATTCGTCTCTTCGTCATCAGTCCATCATCACTGCCACCGAGTATTTCACTAAATGGGTGGAAGCTATCCCTCTCATCTCCACAAAAGCTGACAAGATTATCGACTTCATCAACACCCATATCATCTGTCATTTTAGTGTACCTCACAAAATCATCACTGACAATGGCAAGTCCTTTAAAAACAAGACCGTCCAAAAACTCTGTGACTCATTTGGTATCAAACTTAGCTTTTCTTCGCCTTACTACCCACAAGCAAATGTGCAGGCCAAGGCTTCTAAAAAAATCCTAACTAAAATTCTCATGAAGGTGGTCAACGACACTGGAAGGGATTGGCACGTTCAAATACCCTTCGCTTTGTGGGCCTACCACACTAGCATCCGAACCGCTACGGGTGCTACCCCTTTCTCTCTAGTGTATGAAATAGAGGCTATCTTACCTCTCAAAGTACAGATCCCATCTCTTCACATTTCACTCCATGAAATTCTT
Organism: Torreya grandis; assembly: GCA_037957365.1. Lineage (NCBI taxonomy): Eukaryota > Viridiplantae > Streptophyta > Pinopsida > Cupressales > Taxaceae > Torreya > Torreya grandis. The sequence continues at coordinate 858,547 of JARHVA010001506.1, forward strand.
TCTAACGATGACTTTCATCAAGATCGATTAGCTCAACTTGAGTTACTCGACGAGCGTCATCTCGCTACCCTCAATCATCTCCATGTCTATCAAAATCTCATCAAGTGAGCCTATAATAAAACTCTGAGAGAATGAGATTTCAATATCAGAGACCTCATCCTCAAAGAGAACCAACATGTGACCAATATGGAACAGAGTAAAAGAGGCAAATTTGCTCCTAATTGGCTCGGACCTTATATCATCACGCACAAGTATGGATCAGGGACTTATTGTCTATCTTCTTTTGAAGGCCGACCAGAACCTGAGCCCCTTAATGCTTTGCATCTACGACCATTCTACTATTAGTTGAGTACTCATCCACTTGACATTTAACTTGAGCTCGTCCCTTGAGCAATCCTTGTCCTTTTAATCCTCAATCCATTCCACCCTTTTTCCCTTAACAAAATACTCTACAACCCTTTTATGACGTATGGATGCTTTGTCCTAATAAAAGGGAGCCCTTCACCTTCTATAAGTCTTGTCCATGACTCAATATTTTGTCAAAACTAAATCATGATGTCAAAATATCCAAGGTCACAAAACCAAATCAAAAATTAGACTGCTCCCTTGAAGGACAACTGCACTATCATTGCTGTAACTAATAGACTGCTCCCTCGAAGGACAACGATTCAAAATCTATAAAGCAAAGTATAGACCACTCCCTCGAAGGATGGCTATGACTAAATCTTGCTACAAACAACACTCTCTTAGAAGCTTCCTGCATCAATTAACTTCACAAATGACCACCAAACAAATGACATCTTTATGTGGACTTCCCGCATTGATCAGTCCGCTCTTTAAAAAAAAAAAAAATGGGTCATGGACTTGACTTATAGTTGTCTCAGGGTCTCCTATAAAAAGGGGCAAAGTTATCCATACTCTCAAATGGGTTACCCTTTCCTCCTATCATATCACCTACTCAAGGGACTTCGAGCTCACTTTAATGTCAAAAGTGATTCGATTACCGCTCTAACATAACTATGGTCAATGATGCAATGCATAAATGGGGCTCTTGGTTCTAACAACCCCTGTCTATGTTGTCTTTTTGGTCCTTGTCAATAAAAGGGCGCTTATGCCTTTTACTTTCTGCCTACACTTCGGTCACATTCAACCACATCATTTGTCAAAACAATTCAATCAGACTCTTTTCAAAACACTCACATGGCCTAATCACTCTGGTTTCCATAGACATCAATACATATGGAAATTATCAACCACATAATTTATGTCAAGCATAAACCATTACTTGCTAAAACATAAATTGACCTGCAATTCATTTTTAGCAAACATCCATCATGAATATAGATAGTTGCTAAGGATGAAAAACCCCGACCAATGTTACAGCTTACACCATTTGGAAAACGCTGTAGCATCATCTTCTCCTTATCATTTCAAGCATGTACCCTCGGACATATGGGAAATGCTATATCCTTATCATGACCAAAATCAACCACTTCGATCTCTTTCCTCCCTTCTTGGGAGAACTACATTGGCCTGAGGCCCTAACGATAGGGGTTATGTAGGCAGCACTCAATTGACATGGGGTCTTCTAGGGTTAGCTTGGCCATTCTCTTCGTCACTTTCTTCCATCTCTGTCTCTCGTCACCTGCCAATCACATCACAAACAAGCACATATTTTCATAATCTTTAGCATAATCATTTTCATCATTTACATCATAATTATTAATCACAAACACATTATCATCATCACATAATTAAGCATTCACATCATATAATCCGCAAGTCATAACATAAATATCACTATCACATAATCCTTATGCATCATCATCTAATCTAAAAGTCATGACCATTCTCATTATTAGCATTATCACAATGCATCATTATATTAATCATCATCGTTATAATCATTGACCATAACATTATCATCATCACATTTAATCATCATAACATTATAATCATAAACATAATATCAAAACATGCATCATCATCATAATAAAAAATGCTCAATACATTAAACATTAAACAACATCCATAACACATCAATGATCCAAAACCATCATCATATATATATCAAAATCTTTTATACAATGACACAATCTATCTCTGTCACTCTCTCTCAACTAAATATAATACATCTCACATCAACGGCTCGCAGGCCGGTATATACATCAAAAATAAATCTCAAGGTCTGCCCTCAAGGCTATGGCTATGGTGGTGGTGGCGGTGGCTAAGAAGATGCTGTATCCTCTCCCCCCTCTGATCTATGCCATCTATGAGACCTAGAAGCCATCACTCGAGACATAGACCGCTGTCGGCTCTGCTCTACCCTCATCTCCGAGTATCACTGTATCTGAGGGAACCCCCTGATAGCCCTCTCATAATAAGTGATCTCATCCAGCGCATCACTGTATCTAACTAGAGATACAGTCTGTGGTGGACCCATCTGCCCTGCTACTGTGCCCTGTCTTGACCCTTGTGGCTGTGGCAGACCTAGCTGCACCGATGTCGACTATCTTGGCCCCTGTGAAAATGCCGACTGCTGTGAGGGTTGCTGCATCGAACCCTGACCTCTCAAAACTTGTCCTACCACTACCTGCACCTAGGCTACGATGAGCTGTCCCTGTAGTAGTGTGACCTGATCCATCAACACTATCACTCGACTCATCATCTCTGTCAGCTACCGTGTAACCCCTACCAGCTGTCCCTGCAAAACTGTGACTCGGGCCTGTGTCACGTCTCTCTCCTGCCATGCAGTGTCCCTCTCCTCGCAGGCTATATCCCACTCCCTGGTAATGGCCTATGGATCTGGCTATGGCCCTACTTATAAACCTATGTACTGCTCTACCCACCACACCGTGTAGGCCTCTGTACAACCTGGATCAGCCACCCCAGGTCTTACCAGCAACTCCTCAAAATCTGGGCCCTCTGTCTCCTCTGGTAGTGGGAGCGGCGCCTCAATGTCATCCCATCTGTACAGTGGGAACACAAGAGGTACGTCCTGTAGTAGCCCGTACTGGCACCACACTCTCTCTGCTGGCACTCTCTTGAGCTCACCGGCTCACCTGCCCCTGACCCATCTCAGGCTCTAAACTCCAACCAGCTGCTCTCCCTGGTCTGTAAACGCTGGATAAACCAAGTATGGTCTCCAGGTGATGTCTGCAGGAATCAGGGCCTCCAGTACCCCTCTGTAGTGGTCAATGTCTCTGACCACTCCATTTACCTACATCTGTGCCATCACCTCGTGCCACCACCTGAATCTGCCCCTAAAGCTAGCCAAAATCACCACTAGGAGGCCAAGAGGATGGGTAACCACTATATTCTCATAGGCCTAACAATGTAGCAGGTAGCCCACATACAAGCTGTATCGTCACCGCTGACTGATACCCCATAGCTCTCTCTACACCTGGGCCAAAAACACTAGTGCCCAAGTGAACACTGTCTGCTGCTCTAACATGTCTAGCAAAACTCCAGTTATCATGACCGAAAACTTGTCGCCCTCTGCATTCGGCAATGCATACACCGTGATGCCTATCATCATCAACACCGCTAGCTGATGTGTGTCCTCATCTGCAATGTACAAAGGCTCATACGCAAAGCTCACTGAGTGGTAGCTCGTCTCAGTGACGTGCTCTCCAAATAACGTAACCATATGAATGTCATGCGCCTCTCTTGAGCACACATACATGTCTGCTTTGTGTACTGACAGCTACAAAATCTGGTACACATCCTCGACTGTGATCATCATCTCTCTTGTGGGCAGATGGAAAGTGTTGGTGGAATGATCCCACCACTCGATTAAAGCCACCATCAATTTTGCATCCCGTGCCACTCTGTAGTAGCGTTGCAGCTCATCGAGTCCAACTGTGCTCATCTGTGCCCACTCATCGACTGTCACCCCTCCACGCATCTGCATCAACAATGTCAAGAGGTGATCCCGCAACATCAAAGTCAGTCTTGCCTGCATCCACCCAAGTCAATTTCATGTTAAAAACTTTCCCTATTTCACTATCTATGCCTAACCCAACACTTGTGAAGCCCTTGGCGTAACTTTGACCCCTCGACTTAAACAATTTTCATTCTTCTTTCGACCAGGTAGCCAACTGACATCAGTTAGCGTACCAGTGCTGGCACTCACCTAACTGACATCGGTCACTTAGTGACTGACGTCGGCAGCTTTGTGACCGATGCTGATCGTTGGTCGGCCAATGCTGGCGAAATCACTGACGTCGGTGACTAGTTCGGCCCTAGGGCCGAACGGGGCAAGCCCTAAGAATTAGGGCTTCCCCAGTTTTAACCCCTACACCCCCCAAAACCCTCTCAAAGTCTCCTAATCCCTCTGAGCTACCCTCCCTCCTAATTTTGTGCCCTTATCAACAAAAAATGCAAAACACAAATGAAAACCAAAACTTAACTAACTAGGGCTTAGAGACCCTCCTACCTCATCTCGGCGTCGCCGGCGTGGTGGCATAATGGGTGCCGCTAGTGGTGGACCTCCTGTGGGTCCTTTACTGCCCTCTGCCATCACTTCTTCTGGCCCACCACTGACTCCTCAACCTCCAATCCAACTCTAATCTATTCCCTCTCTCCACCAATCTTACTCTACCACCTCACACCGCTAGTTCGCTCACAATGAGTCACTTTCACTCCTCAAAATCTAGAGCACCTTTTTTCTCTCTCAGTCAAATAATCACAAATGACTTTTGGTGGGCCACCAATCCAGTTTTGTCAGATTTGGTAGGCCGTCGATGTCGGCATCGGCATGCCCTAATCCGTCGACGTCGACTGAACTCTACCGAAGTCGGCGCTTTTTGGATATCGACGTCAATTTTTCTCACTGACATCGACGTCTTTCAAACCTTCTTTTTTTCATCACATGGCCCCAAAATCATGCCCCTAATTAGTCAGTCCTCCAGACCACATCATTTTGACCCCCTAGGGCACACTAAAGATCACTTTTGCATCCATCCATCGACCACCAGACATTGGAAATCATGACCATCTCCTCTAACCGCGACTACTTCCAACGTGATTTTGCCTTGGTTGTTTTTGCATGTATGCTACCTAATGATTGATTAGCAAAATTGTGTGCACACTTTTGACCTTCACAAGTATAGGATCGTAATCCAGTTGATCTGCACTACTTGTGACTTTTTCATGTTTTTGGGAGCACTTCCTAAGCCTGGGATACCTGAAACACGACAACCATTGGAGCTTTAGCTTAGATTGAATAACCCAATCAACAGATGACTAAATGCTGGGGCCTGGTTATTTCAATTTTGGCACTCCTTGATCCTCGACCTGTGACAATTTGACCTGACCATCTTCGTGAAGTGGTGTATGTGCAATCACAACTTTTGCAACATTCTCACTCTATCTTCATCATTTTCATCCACTCTCTGTCAAATTAGCACCCGATTTCAGGTTTCTTTCCCTCGACTCCTGCTTTGAGGGGGGATACCTCATCCATAATCAGGGCAACCAACCCTCACCTATTTTTGTCTTGTAGTTCACTTGAACAACCAACAAGACGAAATCAACCTTATCCCATACCTGGGGCAACCGACTCCTATTTTTGTCTTGCAGTTCGTTTAAAACAACCAACAAGACAAAAAAGGGCAAATGTAGACACCTAAATAGTGTCTAACCCTTGGTCACCTTCCCCCTTGGTCCATTCCTAACCCATTCCTAAAACATGCAATTACTAATTTAAAATAATAAACTTATTTTGAATTAACCCCCCTCCTTGGACACATCACTCATGACACCTCGCCTTAGACTAATTCCCATCCTATGACTCACCCAAGACCTATTCTTACTTCTCTCTAACCGCCTAACCAACTCTCATGCGTATTTAGCCCAACCTTTGACATTCTCCAATGGATAGTGCACTTGGCAAATGAAAAATGGGATTGGTGGCTCTTTTTGCCCGTTTTGCACCCGCCGATGTCGGTCAAATGTCAGCCGACGCCGACGGAATCATCGACGTCGGTTATACTTAACCAAATTTTTTGACCCTTTGACAATCCCAATCATAATCGGCTAATCTCTGAAGCTAATCACGACTCTCAAATCCTCTTTCGGCAAAACAAAGTTCTCATGCTTTTGCTGTTCAGTGTTTTGGGCTTCTTGGTGTTCTTGTAGGGATCAGTATTCTTGGTAGCACTTTCTAGGCACTGTGGTCTTACGTCAGACATTCTGCACAGGGACTACACAATATCTCCATCACCAACAACAACCAAAACATAGCTTCTACACCTTTGCCAATTCATATCACAGCTAAGTATTGGTACTTTTTTTCATTCTAATATCATTTCAAATATATTAGTATTCTATCTTCTGTCTATTCCAAGCATCCTTGACCCAACTTTCCCTGTTCTTCCCAGAGAGGCTGAAAAGCCTTCTCTCACCCCTTATTCCTTTCTCTTTGCCTTTGACACTCCCTTAGTATCTTTTTAGGCAACATCCTCTATCCAATCAACCCAGCATAAGTTATCAGAGACCTACAGACCTTCTTAAGACCCATCTAATTAACCTGACTAAATTGCTTTACGGAAAGGCCGAAAGGTCTTTTTCCTGTTTCTCACTACTTTTCTTGACAAAATTCTCAGTCCCTTAGATCCTAAATAGTCCCTCTAAATCTCTCATAGACCCTCAGACCCTCAGACGAGACCAAATCCATTCTACAGATGAGAAACTAGACCTGTAACCCATCCCTAGCCAATTGCCCTGACCGACCTCGTCCACTTCCCCTATTGACGTCGGCAGTCTAACCGTCGTCGGTGACCACCCTGACCGACACTGGCAATATCACCGACGTCGGTGACTGTGCTTAGCAGATTGTAGCTTATCAAGTACACATTTGTTTTTAGTCTTTTCTTTTCACATCTTTCATTATTTCTCTTTTCTGTCTCTGTCATATTCTGTCTTAAACAGTGGATTGTCATCCTCCAAGAAGCCTTAGCGCTTCTAGGACCAAGCTTTTGCTTGGCAATCCACCCTCTTATCAACTAACATTCTTCGTGTTTTTAGTGTCTATCTCTTTCAGGTGTCGTTCCTCCACAACAAAAGAGGAGTTCTCACAATGTTTGGATTACGGTGTGCAAACTATATCCAGGTACATACAAGCCTTGACCATTTCTTTTGTTTCTCATTTTCTCTCCTTTGAAAGTGAAAGTGAAATTGCATAGAAACATTGCCTTACCCTACCTTTTGCTTATTTTTTTAATCAATACTCACTTTATCTGAAGATCATTGTAAATATTCACTTAGATTAGCTTAGAGCTAGAAATATTACTCATGAAGACTATAAAATTGCAAAGGATTTAGACCTTGATGATTCCCAGCCACCACATCAAATAAATTTTGTGGGTAGCTCTCATACTTTGCCAACTATTCCAGCATAGACATATTAGTTCTCATAATATGCAACTCATGCCTTGGATTATTGTAATCCTACAATGATAAGTGTTCATCAACACTAAGGAGTTCTTTGTGGAGCAATTGGAGGCATAAAAAAGAGGTAATCACCATTGGTGCTAGAAGGAGGGCCTTCTTTTCAAATATTGCTATTTTCTTGTTTAAGCTTGGAGCATCCTTACGTCCTTTATAAATATCTTTGCTCTATGAGTTTTTTCTTTCTCATATTTTTGCTTAGTAAGGCAAAGATCCTTGTTCTTTTTAAAATTTAGTTCAAGCTCTAGTGAGTATAACTTTAAAATTGAGAATTCTTGATGCTTGAGATTATAATGGTTTATTTTGATTAAAGATTAATTTTATCTTGTGGAATTTGAGTCTAATTCTTTAAAATGATGCAAAATGTGATTCATTTTTACATGATCAAATATATCTTTGAGCCAATTTATTCAAAGATCAGTGTCCATCATTTCATAAGTGGTTCTTTATAAAATGGGCTTAGTGTGCATGTTATTTGTTGTTCTTTATGGAAATTAACATGTTACACCATATTTCAAAGTAGGATTCTTAGTTTTCAAGATGGAATTACCTAGAATTAGGACTAGATTTCATTTACAAACCAAGGAACCTCTGCCTGAAATTGATATACATCGACAGACTAGAAAGGATAATGGAAGATGTAGACATTCAAAATATTTTCCATCTTAACCCCTACAAGGAGTCCCTGTATTCAACCTTCGACCAGATATGGCTTGGCTTGGAAGTTCTCCTATTAATGTTCTAGGTATAGTTCATGATTTTCCATGAAATCTTAAGAAATATTTGCCTATTTTTAGTCCAATTGGTATGGTCACTATCGAGGAACATGCCAATTCCTTTAAAGCTACTTTAAGACTCTTAAATGTGATTTATGAAGATGTAGCTTGTAGGTTATTCCATTTTACCTTCAAAGATGCTACTTATGAATGGTTCTTAAACTTGTTAGGTGATTATATTACTTCTTGGAATAAATTTGATACCATCTTTATTGAGTGATTTGGGGAGATCATTAACCCTAATGTCATATATCATTAGTTTACTACCATCAAGAGAGATGCAAGTGAGCATATTAGGTCATTTAATGCTAGATTTCAAAAGATGTTCAACAAAACCATAGATCCTTATAAGCCTAATGAACCTTTTGCCTTAGAGATCTACAAAGATGCTATGGATCCCATGACTTATGTGTTTCTTAAGAGAACTATCCTAGCTATTACCACATCAGCTCAAGCCTATTCAGAAGTAGTGATCATTAGTGACTAAATACAACCTCAGGGGAAAATAACTTACTCAATTCTAAATATCAACCCATAGATGATAACCTTGAATCTTTTCTTAGCTGATATTTATAATGTTCTATCTCCGAATCAAATACCAACACTACCTATCTTGCCTACTAGCCATGCTACTCCCAATCAAAACTTAGGTTTCTTAGGTTAGTAAACTACTAATGGATCTCAAGCCAATATTCAAAAGGCCCTAATACTAGTCAATATTGCTAACTAAAATCAAGCTCAAGTTTTTAAAACTCCAAAGAATGAAAATGAGTTTCTACTCAAAATGGTCCAAAAGGTTAGCACAGACTTCTTAGAACTAAAAAAGTAAGTTGGTAATGCTAATGACAACTCTGGAAGAAACTTCAACTTCCAAAATTTTTATAGACCTATAAATCAATTCCAGAATGATAGATTCTTTAACAACAACAAAGTCAATGATCCTTCTTCATCTATAAATAAGACTATGGACATCAATCTCATAGACATTTCCCCACCTGATTATTGTAGGGTGCATGCAACTTCTAATCATGGTGAGATAGACTGTATTAAATTATGTAAGGCTTTTTAAGCCTTCCAGGAAGAGCTTGACACCTTTGAGGTTATCCTAGATAAAGATAGTATTGATAGTTCTTCTGTATCTAAAGCACAAGATCAAGTAAACATGGTGGAGACCTTTCAGTTTCCCTTTTAGGAAGATAATGAACCTGAAAATATTCCTAAATAAATCTAGGCATTTCAACAATTCCTAAAGACTTACCCTCTAAGGATAGGGAGCAAAGATAGCCTTTGACTACTTCTACTCCTCCCAAAAACTATGGGACTCCCCTAGTACATCTTCAAGGAATGATTTTGAACCACCCAAAGGTATTTCTTTTAAGCCTTTGGCTAAACCTTTAAATAAGACTAGATACAATATTGCTGATGACATGAAGAAAATCAAGGCAAATATCACTCTACATGAATTAACACAAATAACTAAGGAAAGAGTCCTTCTTTTGGAATCGTTATCTAAGAAGCTTGAAAATCTATTAAAGAATGACACTGCTAATGTAACTATGCAAGTAACAAAATCAAAATCTCCACCTTTTTTGCTCATAGTCAGAGTGTTTGGTAAGAATGTCCATTATTGTCTATTAGATTTAGGGGCTTCAACTAATATTATGCTATTTGGAATTTATGAGCAACTGGGATTGAACCCAATCAAGTTAGATCAAGTAGTCACACAACTAGATAAATCAAAAGTTAAAGTCAATGGATAACTTCTTCATGTGCATATTCAATTGGTGAGTGAACCTAGAGTTCAACATTTTATTGACATTCAAGTAGTAGACATCCATACTGCTTATGGGTTATTTCTAAGTAGGGAATGGAACAAAGATTTGAGTGGGTACATATGTAATGACCGTTCTCATCTGTGGTTGCCATTAAAAGGTGTTCCTAATTAGATAAGAGTTGAGAGAGAGCCAAGGATGAAGCATATGATACTAAGTATAATGCAGTTAATGAGAGGGTAAACTTCCTTGATTTCGATCTTGGAATATTCAATTTAGAAATTGCACAAAATTTATATTTTGAAATTCCCCCTCCAATGCTTGGATTATGAAAATTACATGTTGATGGAGCTAGATGCAAATTAGGGCCAGAAGCTGGCATTGCATTAGTAGATCCTATAAACAAGCACTACTTCACGTCTTATAGATTACAATTTCTTTGCACTAATAACTTAGCTAAGTAGAAATCTCTCATTCTAGGACTACATCTTGCCATCAATCACAATGTCAAGGGCATTTTGGTCTATGGAGACTCTGAACTTATGGTCAACCAAGTGAATATTAAATACTAGTGAAAATTATCTTACTTAAATAGATATAAGTTTAGGGTGTGGGACTTGATCAATTATTTTGATGCCCTTAACATCTTAGCTATTCTAAGGGAAGAGAAAAAGGTTTTTGATGAGCTTACTTTTGCTATAGCCAACCTCATTCCAAATCAAAACTCCCTTGACTTTAGCATTGAGTTGGTACCTTGCGCTTTAGTCCCTGATAACATCAATCACTTCCAATTTTTCAATGATGATCAATAGATCATCAATTTATCGACCAACTCTGGGACCTTTGAGGCCCATATCATTGATGAAGCATATGCAGGTTCTCTTGAAAAAGAGCCTAATCGTAAGATCATCCAACTTAGTGATAAAAAGATACCTAAAGGGACGGTCTCTTTAGAGAGTATGTTTGATCATGATAAGCTTATAAAGATACCAAAGGTACCTAAATTGAGTGGAAAAGATTACCAACTAATATATCTTGATCCACAAGACCAACCTCAACTAGTGAACATAGGGAAATCATGTAATGAAATGGAAAATAAGAAATCAAGGGAGTTTCTCACAAAGTACAAAGATGTCATTGCTTGGTCTTATGAAGACATGAAGATATTTAACCCAAGGGTCATAACTCATACAATACCTCTCAAAGAGAACTAAAAGCCTTTTAGGCAAAAGCAAAGGCTAGTTAATCCTATTTTAGAGCCTATGATATATAAAGAGGTTAAAAATATATTGTATGCAAGGATTATCTTTCCTATCAGACACTCCACTTGGGTTTCAAACTTGGTTCTAGTAAGAAAGAAGAATGGAGAGATTAATTATGCATTGAATTTAGGAACTTGAAAAAAGCTTCTAAAAAGGCAACTATCCTCTACCTTATTTAGACCAAGTCATACAAGTTATCTTGGGGTTAACGATGATGTCCTTCTTAGATGGATTCTTGGGGTATAACCAAGTGGTGGTTAATAAAGAGGATAGGATGAAGATAACTTTCATGACCAAATGGGGAACTTATGCCTATAAGAGGATGCCCTTTGGGCTTGTCAATGTGAGAGCAACATTTCAAAGGGATGGACTATGCTTTCAAAGGTTTGGTAGGCAAATGTATCATCATCTATATGGATGATTTGATAGTTTTGTCCAAAAACAAAGAAGATCACTTCATGCACTTATAACAAGTGTTTGAAAGGTGTAGAAGATATGGCATTTCTCTCAACCTAAAGAAGAGTAAATTTTGTGTCACAAAAGGGAAACTATTAGGTCATGTTATCACCAAGCAAGGGATCTCCATAGATCTTGATAGAGTGGAGGCCATCTCCAAAAGTGAGTTGCCTAATAGTAGAAAAGAGCTTAAGTCATTCTTTGGGAGAATTAACTTTGTAATAAAGTTCATCTTAGGCTTTGCTAAAATTGTCAAACCTTTGAATGAAATGCTGAAGAAGGATGCCAATATCTCTTAGAATGAATAATCTAAGAAAGCCTTTGCTGACATTAAAAAGGCAATCACTAAAGCTCTAGTCCTCATAAGTCCTGATTTCTCAAAATATTTCTAACTATACTCATTTGCCTCTGAACATACTATGGCTATAGTGTTAACTAAAAAGGCTGATGGGAATGATCATCCCATAGCTTTCATGAGCACCAATTTCAAGAATCCTAAAGTGAACTATTCTATGATTGATAAGCAAGCATATGCATTGGTAAAAGCAGTCAAGAAATTTAGGCACTATATCCTTAGGAACAAGGTACATGCTATATTTCTAGACCTAGCTACAAAGCTTATGCTAAGTAAAAATGAGCTTGGAGAAAGAAGAGGAAAATGGATGTAATTTCTTCAATAATATGACATCAAAATGAATATTTCCAAGTTGGTAAGGTGCCAAGGCTTAGCTCAAATGATTTCCAATGCAAACCCCAAGCTCCATGTCATGCAAATCAACTAGCAAAATTTTAGCCTAATTAGTGGTATGACCCTATCATCCACTTAATTATCAATGGTGTTTGTTCCCTAAGACTTACAAGAGAGAAAATGAGAGCCTTGAGGCTTAAAAAATCTCATTAACTCATCAGGAATGGAGTCTTATACATAAGGAACTTTGAGGGAATTTATTTGAGATGTGTATCCAAAGAAGAAGAAACTTAGATCATGACTACCTTCCATGAGAAGTAAGGAAATGAACACTCTTTAGGAAGAACCACAAATCACAAGATACTTAGAGATGGGTATTATTGGCCTACCTTCTTCAAAGATGCTCACAAGAATGTGAGGGAGTGCCATGCATGCTAAATATTCAACACAATAGAGCCAAAATCAGCCATGCCTTTGTAACCTATGATAGTTGACAAACCCTTTACACAATGGGGGTTAGAACTTATAGGGTTGATCAACCCCAATTATTTTGAAGGACATAATTTTATCCTTACTACTATTGACTATTGTTTAAGGTGGAGTGAAGCTATTGTCACCAAACATTGTAGGATAGAAGAGGTAATTAACATCATGAAATAAAATATTTTCATAAGATTTAGAACCCAGTCTATTTGGTTTGTGATAATGAATCTGTCTTCACTTCTATTAAGATGACTAAATGGGCATATGACAATGGAATCATTCTAAAATTTTCATCCAATCATTATCCCCAAGGGATTGGAGTCTTCAAATATATGAATAAGAATTTGATGAAGGATATCAAGAAGTCTGTGGAAGGTAAACCAAGAACATGGCACAAGTTCTTGAAGTATGCACTATGGGTAGATATATTAAGAATTAAACAAGCTCTCAAGGCTTCATCATTTTTAATAGTGTATAGCTAGGAACCTATCTTACCCATAACCCTCAAGTTTCCTACATTTACCTTCATGTAGGGGTACATGGAAGAAAGACAAGACCTTGATGCCTCAAGGTTGTTAAATATTGTTCAAATGGAAGATGCCAGGGATAAAACATTTATTGACTTTAGTAGACATCAATAAATAGTGAAAAGGTGGTTTGATAAAGGATCCAAAATCAAAGTGTTTAGGCAGGGAGACATAGTCCTCCTTTGAGACAAAGCTTCAAAACCAAAAGGGGAGCATGTCAAATTCACACCTTTGTGGATTGGGCCATATCAAATTATAGAGACATTGGGAAACAACACCTTAAAACAAAAAGACCTCCAAATGGTAGAGTTCATCTTTCCCACCAATGGGTAGTATGTCAAGCATTAATTTGCTACTGCCCCACTAGGAGTCTTCATGGAGTAGAAGCTATAAGATAGTTAGATTAGAGTAGGTAGATTAGTTAGTTTCTCTTCTTACTTTCTCTTCTTATTTTGCTTGTACATATATGTTTACTTCCTTCTTGTTACTTTCTGTCATGTGTTTGCTTTTGCTTGGTTGTGCTCTTTTGTTTCCCATAAGTCTCATGGATAGTTTTGCTTGAGTTTTCATAAAATTGATTAAAATTCTAGTTTTGAATTAGGGATATCAATCTTGTAATGATGAACATAGGTTGTCACAAAGCACCATGATGTAACTTAAATACAATGGTATAGATTGATATAGAAGCTAATTATCATGACAACTCTTAAGCATAATCTTAGATTAAGGTTTGGTTGAAATAAGAATCATTTGTTTTTGAAGAAAACTTAGGATGTTGAGGCACATTTCATGTTATAACTTAAAACACATCCTTGTTTGGGATAGAGGTTAAAACTAAAAGTGATTACCCCAAGATTCAAACACTTGACCAAATAATTAAAACCCAGCTATATTGGTTCCAACCTTTACAAAAAACCTAGAAAAAACAAAAAAGAATAAAATTATTGAAAAATCTATGGAAATAAGAGAAAAGTTGATTTTGGTAACCTCCATCAGGGCTATGGACACCTAGCTAGTAGTGGAATAAGGCCTCAAGTGGGACCAAAGGTATCTCTGTCAGGGCTATAGATGCCTAGCTAGTTGCAAAGCAATGTCCAAACCTTCCTTAAACTAAGAATAATTATTCTCAATAGATATCCAAAATGATCAAAGTAAAGTGCTATGACCAAAGATATAACCTAGATGATGTCTTCCAAAGTTCCATGATAAACAATAAGTGGAATCAAAGCACACACTGCATGTCTGTGTTTCAACATTTTATGTTTGAATTTTACACATGCAAGGTTTATTCCAATCAAGGTTAGATTTAGATAATGTTGTAGACCCAATGGATACAAAACTTATGTATTGATCTAAACTAGAGCCTTAGGTTCTAACATATTGCCATTTTGTTAAATCAACATACCCCCACTTTCTTGCTTTTATAAATGGGGGACCCTTGTGAAATTTCAATAACATCTGAACCTTGAAAGATTTTTTGAAAAGTTTTTTTTTAAAGAATTTAAAGATCATCTACTTGAAAGGGACACACTTTATACATGTTTAATAATCACAACATGTTTTTGAACTAACTTTGTTAATGGTTTGTCTTTAAGGATTGAATTGAAAATAGAAGGCTAGGTTTCCTTTACAAAAAACCCTAGGGTTTAAATTAAAAAATTGGTGGGAAAGCTTAATGAGAAAATGCCCTTTGGAGTTTCTTGAAAGTGCCCATTAGATTTTCTTGAAATATCCCTTCAAGAAAGTTGTCTTAGTCTATTTTAGTAGAAGGTGCCCTTTGGAAAAATTATTTTGGGCATTATTTCTTGCAGACATTTTGTCTAAAACAAATCAACCCTTTGGCCCCTTTGGAACCAACCCTTCATAAGAATTGGTTAAGGTATTTTCTAGGAATTGGACCTTCGAGGTTTCTTGAAGTGTCCATTTGGAAAAATTGTCTTGGGACACTTTGGTAGAAAGTGAATTTTTAGAAGATGTTTAAGGATAGCCACGTGAAGTCTTATTGTGTTCCTTATTTTATGCCTAACCCTAGTTTTTTGCATTTTTTAAGAACCCATAATTAATGAGGCTTATTTTGAGTGCATCTTGATAGATCAATGATCTACACTTCATCATAATATTTTATCCAACGGTGCAAGATAGCTAACGAATTTCATCTTAATAAAAGTTTAAGTGGTCAATTAAAAAGGATTCAAAGGATCTCGTACCCCAAATATTTGGTCACATGGCCTGAAGATCATATTTTAGGCTTAAAGAAAAATGTGTCTTTCAACACAAAACAATCACAAGGCCTAGGCTTAAGCCCTTTAAGTGCATTAGATGAGCTTAAATTTTATAGCCTCACACCCACCATTTGATGTATGTGAGGATGTTTTTGATGTTTTTGAGGATCTCAAATTTTATTTACTATAAGCATATTAGATGAGCTTAAATTTGACAGCCTGATGCCTATCATTTGACATCTCTGAGGTTGTTTTTTGACATTCATGAGGATGTCAAATTTAAGATACTCCAAGTACCTTAGATGAGCTTAAATTTGACATCCTTGCACCTATCATTTGATGTCTATGAGGACATTTTTGGACATTCATGAGGATGAAAAATTTAAGATAGTCTAAACTTTAAAACCTAGCAAAGGGATGTATTTTTTGATGCTCAAAAGGACCCTTTCACATTTTTTTCAATGTAGGAGCTTAGTATAATGGATTTAACCTAAGTTTTTATCAAATATTGAGACTTATTTTGTGTGCATCTTCATAGATCCAATGGTCCATGTTTAATCATAGGATTTGATCTGATGGTTTAAAATAGCTGAGGACTTTTTAGTGATAATAAAGAATAACAAAGGTGACCAATCAGAAAAGACTTCACAGATTAGGATTAATGGGAAACAATCACTTGTAAATCCAATCCAATAATGTAAAATAGAGGAAATTTTCAAAGGCTAATGGATAGCTTCTAAAAAGACTTTTATGGGAGTAAGATGAGTGAATTTATGAATTCACCACCTCTACCATTAAAGTAGGAAAAGCCCTAGCTCACCAATGTAAAACCCTATTCATTATTCAATTGAGCCATAATTTCCTTCATAAGAGTTATAAATCACCTTGGGAAGAGATAAGAAGACTTAGCGAAATCATATAGTTAAAAAAAAACCAAACTAGTTGAGGAATTATGGCTACAGTAAGACAACAATGATGAGATGAAGCAAAAGCTTACTTATCAACTGGGAGTGAAGGAAGATGTTACAAGGATATATAATTAGATGTGGAAGATTTGAACAATGGTTTGAATAATTAGTCTAAAATCTTCTTTGTGATCGACCTTATCCAACTAATAGCTCCCATCGAATAATGAATTGCTATAGCTTAAAGGAAACATGAAGATCTCATGGCAATATAGATGTCTAGACTTCACCTCATAGCTTCTAAACTAAAGGTACTCCATTGTGTTGATATCCTATCTCCTATGTTCATTAACTATATAATAGATATAGACTAGATAATTAGGGAGGGTACATCAAAAAAGGTTGCTTATATAGATCTAGTAGCTTTTGAAGGCTACTATAAGATTCCTAAGGCTCACATAGACCTCCCCACAATCAAGGAATGGACTATTAAGAATAACTTAGATAATATCTTAAGGCCATGGATAGATAGAGGGACTCATGTAATGAGAAACCATAATGGTAGAATCCCAATTGCGTAATTCAAAGAAGGGATTAGGATCATCATGAATTTGATGAATAGATCTTCTAGAGTAGAAATCACATCTTATGTTGACCCCAGGTGGGTCTCCTATATCTATTTCATGATAGAAGAGAAGATGACTCCACCTATTAGATAAATGATAAGTATCCACTTGAGAAGATAGTTTAATAGAATTAAAAGGAAAACAAGTCAACTCTTCACTATGATTTCTTACTTTCTAGATGCCTTCATGGCTTCTACCTTCTTCCCTGCCATTGAGAATTGGTCCCATTATAGTAAGATCACCATTTCTCACCATTACTCCAAACTACACATATTTAAATATAGGGACCACATGCAATTCATTTGTGATTGCATATATCCTACTCTAGTTGGGATAATTATTGGAAGTCTAATGCCTAGGGTTCCCCCCCTCATTAAGAAATTTATAGAGCCTATTAGTGAAATATGGATCTATCCTAATAGTATGGTCATCAAGATTGAAATAATCCACACCCAACCCTTCAGATTACCTGTGCATGTCCCAATCAAGCTGGCCAAGAGTGAGATTGCCCATCAAATCCTTTATGGTATAGACCATGTATGCAGGGAAAAAAAGAAAGGCATCCTACGTCTCTTTGAATATTTGACTGGGAAGATAATGGCTCATGGATGGAAGAAATTAGAGATCTTAGCATAGAATAGAGAGACATTCTACTTCAAATTGGATGACCTCAAGACATAGGACCCAAAAGGCAATGTGCTCTCCCATCTACAGTCCAAAAAACTACATAAGATCCCTTATGAGGACCAATTGGGTCCATATAACCACATATACATAAAGGCAACCAAATTTGAGGAAGTGTTGGTTAGATTTAAGGGGTATGGATTCAAATTGGAACATGGATTGTAGAGGGAAGAAAACCCATCAGGAGAAACATGGCAAATGAATCCCTTGCAATACCACCTCTTACCTTCCACTTTAGGTCCACCACAATTACCTCAGGGTCTAACTCAAAAATAACAACTACCTCAATAGCAAGTGCCCCAAAGTGAGAGACCTGGTGAACAAAAGATAGAACATAGGCTAGGAGAGGGAGCCTCTACCTCAGCTCTACCTCAAATACCCCTTTCCCCTATGGAATACATTGACATGGTTGCCTTGGAACCTTATGAAATAGTGGATGAGTTATTCAAAGAACTTCCAGATACATATGGGTTAGACAAGGAGGGAGATGATGATGAAAAGGCCACAACAGAGGTGGCATTAATTAAAGGTCCTCAAGTTGAAGAGATAAGTAAATATAAGGGTGTTACCTTAGATTTGGTCTTGATGACCAAAACAATAAGGGAGACAAATATGGCTTTGGTGCTTAGAACCTCCAAGAAGTCCAAGTGGATTCACCCAACAAGTGAGGTGAACTTGTTCAGTGAAAAATTTCCCATACATGAACCTATCATCCTTGACTAGTTCATCTATGGTAAATTCCAAAAAATACCATCTTAGACATATCCATTGGCTTTGACCAGCACTTCTAGTGTTGAAGTAAATAACGAAGTCCAACCTTGGATCTTGGAGCTCATGAAAGAATAAGAGAGGAGAATGATCGAGGCTGATAGGGAAAGCAATAAGGGAATAAAAGGATCAGGGAAATCAAGAGGGGTTTGTCTCAAAACACCAAAGGTTTAAAATATTTTAGAAGTAGATCCCAAGGTGAAATTTATCCTTGATATAGTTGCACTTGAGAAGGTTACCATGAAGAAGGTAACCATTGGAATTGAAGAGGTCACTCTCTAAAGAGTGGAACTAGTTATATGACTCACTCCAATATAGGTTTAGGTAGCATGGGAGCAACTCATCCATCAAGAAGACATTGCAAGTATGGTGTAAGCCTAATTAGTAATGGCTGTGGTGGGAATTTAGGGAATGAAACAAAAGATCCTGAACTTGGAGAAGGAAAATAAATATTTGGAGGTACAAGTCTCACTATCAATTCTAGAAGAACTATTGAAAATGTTAAATAAGAACCTATTAAATGCCTTTGAGTGGTTAAAATCCATAAAAATTAGGTTAAATACCATGAAACTTCAAGCCAAAAGGGCACACACATTGATGCAATAGTGGTAAGAAACAAAAAACCAAGTCATAGAGTTGATCAAAGTGCACATCACCAAACAACCCTTGGATTTCAAAATCATTAAAGAAAGGAAATTGGATTCCATTTAAGGGATCCTAGTGGATCAAATATAGGAATTAAGTTCATGGTGCAATAAGAGCAATGACTTCATAGAGGATGATAAGGACTTGGTGTGCAAAATTGAGAAATTGCTAGGAGCCTTGTTGATAACCCCTTCTCAACCTACTACCACTAGAATAATGCATGACATGGAGTTCCAACATATATTCTAAGCCTTCATCCAAGAATCAAGGATGAAAAATGGGGTCAATCCAATAAGGACAATTCAAAATTCCTTAATGCCATCCTCAAAATAGGGGAATAAATTATACAGGCAAGGTACATACAAGAGGTAACCATTAAAAGTGATAAATAATATGATACATTGGTTGAACAAGAAGAAAAGAGTCTAATGAAGCTCATAGTGGGTTTCAAGCTAATCAAATAATAATACACTAGGGTGAAAGACTTTCTTTATCCTAAGTGATCAAGGGGCCCCACCATCCTAAGAACAAAGTCAAGGTTATTCTTTTGTAAACTATATATGCTAGTTTGATAGCATGTATTAATCTTTTGATCTAGTAGGTGCATAAAGGCCATATTTACTATAGTATTCTTTGTAAAAGGATAGCTATCCTTACCTCTTAAAAGGGTTTGAAAGAAAGAAGACCGGTGCACTGCCTATGTCCTCTATAAATAGACAAGTGTTACCATTTGTAATGGAGGGATTTTGAGAAATTTTATACTAGAGCAATTAATATAATTTGAATTCTGAAAAAATTATCCGGGTTATGTTATATTGTTTCTAATTTCTCTCAATTACAGGTGGATGTCTTAGATTTGAATAGTTCTTAGATAGATGAGTTATATTTCATGTTCATGAGGTGTCTAGTTTGTGATTTGGTACACTAGTTGAAGGATTCTAAGTTCACTTCATTTTATTTGCTCTGTATTTGAATGTTCTTACAAAATTTAGATTAACATAACAAACTCCTTAAGTAATTTTGAATTTTACTCATCACTCTTATATTTTCCTTTGAATCTTGCCTAATTTTTTTATTAAGCTTGGGATTTTGCTATGTTCCATCACTAATTAGTTAAATATATGCTCAAATTGAATATGACTTTATTATTATGTTTGGGATTAATGCTTGCAATCACATTTCTTCTATGCATTACCCTACCTTTTACTTCTTTTTTATCAATGCTCACTTAGCTTAAGATCATTTTAAATATTTACTTAGATTAGCCTAGAGCTAGAAATCTTGATTAGGAAGACTAAAAAACTTCAAAGGATTTAGACCCTGGTGACTCCCAACCACCACATCAAAATTTTTTTGTGGATAGCTCTCATACTTTGCTGATTATTCCACAATAGACATATTACTTATCACAAAATACAACTCATGCCTTGGATTCTTGTAATCCTAAAATGAGAAGTGTTCATCAACACTAAGGAACATTATATTTAGCAATTAGAGGCATCAACATAATGATAATGTATGTCAAGTATAGTGGGCTTACCTAGGAAAGCTAACATATAGTCTCTAGACCACGTCTCTGGCAACCAAGGCATCTAATGCCTCCTTGAACCAATCAATGTCATTCACACCTCCTCCAGCTCCTATGAGTCCATAGTCACCCCTCCATCACCTGAATCCCACTCTAAAGTCCATCTAGGCATACCCCTTCCATAGTATCCCCATTAATCTCAGAACCCTGATATGCTTGTATGCCTAGCAGTGCAAAATAAATCCTACACTAATCCCATATCACTTGTGATCTTAGAATCCCCATAACTCCTTATAAATATTAACCAAAAGCATAGGTCCCAAACCAAACACTATGCATATAAGTATCATCTCCATCAACACACCTAGAAGTAGATAAATAAACCTCCCACGTCTTTAATTTATGAAAACAAAGAAGGAGACTACCATCATCATCATCATGGTACACCCATAACCTATCACATGTATGAGGATAGTATTAGCTGACTTGTGGCTTACTTATCCCTCTTTGACAGTATATTGTGGACAAATTTTGGCCGACTTGTGGCTTTCTTTAGATTAGTAGGTCGGCCTATGGAGTAACCATGGCCTAGTTAGACTATATATAGGAGGTAGTGGGTAATCATTTATCATCATATTGTGAATTCTGCTCTTATTGAAGCTTGTGGAGGTTGCCCCCTCAAAGTGGCTTATCTATTATCATATATTTGGATATATTTCAGTCATATTTGGATATAATTCTGCTGTTATACTTAGTTCTTGAAGTAATTTCATTACAAGTGGTATCAGAGCTGTGATTTGGGCAATCTTGTGGGTGAAACACTAATTTTGCAATATATAAAAAATGGTTGTGAATTTATCTGAAATGTTTTTATTGGAGGTGAGAAATCATCACATTAAGATTCCATTAAAATTTTAGATCATTTGGATCTATTTTTCAAAAGTTATCACTATTTTATGGTTTTTCATAAAATTGCTCTATTGTGAGCAATTCAAAGATTTTTTCTGAGTTGCTTACATTTTTGGAAATATTATAAAAATTTGGATATGGTTTTTTCTTTGTATATTTTTAATTGAGGCCTAAATAATTCCAAAATCACTTGGTCAAAGTTAGGTCAAAAGTGTCAATAGGGGTCGACATTGTAAAACCCTTTTATGGCAGGTCCACAAACTCGGGGCCAAGGAAAGGGTGCTGAAACTCTAGGAAAAACTCATAAAAATAATGAGATGGAGTCAGAAGGGGGTGTAATAGACCCTTTGTACCAGGGTTTTCTGATATAGATCACAAAGTGAGCCAGCTTGACTATAGTGTGCAAGGCATTTAGAGTGAGGTGCAAGACATACAATCTAATATGCAATCCATAAAAGATGGTTTGGGATATATAATGATGGATTTGAATATTAATCAATCAAATCATCAAGCTAACTCTATTTCACAAACCCACTAGGGTGGTTCTCCTAACCAGTCTACTTCAAATCCAACTCCATGGCCATAGAAGAACCTATTACCAAAAGTGGATATGCACAAATTTGATGGAAAAGATCCACTCAATCGACTCAACCAAATGGAGAGTTTTTTTGACCTACATCAGATTCTAAGTGGACAAAAGGTCACCATGGCATCCTTGTATCTTGAACCTGATCAATTCATTTGGTATCGATGGTTGTGTGATCAAAAGAAAAAGATGAGTCTCAATGTCACCTAGTCAATTTTTACAGAGTAGCTACAATTACACTATGGCAATAGTGTGACAGATAATTATTTCAGCCAACTAGAAAAATTGTGACAAACTAGCTCCGTCAAGGATTATATTCATCATTTTCAAAACCTATCCTTATGTGTGGAGACAATTTTTGATGCAAACTTGAATGACCTATTTTTGGGTGGACTCAAGGACCACATTCAACATGAGGTATGCATGTTTAATCCACTTAATATTTTTGAATCTATTATCCTAGCATGTAGAGCTGAGGAAAAATTCATAGCCAACAAGAAGCAGCCATTCACTCAATTCAAAGATCATAGCATATCATCATCAACATTTCCTCCACCTACTAGATTGACCCCTCAACAAATTGAAGAAAAGTGTGCAAAAGGATTATGTTTTGGTTGTGATAGCAAGTGGAGTAAAGGACATAGATGTGCTGAGAAGAAGTTAATCTACATTGAGGGACCAAATGAAGATGAAGAAGCAGATGATGCCTCCAATGATGATGAGGAAGATATAGAGGAGGTACCTGAAGATTCCCAACCTACAATCTCTTATCATGCACTTGCAGGTATTAGCACTCCACAAACTCTTAAGGTGGTGGGTTTCCTTAAGAAACAGAAGGTGATAGTGTTGATTGATTTAGGGAGCACACATAACTTTATAAACCATAAGTTGGCCACTCGATTAAACTATTTCATCTACCCAGCACTAGAATTTTAGGTCATGATTGCAGATGGTGGCACAACTAATTGTTTAGGCAAATGCCATAGTATTAAGCTTACTATGGGTGGGTATAATCTTAACTCTCCTATGTTTTCTATTCCCATGGGTAACATAGACATTGTTTTGGGAGTCCAATGGCTCACAACCTTAGGTACCATTGAGATGAACTTCCAAGAACTATTCATGCACTTTCATTCTGAAGGTAAGAAAATTGAACTACATGGATTACATGCAAAATCTCCACAATTGGTTAGTTCACATCAGATGACCAAGATGCTAAAAAGGGAGCAGAGGGAATTATTGCATGATTATGCTCTATAGAAGTTCAACCCCCAAAGGTATCTACACATCCTGATCTACAAATAATTCTTGAGGACCACTCATCTATTTTTGGGGCCATGCCAAAAGGACTACCACCAAAAAGAGAACATGATCATGCCATTCAACTAATTCCAAGTAGTCAACCACCAAATATCAGACCATATAGATATCCATATGCACAAAAGAGTGAAATTGAAAAGATGGTCCATGAGATGCTGGAGGCAGGGATCATCAAGCATAGCCAAAGTGCATATTCATCACCAGTGGTCATGGTGCGAAAGAAGGATGACACATGGAGGATGTGCCCCGATTATAGGGAACTCAACAAGTACACCATCAAAGATAAGTTTCCTATTCTAGTAATTGATGATTTACTTGATGAGTTGCATGGTGCTAATTATTTCACAAAATTAGATCTTCACTCAGGGTACCATCAAATTAGAATCAAGGATGAAGATGTTCATAAACTACTTTTAGAACACATGAGGGCCATTATGAGTTTTTGGTAATGCCCTTTCATCTTAAAAATGTACCATCTACTTTTCAGAGCTTGATGAACACTATTTTTAGGCCTTTTTTTAGGAAGTTTGTGCTATTTTTCTTTGATGACATATTGATTTATAGTCAAACATGGGAAGCACATTTGCAACATGTGAAACAGTTATTGATAGTTTTGGAGAAGCACCACCTTTATGTGAAGCCATCTAAATGTGCTTTTAGAGTACAACAGGTAGAGTACCTTGGTCACATTGTTTCCCATGAAGGGGTCAAAGTTGATCCTTAGAAGATTAAAGAGATAATGGAATGGCCCATGCCAAAAACTCTCAAAAACCTTCAAGGTTTTCTTGGACTAACAGGTTACTATAGAAGATTTGTGAAAGGTTATGGCAGCATAGCAGTTCCACTCACTGCATTGCTAAACAAGGATGCATTCCATTGGAATGATGATGCCACCAAAGCATTTGAGAAACTAAAAGTAGTTATGTGCACCACTCCAGTTTTGGCTACTCCAGACTTCTCACAAACATTCATTATTGAATGTGATGCTTCTAGGTCTGGATTGTGGGCAGTACTAATGCAGGAAGGAAGACCTATTGCATTTGAAAGTCGTCAATTCAAAGGTAAGAATCTACAAAAATCTGTCTATGAGAAATAAATGATGGCTATTCTTCATGCAGTTAAACAATGGAGGCCTTATCTGATGGGTAGACACTTTATGGTGAAAATAGATCATGATAGTCTCAAATACTTTTTGGAGCAAAGATTATCATATGAGGAATAAAAAAAATGGGTAACCAAAATGTTGGGTTATGATTTTGAAATCATATACAGGAAGGGTAAAGATAATGTAGTAGCAGATGCACTATCTAGATGGGATGCATCCACAGAAGCATTACTTGGTGCAATGTCCATATTGCAAGCAGATTGGGTGGATGAAGCTAGGTTAGAATGAGAGCAAGACAAGGATACATAGGTTTTGATTCAGAATCTCCAGCAAGGCAATTTATCCTCTCACAAATTTGAATGGAAAGGTAATGTCCTATGGTATAAGGGTAGGTTATACTTGTGCAAAACTTCAGAGCTTAAGCATAAGATTCTTGCAGAGTTGCATGCATCTCCACTTGGGGGACACTCAAGGTTCTTAAAAACTTATCATAGAATTAAGAAAGAATTATATTGGGAAGGACTCAAGGGAGATGTACAAAAGTTTGTGGAAGAATGCATGATATGCCAACAGAATAAAGGTGAAACAGTTAAGACCCCAGGTTTGTTACAACCATTAGCAATTCCTAGTCAAAGGTGGGAGGAGGTTTCCATGGATTTCATCACTGGGTTGCCTTGTTCTGAAGGTAATAATGTTATTTTCATCATTTTGGATAGGCTTACAAAATATGCCCATTTTTGTGCTCTCTCACACCCATTTTCAGCAAGTACAGTCACGGCTATTTTTATGGAAGCAGTTCTCAAATTACATGGAACCCCAAAAATAATTGTAAGTGATCATGATCCTATTTCACTAGTAATTTCTGGACTAAACTATTTTCTTGTTTGGGTACTCAGCTAGCTCATAGCTCATCTTACCACCCCCAATCTGATGGACAAACTGAAGTGGTTAACAAATGTTTAGAGAGGTATCTCCGTTGTTTTGTATCAGATAAACAAGAACATTGGGTTAAATGGCTACCACTTGTAGAATGGTGGTATAACACATCTTTCCATACCTCTTCTAAAATGTTTCCATTTCTAGCACTATATGGTTACCATCCACCTTCCATCACTTCTTCATTAAAGGTGCACACCAAGTCTCGAGATGTGGAAGAGCACATTCAACATCAACAAGAGGTTTTTGCTAGTTTGAGAGAGAATTTAGCCTTGGCACAAAATAGGATGAAGAAACAAGCAGATCAACACTAGAGTTAGCAAAATTTTGAGGTGGGTGACTGGGTATTTGTTCATTTGCAACCTTACAAGCAGATGTCCTTGAAGCAACAGAAAAAGGACAAAAAACTTGCTCCAAAGTATTATGGCCCTTATCAGGTTCTACAAAAAATTGGAAGTGTGGCTTACAAGCTTGAGTTACCTCATTCCTCTCACATACACCCAATATTTCATGTTTCTTGTTTGAAGAAGGTCATTGGATAGAAAGTGTCTGCCCAGATAGAACTCCCAGAACTAGATGAAGAAGGACGAGTCATTTTGGAACCAGAGAAGATCCTCCAAACACGTACTAAGAGGTTGAGAACCAGAGAGATTAAGGAATATTTGATCAAGTTGAAAAACCAAAGCAGTGAAGATGCAACTTGGGAAGGTGAAGAATTTCTACAACAACATCCACAGTTGTTCAACATTGAGGACAACGTTGGTTTGAAGGGGAAGGGCATGCTACGCCCCTAACCTATCACATGTATGAGGATAGTATTAGCTAACTTGTGGCTTACTTATCCCTCTTTGACATTATATTGTGGCCAACTTGTGGCTTTCTTTAGATTAGTAGGTCGGCCTATGGAGTAACTATGACCTAGTTAGACTATATATAGGAGGCAGTGGGTAATCATTTATCATCATATTGTGAATTTTGCTCTGATTGAAGCTTGTGGAGGTTGCTCCCTTGAAGTGGCTTATCTATTATCATATATTTGGATATATTTCAGTCATATTTGGATATAATTCTACTGTTATACTTAATTCTTGATGTAATTTCATTATAATTATACTATTAGTCATATATTTTAGTCATAGATAAAGAAATATCCCACGTCTTTAATTTATGAAAACAAAGAAGGAGACTACCATCATCATCATCATCATGTCTTTTATCATCTTTGGCTCATTGATATAGAGGCTTATAGCTAAATACTCTATCATGACACTTGGTAAATGTGTGATCATCACCATAGAGCTAGTCTATTATCTCATCCATCTCCTCTCTCTCTATATGATATATCAGCTTTGCCTGAATTGATAACTAAGTAATCTGGTAAACATCCTCTAGTAAGATGGTCATCTCGGTAGTCAATAACAAAAATGTGTTCATGACTAGATCTCATCTCTTGATTAGGGCCATGATCATCACCAAATCTCATGGTAGGTGCTAGCAGTGTACCATAGCTCTGAGGCCCACCTCTTTCATTTGCACCTAGTTTTCATCTGTCATCCCCATGGATCTCTACAAAGATCCTAGGGACCCAATCCCTCATCTAAATCTGATCTCATGACTACAAAATATAAGGTATCATGCACACTTCATTTTTTATAACTATTTTACCCTTTCAACTCATCTATCATACCTATTGACATCTATTTTTACCTATATCAATATAAATCAACTTCTTTTTTAACACACAATCAACCTCGATCAAACCTTTACCTACATCCACCTATGTTATAACATTCCATTTACCTCTTACCTTAGAATTCTTATCACTTAACTATTCTACTCTAACTTAACCACTTATCAAAATCAGTCAAAATTTCAATTTTTGTTAGCCCTTTTATCAAAGGCTTTTGATTAAAGGGTCAACTACCGATGGTCACTATGACCATCGACAATCGACATTACCAACTTTTCCTCAGTCATTGATCATTGATGATCAGGTATGACCATTGATGGTCTTTATATGTGATCAAAGGTAGAACATACCTAACTGTACCCTACCTAAAACCACTAAAAATTTCATACTATCATGTAATAAACCTATCTAATGCCTATCCTTACCTCTTCTAACCTAACCTATCCTCTTATTTTCACATTTTACCCACAAATTTTACCAAACCATCAACTAAAACTAAAACCTAGGGAAAACCATAAATCTACCTAAACCAATAACAAATTAACACAATTCACCTATCAAACTATCATAATCAACCTAACCTATCAAATTCAAGTATAGACCCTACCTCATTCCTCGACCACTATCAAGGATAAATCCTAGATCCTACTACTCGATCACATCCATATCTACCCTACATCCATAAATCCAATAGTTTAGTCCACTCAACCAATCAATAATCACCTAGTCAACACCTTGGCCCCACCTCATTAACCATCCTACACAAAATGCTAAATCATAAAATGCATAGAAGTCTAAAAGTTAAAAACAAATAGTGAAAATGAATTATCATTTTCACTTTTTATG
Organism: Torreya grandis; assembly: GCA_037957365.1. NCBI lineage: Eukaryota > Viridiplantae > Streptophyta > Pinopsida > Cupressales > Taxaceae > Torreya > Torreya grandis. The sequence goes on from JARHVA010001506.1 coordinate 886,733, forward strand.
TTTTATAATTTTAAGGTTTTCCCCTGACCATCGATGGTTAGGGTGACTATAAATGGTTGAGTTTTGGGGACCCCTAACCATTGATAGTCAAGAAACCTTCTTTTTCAAAACATTTGACTTTTTGGCACCCATCACCTTAATAACTATTTTTAGAGATTGCCCTTCTCCACATACCTAAACTATTGGAGGTTACCCTTGTCCAACCAACAATTAGACCATGTCTACCTTGACATTGGCCATTTTGACCTAAACTATTCACATATTTTGTGACAACCTTGCCTGGTCTTTTTGACCATATCGACCAACCTTTCCATGTTGACCATTTGAATTTACACCACCTAGTACACAACCAAACCATTTATGTTTTTTAAGGGAGTACTTCCTACTTCAGATACCTACAAAAACACAAACCCTATTTAGGAGACTTGATAAGAAAGACTTGATTAGCTATGCCTAATGTTGTGGACCATTTACCTTATCATTTATCCTTTTATAATTGGCCTTAATTTTACCAACTATGGTAATTTAGTCTTTGTAAGATATTAGATATCGCATTTTGTCACATTGTGTGCATATGTTTTCACTTAAAATTCTCAACCACCATTGTCACCAACCTCATGACTCACCATCAATTACTTATCAAACTTGCACTTGATTCTACTTTCCCTTATCGACTCTTGATTTGAGGGGAGAACACCTATTACCATACTTGGGGTAACCAAAACTTTGACTTGTAAGCCATTTTATTTTGTAACTTGTTGATTCAAAGCTGCATAATAAAAAGGGGAAAATGTAGACACTAAAAAACTACACACAATGTTTCTAGATGTTGAAATGCCTCAAGACCCCCAAGGAACCACCTAACCCTTCTTGACCCACTAACCAACCCATCAAGAGTTTAGGTCTCGTTAGATATTTAGCCAACTAAAATAACTAAATCATCTACCCTTAACCAAACCCTTTTAACTCACCTTAAACCCTTTACCTCTAGACACTCGATCATCGATGGTCAGCATGACTACTGACAATAGGTTGACCACCAATGATTAGGTCTTCTTGGTACTAATACAAACACTAATTGTGTACAAGATAACATGACATAATTTAATATTTCTACCTTAATTGGTGCTAACAAATTTTAATGTATCAAAATTACCAAGCCAACCTCCTAGGGAACCTTTTATCCTCCATCTCTCTTTACCTATAAAAGGAGGGGAGTACCAGGTGAGGAGGGATGATCTTTAATCATCTTTAGTGTTTTCTAGCACATAGGTATTAAAGATTCTAGCCAATCAGTTTTCCTTATAGTAATTTAACAACTGTAATAGGGACCCAAACCTCTACCAAAATTTCTCTTGAGGCAAAGTACTATTATTGTACCAAAATTTCTCCAACCATCTGCCATCAACCATTAAACAAGTAACATGTATATTTTGTACTTCAACTTTATGTGTTTTGTTTTTTGACCTACCTACCCCAAACCAGACCTTTCTACATATTACTTCCTAACTTCCCTAAAATTAATCAGGCCCTTAAAACACTCACCTAACCCCTTTCTACAACCTGAATTAGGTTCTCTTTCTGAACATTCCTAAACACATAGGAATCGTTGACGATCATCTTGACCACTGACGGTCACCTCTAACCACCAATGTTTATCCAACCACTGATGGTCAACATAACCGCCAATGGTCACCTTGACCTTCAATGGTCACTATGGTAAGGAATAACAACTAACCTAACCTAACCTAGTTTAGCATTAATATTGACTTGTTATTTCTATATTTAGTTTATTTTTCATTATCAAGCATCTATTCCTTCTTGTATTTCATTTCATTTATTTTTGTTATTTGATGCAATTACTTCCCTTTTATCTCTTTCAATTTAATAGTTATCAAAGAGTGGATTGACAACCTCATATCCCCCTTTTGTTAGTACTTTCTTACCTATAGGTCATCCTTCTAAGATAAAAATAGATCTCCACACTCATCTAGGTCATGCCTACACAAAGTCATATTATGAAGTATAATGTCACATTCCAAACAAGATTTCTTACTATCTCAAAAATCTATACAAACTCTAGTTTCTTACTAACTAACACTATGTTAGAGATCCACTTTGAGTAATCTATTAGTCTAATGAAGCTAAATTTTAATTATTTGTACAATTCATCCTTGATAAGTAGTGTCACTTTAGTATGCATTATTATTATTATTTTTTGATAGGTTTAGCATCATTGTAAACAACTAGGTGGTGGACTAAAAGTGATGGGTCTAACTTAGGCATATATGTATATGCCTAAGAAAACACATTTGAAAATTCTTTAAGAAGGAGAGTTAGGGTTGTTTATTCTGTAGGATCAAGAGAAGTGGTAAGATTCACCATTTTAGGTTCTTCATCTATTTTGATATTTACATCAATTTTATTTTCAATCAAAAATGTGTAATCTTCTTGAAACTTTGTAAGATGAAGAGGAATATTAAGTTCCTCATCAATGTATTTCTGATTTTGAGTTTCATCATCAGTTATTTCTATAGAAGACTTATTGGAAAGGATATTTTAGCTATGTGAATTATTAGAGTTTACTTTCTACCCAAAGTATGTTGAATTATCTAAGTGGATTATGAGACCTTTCTTATGATCCCCTAATAGAATGTGATATCTAACTCTCATGAATTCAAAAATTACTTCATCATTTTGAAAATGGTCAAGTGAGGGTTAGTTTTGTTGGTCCTAGGTTATAAGTTGTGGATATTTAAGCTCAAGTGTCAAAATTGTTATGCCATTGAAAAGGTTTGTGGATGCAAAATATTCATAGTGATTATAAATGGAAATTATTTCAATTTTAGAAGTGGAATCCTTAGATATTGCACAAGAAACACTCTTGTAATCATATAGGCTCATATTATGTTGTTTAAAGTTAATACCTTGAGTATCTTTATTTGTTTCAAACATTATATGTTGTACAAGCCTTTGTTTGTGAATACCAAGGCCTTTTCATTTATAATTCATCATTTTGCACATAATAGCTTTGGATTTAGGATATTGGTTATTTTGGAATCATTTAGAAAATTCACACTATAGAGCCAATAAATATTGGATTCTTCAATTTATTCTTCAAAAAGGAATTTGCCTTTAACAAGAGATGTCTTTCCAAATCGTTAGCATAATTGCACTTAATTCCAATGATGGGGCCTACCATGTTTGTTGGGAGACACATAGATTTTTATGAGATAATGGGCATTGTATGAAATCAAAATTGCATGATATACATGAATTAATCCTGGATTGGATAAGATAGAACACACCTACACTTTTGATTGGGTATACACTTGTTAAGCAGGAGCATGACCAATAATGGGATCCACTAGACCTGATTAGGGGATGACTTGTATCACTTGTCATAACATATCATGCTAGGAAGGGTTCTAAAGCCTACATTCTAACATAATCACATAACAACCCTAAAACAGTCCTATGATTTGATATTTCACTTATGCTAACAAATAAGAGAGTAAACTATTCTAATAATAGGAAAAGTAAACTAATCAAGTGTACACCAAAGCTTGTGGCATAATGTGAGGGGTTAGATGCAAAGAAATCAAATATGTTTAGGGAACTTCAAATATAGTAAGTATGAGTAACACCCTAATACATAGAATATGAAGAGTAATATTATTCGAGCCAACACTTATGCTACTTCTATCTAGTAAAAGAGAGGAGAACAAAGTTAGAATATACTTACCTAAATGTGAACCCGTCGTGATTTAATATCTCACTTGGCCAATGAGGCTTTACAAGAGGTTATTATGGTTTGTAAGGAGCACTTTGTTAGGCCAAAGCATCCAAGACCTATCTACAAGACTAGATTCTCCAAAATAAGAAACCTAAGCTAAGACTCCTAAATTAGAATGGTGGAATAAAATATTGTGAAGAAACACGAGTGAATAATAACTCTTTATTACACCTTATGCAAATGATTGAAGTGATCTTATATTTATAGGTAGAACTTACCCTAAAATCATATAAAAATGTTGGTTGTGCTAGGTCAACCTGATTAACCTAGCACATTTTTGGGCTAATGCCTAAAGTATGTGCTAGGTTAGCCAGAAGGCTAACAAACCTAAAGAGCTAAAGTGTTCACAAAACACACTAGGTAGAGTAGGTCGACCTAGTATTCTGAATAGGTCAAAAGGGTACCAAACAAGGAAAAGAAAGATAGAAAGAAGAAAAGCCTATAGGAATGTGCAAGGGAGGAGAAACAACTTAGGGAAAGGTTTTAGGAACTAGTTGGATTGAAAATAATGTGGTAATAAGGTATAAAAATCTTGCAAAGCACCAAAGGTATACCCACCCATTTCTTGGTACACCCCTTAAGGCATGAACTTAGAGAGATTGAGTCACAATGGGTTCTTATAAGATGTAAAGCATCAGTATTTGATAAATGTTAAAATATTATGTGTATACATATGCCCCACTCGATGCTCATCATGTGTCACTAAGGTGTAACAAGGGATGGTACTTTGAGAAAGAACATAATGACACACACAACCTTGATGCTAAAAAACATTACAGTAATTTAAAAATCAAAAAATAACTAAAAGTAAATGATAGAAAGGGAAACTAACTAAAAAAAAGTAAATAACTAATATATAAAATTGATGCATACCTTGACTTACCTTTTATCATGGGATGGTTGTCTTCTGTGTTTATAGTTGTGACTGTGTAGGGTGTAGAGACTACATTTGACAAACCTAAGAATAAAAAACTAAAGAGAAAAAATAAAAAATGTAAGAAAAACCAAGATAACTGGTGCTATGTGGATGGGACATACTTAGGAATTTAGTGAGCAAGGTGACAAGTGTTATGTTAGACCAAATGACCAAGTCAACAAGAGTAAATGGGGTAACTAAAATCCAAGGCTACTAAAGACTAAAAAGTTCAAACAAGTAAACCTTAAATAAGAAAAGACAAACTCACCAATTCAAACCAAGGATACATGTTTATAAAGGAATAATAAGCAAGACAAATAAATGGTAAAAAGAAAAACAAAATGGTAAAACGATGTTGATGAGTGAGAAGTAACAATCCACATCTCACTCAAAAATGGAAAAAGGTGCATAAAAGGGAAAAAAACATTTTTGATTGAGCTATAACAATCCACATCTCATTCAATAATGGAAGAAGAGTATGAACTCAGGTGTCTGTAATAGTAGGACAACAAAATCATGATAAATGGAAAAAGGAAAGAAAAGTGAGTCTAGTGAATGTAAAATGAAATGAAGAAAATGATCCAAAGTTGCTTAAACATGTTGTTTTGCTCTAAGGATAGATAAAATTGAAACAAAGTAGTGCTAGCATGTTTTTAAGAGATGAAGAAGAAGGAATTTAAAGAAGAGGGAAAATAGATTTCGAATCATAATTTATCTGTCAACGGGGGGGGGGAATGAAATAGGTGGAGGAGAAAATGAAGGAAAAATGAAGGCATAGAAACTCTTTATTGAATTCAAGACAATCCAATTTGTTTTGTCAAAAAAGAGGACTGTCAACCTTAGGGACTCTGAAGAACTTCTCTTCGCTACACAAGTCTTAGGTCAAAAAATGAAGTATATAGATCATCCCATGAAGGTTCTATGCATGAAAATTAAAATGGACCTACCCCCCACAATGTGTTCCCCATTCTTCAGGACCCCTTATAGAGACATAGGTCTACTACTAAGATTGCATACTTGTGTGAGAAAGTAGGTAGCACCATATATTTTTTTGAATTCACCTATTACAATTTACTAGCCTACCACACCCCAAAGGACTTTGACTCTATGTGAAGCCAACTGTGGAGTTTGAGATTTGATTAGAGATAGGAGATGTGCTTGTAATCACATTTTTAGTATGAATTTGACTTCTGAGATTTGTATGTTGCTTTTTATATATCATTTCCTTTTATTTAAAATGATTTGGCTTTTAACTTTTTTTTGATGCCTTTTTCTATTCCTCTTTCATATGGATTTGGAAAGCCAAACATGGGTGCTAAAGATGAATTTCATTTGAAAACTTGGGACAAGGTTGTTAAGAGAGAAAATATCAAAGAGCATTGGGTCTAAGAGTCTCATAAATCTAGGTGAAATAAAAGTGCTATCTTACTTTGACCTTGTTTTATCCAATATGGAGGTGAAATAAAAGGGGGGAATCAAGAGTAATGACACATAGAATAATTTGAATTGTTTCAAATTGAAAAAAATGTGAGAAAGGGAAAATAGGGATATAATGACAATAAAGGTGTGTTTCCTTATCATAAGAATTAGGTAAATGGAGGAAAACATGCCAACTTAGATTGTTATGCAAATTCCATCTACCTAAAGAAGCAAAAGCTAAAGTCTAAGAAAAAATATCATAAAGAACTTGAAAAATATGGTAATTTTATGAGGAGGGATGATTCCTATCCATGGTATTACCTTGTAACTCATAAAAGTGAAACCCAAGAGGTGTTAAATTTTTTTTTGACAAGGAGCAAAAAGGGAGAAAAATAAGTAAAAGATGGTAATTTTGTGAGGGGTGCTAGGTTCTATCTTGGGTCTTATGAAGCAACTCACAAAAGAGAAACCCATGAGGGTGTGAAAAGAGAAATGTCAAAAATAAAAAGAAGACAATGGTACATCAAGAAACCAAAAGAACAAAAAGGGAGGACTAAAGGTTTGTGAAAGGAAGGAAACTACTGCAAAGGGAAAGACCCATGTTTAAGTAACATGCAAAAAATTGTTAGAAAGATATAGATAGAAAGCATGACAAGGAGGAAATGATTAAGCAAAGTATTTTTTTTAGGAATTGAGCATTACTGGGTTCCTTAAAAACATGGCTATCATTGGTTTAAAGGTGGTAATTACTTAGACCAATGATATTTTTAACTAAGTATGGACCCCACCATTTTTGGACATATTTACCTTCTTTGTCATGGGTGTAGTCAATTTTAAGGACAAGATCACCAACATTAAACTTTATGACTTTAACACATTTGTTCTATTGTCAAGCAATGGGAGCCTTATATTGGTGGTTATTTTGTAAGGTAGAGAAATTATGTTCATCAAGTAGATCAAGGTCCTAAAGGTGAGCGTCATTCAATTCTTCATCAAGAATGATGCCATGAAGAGAATGTGAAGAGAAGGAAAATCAACTTCAATAGGAAGAACTGCCTCAGAACCATAGACTAGAGAAAATGGAGTTGCTCAAGTGACAATATGAATGCTAGTCTGATAGGCCCAAAGTATGGGATAAAGATGAAGATTCCAATTCATATGGGTTTCAAGAATTGTCTTGTGAAGAATTTTATTTATAATCTTGTTAGTGGCCTCAGCTTGACCATTGCACAGTGGATGATAAGGAGTGGAGAAATTATGATTGATTTTGAATTTGGTAAAAAGTTTTTTAGCGTGTTTATTTTTGAAATTACCACCATTGTCAAAAATGATGGTGTGACTAATGCTAAAATGGAAAATGATTTGTTTTAAAATGAATTTAGATATGGTAAGACTAGTGACATTGACAAGGGGCATGGATTCAATCCACTTGGTAAAGTAATTGGTAGCGGTGATAAGAAAGACATGCCCATCTTGGGAATGAATAAGTTTACTAATGAGATCAAATCCCCATGTGGATAATGGCCAAGGAGATTTGATAGTTTGAAGTTAAGCTGGTGGTGAATGAATGAGATCATCATGAAGTTGATAAAGATTACACTTTTTAGCATATTCAATAGCATATTTTTATAGATTAGTCCAATAGTAATCCTTACATAGGCATTTGTGAGCTATAGCATGTTCACTATAGTGACCACTACAAATTCCCCCATGTGCTTGTTCAAGAAGAAAAGGGACCTCATCTTGCATAACATAATAAAGCAAGGTACCTTCAACATTACGATAATAAAGGATGTTATGTATAAATAGTCACTTGAAAGCTTGTTTACAAAGATGTGTCTTTTCATGAGAATCTAAGTCAGAAGGATTAATTTGATGTTCTAACAATTGGATGATATATTGATACCATAGATATTGTCAGATGGTGACAAACTTGATGTGGTAGATAAGTTAATCAAGAGGGTGGGTAGATGATGGAGATTTGATTATTTGTATGATAAAACAAGGATCAGAAAGGACTTGATGTGGATGAAAAAGAGAAGCTGAAGAGGCAAGAGATCAATAATGGAATTTTGATCTCTAAGAATAGGCTCAATTTTAGAAGAGACAAAATCCTTGAAAAGAGTGATTGCAATGTGATGATAGGTGATAAGGTTTTCACTTTTACATTGATAGGCACCACTAACTTGATGGCAAATGAGTTGAGAATCACCCAAAGAATGAAGATATTGTATGTTTAAATCAAGATAAACCCTCATACCTAAGATAAGAGATTCATATTTGGACATATTATTAGTGACATCAAATGTAAAATGGAAAGCTAAAGGAATTATGTTGCCAACAAGATTAATTAGAATGCAACCTGCCCTAGCTCCTTGAAGGCATTTAGCACCATCAAAGTAAAGGGTCCAAGTATCCTCATGTAAGTTAATAGTAATTTCAAGCTCTTTGATAATTACCTTGGGTTTAGTAGTATCAAAGAAAGTGGAAGATTCATCAAGTTCATTAGCTTCAAGATCAGTAGTAAAGATATGAAAATAATCTTTAAGAGAAATTGTTTGATTAAGACCTTCAATGTAAAGTATATTGTCATCTGAAAGGTTATCTTAAATGTATGAAGTGGTTGGAATAGGAGTTGTAGAAAGTTATTCAACTATGACTTGCCCTTTGATAGCTTTTTATGTGATGATGTGAAGATCAAATTCCATAAGTATGACCATCCACTTGTCAATTATATCTCCTAGAAGAAATTCTTTGGAGAATAAATAATGAAGGGGGTTGGAATGAATAATGACATAAGTGGTTTGGTAAATAATGTAGTGATAAAGCTTTTAAGCTATGAAATAGATAGTGAGGCAATCATGCTTAAATTTGGTATAATGTGTTTCATAATCAATGAGGCCTCAACTAATATAATGGATGGGATACTCCTTGCCTAAGTCATCTTATTGGGCAAGTATTGCTCCAAATGATATGGGTGTGGAAGAAGTATAGAGAATCAAAGGTCTATCATTAGAAAGAGGATGAAGTGTAGTTGGATGAAGAAATGACTCTATCATATTGTCAAATGCTTTTTGACATGGATCCATATATTCCAAGGCTGTACCTTTCTTGAGAAGGGAATTAATGGAGTTAATTTGATAATCCATCTAAAGAACAAATCATATAATTATCCCAAGTTTGCCTAAATAGGTATGAATATCAAGAATAGAATGAGGAATAGGCATGCTAATAATAACATTAATCTTGGCTGGATCAACATTAATGCCACTAAAAGAGACTAAGAATCCTAATTTTTTTCTAGATGTAACTCTAAAGACACATTTGAAAGGATTAAGTCAAAATTTATATTTGATAAGATGGTAAAAGATGATGGTAAGATCAGTGTTATGGTCCTAGTGGGAAGACTTCACTAACACCTCGAGGTTTTGGTGTAGCAGTTTGTTACATGTGGTATCAGAGCCTCCACCCAAGTTCAAGTCACAGAGTGGGTGACTATGTGAGCATGGAAATGTTCATATGGGGCTTGTACACATAGGGAATCTTGGTGGTATGGGTGTAAATCCAGCCCAGAGTTTGGGATTTGGAAGTGTGGTGGGATGTTATGGTCCTGGTGGGTAGACTTCACTAACACCTTGAGGTTTTGGTGTAGCGGTTTGTTACATGTGGTATCAAAGCACTTTCTTGGCTTCGTGGATAGATTTGGAGCAATTTTTTTTGAAGAAGGGATTTTTAGGAGCTGCACCATTTCTAGCAAGAATTTTTTTCATTGCAAGTTTCATCATTTAGGATTGGGTAAATAACCATCTGCTTAACTATGGGAAGTGTTTGGGCATAAGCCCTAAAACTCATTGTGAGGAGTACCACAGGAACCCTAAAGTAGCTGGCCCATTAAGAGGACCTACCAGTGAAAAGGGCAATGGCCCCATCTTGATTGACTAGTTCCCACTCATGAGTCAAACTAAAAGCTATCGTTAAGGGGTAAACTCGTGGCCAAAATTTTTTGGAGAGCGGTACTCGATCAGACAGCTTTGGTGGCCAGAGAGAATTTTAAAAAATCCTTTAGGCAGCCAAACAAACTTGGGGTCCATATCTAACTTATTAGGTTTAGAGAGCAAACAACAATGTATCCATAGTTGAGGATATTTTCAACCACACAGTTGCAGATAATCCATTTCTAAAGTAACAGTAAAAAAATAGCAAAAAAAAAAAATAGAGCCTCTAATTTTTTTTTTCGGGGTGAAGGGTCCCCAACTATTAACAACTGGTTATGGTCACCACTTGTGTAGGCACAAAAATCATGGAGGAAGAAATCACCACATTAAAATATTAGGTTACAGAGTTAACCGATATGATGCGTGGCTTGAATCAATAAAATAACATCTTGCTCAACAGAGTGCAGGAGGAGTCTTCTTCAGAGCATTGCTCCTTTGCTTCCAAATTCTAATGTGGACCTAAGCTATAATTTCCATGATTAAATGGTACAAATCCTACAAGATGGATATATCTAGCTAAACGATTCTTCAACCTCCACAATACTTATTCTGCAAACAAAGTCCTAATTGCTTCCTTTCATCTGGAACAAGAAGCACTTCAGTGGTACCATTAGTATCTCAAGTCAAATGATGAACCTGATTGGTCAAATTTTGCATCCTTAATTTTGGGCAAGTTTGGTCCCTTGACATTCGAGGATTTCATAGGATCTCTCACCAAACTCCATCAAATAGGTACTATTTGTGAATATCAGATTGAATTTGAAAAACTAGCTAATCACACTAAAGGGTTGTCAGATGACTTCTACAAAAGCTACTTTGTTAGTGGCCTTAGAGAGTTGATCCACTTGAAGGTAAAAATGTTTTGACCTAAAAATATGATGGATGCTTTGGTTCTGGCTAATTTAGTAGAAAATAAACTCTCCACACAATGTTGACCTCCCAACTTTTCACTAGCAAAGAACACAGTGAATCAACGGACAACCATAACCACACCAATCAAGTGCCTAACTGAGTCAGAGATGTGGGCTCACAAAGAGAACATATTATGTTACAAATATGATGAAAAATGGGTTAGGGGTCATAGGTGCATCCAACAAAAACTTTACATGATAGATGTGGAATCATCACTAGAGCAAGATAGTGAGCCTAATTTCTAGAATTTTAAGATGCTCAAGAAGAACTTGGCACTAAAGAGGACCCAGTGGTTCAAGAGAATCAATCTGAGATCTTAGTTCATGCACCAGTAGGTGTCACCACTCCCCAAATGATGAAGGTCAAAGGGTGCTTCAAAAAGATCCCTCTCATAATCCTCATTGACTCAGGTAGTACTCACAATTTCATTGATCCTCGCATTGCTAAGGCGATAGACTACTTTGTATACCCTTGTTCTAGCTTTGAAGTCATGATTGCTAATGGGGGAACATTTCGATGTAAAGGGAAGTGTCAAAATGTGCGTATTGTAATGGCTGATTATAAGTTTTGCTCTGATATGTTTTCCATATCTTTAGGAGGGTGTGATGTGGTTTTAGGGGCACAGTGGCTTCGTACATTATGACCTATTTTAATGGACTTCTCTGAGCTTTGGTTGTAGTTCACAGATAATGGTTAGAATCACACCTTAAAAGGGTTATTTCCAAGATCTGCTAGCATGATCGATTCTCATCGCATGGAAATTTTTTTGAAGAAAGGCTCACATGGGGTCATTGCATAATTGCATTCCATTCAACTCCAACCCCCTACTAATAGTAACCACCCTACAGATTTACAAGCCATACTCAACAAGCATGCAACCATTTTTTAGAACTAGTAGGTTTGCCGCCTTCATACCCTAAAGATCACCACATTCTTTTCCTTCCAAGAAGCATCCCACCCAACATCTAGCCATACCGTTACCCTCATCTTCACAAGACTGAAATTGAGAACATAGTCTGGGAACTCTCAAGTCTGGAGTTATTTACCCTAGCACCAACCCATATTCCTAGCCAGTGCTTCTTGTCCACAAAAAAGATGGGTTGTCGCACCTTTGCATTAAATTTTGAGCCCTTAACCACCTCACTATCAAGGATAAATTCCCAATTCCTATCATCGATGAGCTTCTTAATGAGCTCCATGGGGCCAAATTCTTCTCCAAGTTGGATCTAAATTCTGGCTATCATCAAATCTAAGTGCATCTTGATGACATTCCCAAGATATCCTTTTGTATGCATGAAGGTCACTGTGAGTTCCTTGTCATGCCATTTGGCCTTACAAATGCACCTTCCACTTTTCAAGCACTCATGAATAAAAATCTTTCAGCCTTTTCTCCATCAATTTATTTTAGTTTTCTTTGATGACATTTTGATCTACACCCGCACATGGGCCGAGCATCTACAACATATTGATAGGGCATTACAACTATTATCAAATAATCAATTATGTGCCAAGCAATCCAAGTGTTCATTCGGTCAAGAGGAAATCGACTATTTGGGGCACATTATTTCAGCCAATGGGGTTCACGTGGACCCGAAAAAATTAGTGCTATGTAGAATTGGCCTCGACCAACCACCCTCAAGAGCCTTCATGGTTTCTTAAGCCTAATAGGATACTATTGCAAGTTTGTCAAAGATTATGGAAAGATCATAGATCCTTTGACTTCCTTATTGAAGAAGGATGCTTTCACCTAGGGTACAATAACTGATCAAGCATTCATCAAACTCCAACAGGCTATGTGTAGCACACTAGTTTTGGCACTACCAAACTTCACCAAAACTTTCACCATCGAAAGTGATGCCAGTGGCATCGGCTTGGGTGCTATTCTTATCCAAGAGGGCTGACCAATTGCCTTCACAGGAAAGCCCTTTTTGGCCACAATTTAGCTTTGTTTACATATGAAAAGGAAATGATCCCAATTTTACATGCAGTACAAAAATGGAGACCCTACTTACTGGGAAATCATTTTTGCATCAAAAATGATCATCAGAGTTTGAAATATTTCTTGGAACATTAGGTCTCATCCCAAGCTCAACAAAAGTGGGTCAACAAACTCATGGGTTATGATTATGAGATCACCTATAAGAAGGGAAAAGACAATGTTGTGGCTGATGCTCTCTCAAGAACCTTCAAGGACCAGCCTTCCCTCTCTACCATCTCCATGCCCATTTTGAATTGGTTGGAATCTGTTTGGCAAGGGTATGCAAATGATCCCTCCTTATGCCACCTCATTCATCAATTGGCCACTAACCCCTCTGTAGTATCGCATTATTCATGGGACAGTGCTTCTTTGTGATACAAGGGTCATCTAGTGCTTTCCCAAAGTATAGACTTGCATCAGGCCATCTTCTATGAGATCCATGCTTCCCCCTTAGTAGGGCACTCATGATTTCTCAAAACGTATGAGTCGGCACATCGACACTTCTTTTGGAAAGGTATAAAAGCTGAAATTAAATAGATGGTGGCCGAATGTGATACCTACCAACAAAGCAAAGGTGAAACCACATTGACTCCTGGTTTGTTTGAGACTTTGCCCATTCCTACTAGGATTTGGATAGATATTTCCATGGATTTCATTGAGGGCCTCCCTAAATCTAGGGGAAAGATAGTGATCCTAGTCGTAGTCGACTGCCTCTCCAAATATAGTCATTTTGTGCACTCAACCACCCATACATAGCCTCCATAGTCACACAGGTTTTCTTGGATCAGATCTTACATCTTCATGGCATTCCTTCTTCTATTGTCTTAGATCATGATGCCACTTTCACCAGCTATTTTTGGATGGAACTATTTCATAGCATAGACACACAGTTGAGAATGAGCTCTGGGTACCACCCACAAATAGATGGCTAGACAAAAAAAGTCAACAAATGTTTGGAGACCCTCCTTCATTAATTTGCTTTAGAACAACAACATCAATGGGCCAAGTGGCTTCCCCTAGTTTAATGGTGGTACAATACCTCATACCACACTTCTACCAAAATGACTCCCTATGAAGCAATTTATGGTCAAGCACTGCCACCACTTCTTCCATATAATCTTGGCAGCTCACTAGTTCAAGTAGTTGACACTACTCTTTGAAATTGGGATCAGATTCTCCACATCTTGTGGGATAATCTCCACATGGTACAGAACGAAATGAAGCAATAGGCTGATTAGCACCACTCTGAGCATACCTTTCAACCTGGTGATATGGTCTTTCTTTGTCTGCAACCATACAAGCAATCATCACTAAAAATAAAAGGGCACCAAAAGCTTGCTCCAAAGTTTTATGGGCCATATAAGGTTCTCTAGAAGATTGGGTCAATTTCTTACAAGTTAGAGCTTCCACCTTCCTCCCAAGTTCATCCTGTCTTTCATGTCTCCTATTTGAAGAAAGTTCTTGAATCCAACATCCAAGTGCAGATAGTTTTACTAGCACTTGATAATGAAGTCTCCATCCTTCTCGAGCCAAAAGCAATCCTAGACAGGTGCACCCACCAACTTCGATCCTGCTCCATCACAGAGGTCTGAATCCAATGGCATGGCATGCAACTAGAAGATGCAACATGGGAACCACTCTTCCAGATTCAGCAATAATTCCCACATCTAAAGCTTTGAGGGCAAAGATTTTTCTAAGGGGGAGGGGATGTTAGGAACCCGTGCCTTACCCTTCTCTTTGTAGTATTAGTGTAATAATTTCTATGGATGCATATGCTTTGTAATTTATCCCTTAGAGCATATTTGAATTATCCCACATACAAGGGAAGTAGTAGTTGTTAGAATAGAGTTAGTATATAAGTGTTGAGACCCAATGAAGGCATCCATGAATTTATTGTATTGAGCTTGCTCAAAGGAGGTTGCCCCCTCGAAGTGGCCTACAATCAATATAAGCTTTCTGTGCTTCCATTATTCGTAAGATTTATTTTATTTTTGCATATTTTGATTAAATCTATTGTAGGAGGTAATCTGCTGCAGGAGGTTCTTCTCATCTGGTATCAGAGTCTGGGCTTCAAAAGCGTGGTGGGAAGTTATTGTCCTGGTGGGTAGACTTCACTAATGCCTCAAGGTTTTGGTGTAGCGATTTTTTACAATCAGAAAGATAATTTGTATGGTGTTTGGTTTTGGTGATAAGATCATCCACATGTGTTTTGATAATTTTATGGATGAGGTCATGAAAGATATGAGTTATTTCATGTTGGTAAGTGGCCCTAGCATTTTTGATACTTAAGGTAATTTTAACATAATAATAGGTGCCCCATTCCATGGTGAAATTAGTCTTATGTTGGTCGTTGGGAGCTATATGTCTCTGATTATATCTCAAAAAGTCATCCATAAGATATAACGCTTCATATCCAACTATGGAATCAACAATGGCATCTATTGAAGGCAAAAGAAAGTTGTCTTTTAGAAAAGAAAGATTAAGATTATGGAAATCAATTCAAATACGAATAACCATAGTGACCTGTTTTTGAATAGGAACAATATTGGAAACCCATTCAGAATAATCCATAGGTTTATTAAATTTAGCATCGAGTAGTTTGATGATTTCCTTATGGCATAAGTTGGTATCTTTAGGAGGAAATTTACATTGCTTCTAAAGCACAAGTTTGGCATTAGGATGGATAATGATGTTATGGACCACTATGCTAGGGTCAATGTCAGGCATGTCTTGGGAAGACCAAGAAAATGCCTCTTGATACTTATAAAAAAATAGGCTGAAATTATCATGTTCAGAGGGTGAAAGTTATTTGGAAACTATGATTGGTCAAGGGAATGAGGGAGTACCATATTTGATATGAGTTGTTTCTTCAATAAGCATGGAATTACCATTTTGAAACTGGTATGGTGCATTAGGTAAGGATCAAATTGGATTAGTTTTGGGATCAATGCTGGCGACAAAGTTGTTGAAGTGAAGAGCCTTAGTTTTAAAATTTCTAAGTTTATGATGTTGCCAAGGGGGTTGAGGCTCCTGGGCATAAAGTAACTCAAGAATAGATTAATCACTAGGAAAATTAGGAAGAGTACCAAAATACTCAACATTTACTTCTAGATCTAAAATTTAGTTACCATGGCGATCATATTTGGAATGTATTTGATGGACATCAATTGTCTTGGCATCAAGTGTGATTTTAGGAGTATAAGAAGTAGATGGAATAGAAGAGGAAGATGGAGTGTTGATGGGTTCTTTGATAAGAGAAGGATTAGATTCAATGGGAGAATCCAAAGGAGTTAAATAAGATGAAATTACCTTCTAAGGTTTGGAAGGTGTGATTTGCTCTACCACCCAAGGAGAATTGATAAGAGGAGGATTGATAGAAAACACATAAACCTTAGGTTCTAAGTTATTATCTCCAAAAAATGTATGCACATATCTATTGAATTCATGAATTTGGTCTAAGGTCGTTTTATAATGAAATACATCCAAGTCTTCAGATTGAGCTTGGGCCATTATATAGTTATCACCATATGTGGGAGAAATTGTGCATGCTTGAGATTCAAGAGGATCTTTAGAAGGTGAAATCCTAAGATTACTAAATGTTCAAGGAGACATGGTGAGAGGATCTTGAGACAATTTATCCACTCCAAAATCATTACAAGTAAGAGCATCTTTAGGTAAAGATGGATCTTGAGCATTGTATGGAAGGGGAAATTGGTAATCTCATCCATGAGAGGAATGGTATGATCCCTTGGCAAAAGAGAAGGAGGAATGCATTCCAAAATATATGGAGGTAATTTGGTGGTGTTGAAAGTATGTGGTAATTCATTGGGATCATCATTGTCATAATCCATAAGAGTGACTTGTAAATGAAGATTAATATTGATGAACTCAGGTAAAGGAACATTATTATTTTTAGGGATCATAAGAACATAATATTGTGGTTTAGGATTAGGTAATTTTATACTCGATGGGTTGGGATCAGCTTCATGCTTATATAATCTTCCATTCTATTATGCATAAATTTAATGCATTGAATACTGTAAGAATCAATAGCCCTCATTAGATGAGTCCATGGATGACCAAGGAGTATGTTATAAGATAAAGGAAGATCAAGAACCATGAGTTTATTTTGAATAGTCTTAGGACCGATAGTTAAGGGAAGCCATAAATAACTAAGTGGCTTTTGATTAGTCTTGTCAAAACCATGAAAAGTAAGATGGGTTTGTTTAAGATGACCTTTGTTATAACCAGGTTGTTTTAGAAGCCATAAAGAGATCACATTAATAACATAACCCTGATCAACTAGAAATTTTCAAATAAGGGTGGTATTAATGGCTATTTTGATGAAGAGAGGTAGAACATTGGCATGAAAGAATATTTCATCATTAATCATGTCCTCTTCAAGGAATCTAATGGAAGGATTGGAAGACGAACACATAGATTTAATGCCATTAATGTTAGCTAGTTGAGAATCAATAAAAGTTGGTTCTTCATATAAAGAATATGGATCTTTGATCTATTAGAGTTTTTGCATAAGTAATTTATGATGATAAGGTGAAGTAAGAACCAAATTCATAAGAGGAATCTTACATGGCATAAAGTTAAGCTCTTCAAGAAAATTCTAATGAGATTTACAAGAAGAGCCATGAGTTTTAGAAGACAAATTAGACTTTGGAGGAATAGATGTGGCTAGAGGATCAGAAGGAGGAATTTGTTCCTCATGTCCTTCCAATTTAATATTGACGATGGTAGTATCTTTAAGTAATTTTTCCTCTAAAGAAGATTTCTTAAGCTTGGTAATAAGATCTTTATGAGCTGGTTTTTGATGATAATTGATGTTAGCCATATTGACATATTGAGAGTTGTTAAAGTATTAGTCATAATCGACATCAATTGGACACACATCCGTGAAAGTTGATTGATTATGGGAATAATATTTTTGGTTATTAGATGTATAAGATTTAGAGGATTGTTAGTTTTGAGAAGCATTAGTGTATTCTTGATGATAATTTTTGATCATAGTTTCATGGTTGAATGAATCACCAAGAATGCAAGAAACAACACAATTAGAAAGCCCTCTAAAAGATTCATGCGAATGCCCAATGTCATCATGAAACCAACAAAAGAGATTATGATCATACCACTTAGGAGGAGCATTAGGATACATAAAAGGTTTAGAGGGTAGTAAAAATTGTCTCATTTGATGTACAAAAAGAGGTATGTGAGATGGTAAAGGAATATCATTTTTGAAAACTCTTGATTTGGTTTGAGAAGTATTAATAGTGATAGAATTCGATGTTTGGAAATATCCTTTAAGAAGTTTATAATTAGGTTTGAATTACTTCATAATAAAGTCTTGTCATTTAGCTTGGTCAAGAGATTCATTAAGAGTTTGAGGAGCAAAGGTTCGAACCTTGTATTGAAGAGTGGGAGTTAAAGCAGTAATAAAGAGTTTGAATAGGTTATCATCAGACATATTATGATCAACTTTATGAGCTAAGGATTTATATCTTTTAATAAATTTATGAGTTGATTCGTTAGGAGATTTCTTAGCATTTATTAAGTGGCTAAGATAATTTTTAGGAAGATCATTGTGTTCAAACTCTTTAACTAAAGGATTAACCAAATCTTCAAGTTACCAAATAGAATGTTGGGTTAATTGATTATACCATTCTAATACATCACAAATGAAATTTTTAACTAAGAGTTTAGTAGTAGCAAACCTATTAGTTTAGATCCCCTCTTTGTAGAGATTACCAATGGCTTTAAGAAATGAGGTAGGGTCTTTAGACCCATCATATTTGATAGTTGGTGATATGTTACTAATGTTAATAGATATAATGAAGGGAGATAAAGGCTCATTTTGATTGGTTTGAAGCATATTATTATTCATTATTGGTTGAGTAATAAAATTAACTAAGGCATCTCTAAGAGGTGGAGGAATGTAGTTAGGATTAGCTTGAGGATGCATGATTGGAGGTTGATTAGTCATATTGATAAAGTGTTTTTGAAGTTGCATCATTTGATTGGTATTATAGTTTTGCATAATGTTCATTTGTTGAATCACTTGGGCTAATAATTGGGTTGTATCAGGTGGTAGGTTGGTGTTGGAATGAACACTCCCTGAATTGGTGTTAGGGGGAGGACTATTAGAAGGGTTGCTAGTGGTATTTTTAAGTAAACTTGTATCAATCACTCCCACATTAGTTTGAATATTTTGAGAGGTTTCTTGGTAGGTGTAAAAAGGATTGGATCTCTCAAATTCATCTTGATGTGTTATTTTAACCATGTTACAATTTGTAGATGAAGGAGGAGAAGAAATTCCCCAAGAGTGATGGTTAAAATGGGAGGAAATGAAAGGGATAAATGAACATCCCATATAGGATCTAAATGGATTAAGACTATCCAAAATGATTCTAATAGGATACCTCATTTTGACCAAAGGGAAATGAATAAAATGCAAATTAGAAGAGGTAAAGAATTAGGTTGATAAACAAGGGAAGAAGGAAATAAAACTGAGTTGACCAAGTTGACCTAGTGTAAAAATAGGACTTATAGAATGTACTAGGTTGACCAGGTTTACCTAATGAAAAAATAGGATAAAAAAAGGGTCTGTGGTAGTACAAGGTTGATCAGGTTGACCTAGTCTAACAAATAGGGAAAAATAGAAGATTGATGACAAGATGAGAAATAAAACAAGATAATTTTGTAGCTAATCTAGGAAAGTAAATGTTGAAAATAAATAGACAGCTAATTGAATTGATGCTGGCTAATCCAATTGATACACACAAAGTAAAACCTTACACCAACACTGGCTAATGCAAGTTATTACACATAAAATTGAGAAAAAGCAACCAGACAACTTGGAAAGTAAACTAGCTAATTGGTCAACCTAGAAAGTTAATTAAATTATTAAAAATAATTTTAAATGATAGGGATTTGGATGCAAGTAAGGTACTAGATAGCAATCTATGGATGGTTTTAGGTGAGTTTAGGATGAAAGGGACTATAGTGGTAATGATACATGCTTGTTATTAGGGCCTACCCCCTCACTTCACACATCATAACAATAAGGGTGTCAGGTGATTAGCCAAAATATATCATCAACTATGCTTTATAATTGAACATAGTATCAAGTTGGCTTCCCCCTTGGTGATGAAATCCAATTAGGTTAGCCTGGGTAGTCAAATGTTAAAATGCTTATTGATGTTATGTGATTTGGCCATGTGTGCATAAAATAGAAATAGTGAAACTAAATAGTTAATTAAAAATGTCATAATTAGACTATGTGAACTATTCTAAGCATGCAAACAACTAAAATAAAAGATGTGATTAACATATAAGATGAATTCCAACTTTAAAACAAGGTATAGTGAAAACACTATATGCACAACATATAGAACTCGGTTGACATGGTCAAGCTAGTACTACTGAAGATAGGATCTATAAAACCTACTAGGTTGACTAGGTCAACCTAGTTGTTTTAGACAACACACAAAACACAAAACTAGGTCAACCAGGTCAATCTAGTTGGTTGTGCAGGGGCAGTTTTGAAGATTGAAAACTTGAAAGGAAAGTACATAATAGAAAGAGACAAAGAATAAAAGACTAACTTTGATGGTTTAGAGATGAAAATGAAGGATATTATTGATCAAAAATCTTGGATAAATCTATCAAAAACTTATAAAATGGGTCAAGCTAGTTGACCAAGCAATATAGAAACCTACTGAAAACATGTTGAAAATGCACCAGGTTGACTTGGTTCACTTAGTGGGTTGAATAGAATGTCTAAAAAATGCTAAAAACTTATACTGGGTCAAGTTGATCAATCTAGTTTCCTATTCCTATGGATAGATAAAAATAACTAGGTCAATAGAATCAAACCATTATGCCAAAATATATGATATAAACTATAACAAAATGAATGAAATAAGTGAAAGAAATCCTGCAAGGGTTAGTTTCACATCAAGTTCAATATAATGTATGCAATTGGAATTGCATGATATACATGAATTAATCCTAGATAGGATAAGATAGAGAACACCTACACTTCCAATTGGGTATACACTTGTTAAGTGGGAACATGACCAATATGGGTATCCATTAGACCTGATTAGGGGATCACTTGTATCACTTGTCACAACATATCATGTTAGGAAGGGTTCCAAAGCCTACAGTCTAACATAATCACACAACAACCCTAAAAGAGTCTTATGATTTGATATTTCACTTATGCTAATAAATAAGAGAGTAAACTATTCTAATAACAAGAAAAGTAAACTAATCTAGTGTGTACCAAATCTTGTGGCATAATGTGAGGCTTTAGATGCAAAGCAATCAAATATATATAGGAAAATTCAAATAAAGTAAGTATGATTAACACCCTAATACATATAATATGAAGAGTATTATTATTCAAGCCAACACTTGTGCTACTTCTATCTACTAAAAGAGAAGAGAACAAAGTTAGAATATACTTACCTGAATGTGAAACCGTCATGATTCAATCTCTCCCTTGGCTAATGGGGCTTTGTAAGAAGTTATGGTTCATAAGGATCACTTTATTAGGACAAAACATTTAAGACATATCCACAAGACTATATTCTCCAAAATAATAAACCTAAGCTAAAAATCCTCAAGTAGAATGGTGGAAGAGTAGATTGTGAAGAAACATGAGTGAATAATAACTCTTTATTGCATCTTATGAAAATGATTGAAATGATCTTGTATTTATAGGTGGAATTTACCCTAAAATCATCTAAAAATGTTAGCTATACTAGGTCAACCCAGTCAACCTAGAATATTTTTGGGCTAATGCCTAAAGTATGTGTTAGGTCAACTAAAAGGCTAACAAAGCTAAAGAGCTAAAGTGTCCCCAAAACACACTAGGTTGACCTGGTTGACCTAGTTTACTAAACTGGTCAAAAGGGTCCCAAGTAAGGAGAAGAAGGATAGAAAGAAGAAAATAATAGAGGAATGTGAAAGGGAGGAGAAAAAGCTTAGGGAAAGGTTTTAGGAACTTGTTATATTGGAAATAATGTGTCAATAAAGGGAAACAATCTTGTGAAGCACCAAAGGTCTACCCACCACTTTCTCGGTGTACCCCTTCAGGCATGCACTAAGAAAGATTGAGTCAAGACATGTTCCTGCAAGATGTAAAGCATTAGTATTTGATAAATGTTAAAAATATTATGTGTATATAGGCATCATGTATTTCATACTCTCCCATACCTTTATCTACAATAGTAAACATAGATGGTGGAGTTATCAACTTGGACATGGATGGTTGACTTTTAGATGTGATGGTTAGTTGGCATATGTAGAAGGCAAATCATTAAGATGGATGTAATTTGATAATTTTGGTGATTACTTATTATTTTAGTATTTTAAGTGAGAGGAAAATAATTATTATTTATATATAAACCTTCTAATAGTTTGTAATAGTGGAAAAGGTTGAGGATCACTAAGAATAATAACTTCTATATTGGAGTGGGAAAACTTGAGACACTGGTGGAGGGTGGATGGAATGGTGTTAATAGCATGGATCCATGGATAAAAAGGGACTAAGTTGTATGGTAAATTAAGATCTAGGACATGAATTGAGGTATATTAGATAACATGCCCCACCATAAGAGGAAGATATATAGTTCCAAGTGATTATCACTCTACATTATCATAACCTTTATAGTAATATCTTTGGGTTCTAGTATTGATGTTGAATGTCTCACATGTTTTATCAAAATTAGTGTGAAAATATTCAAGATAGACCCATTATCTATAAAAAACCTCTTTACTTTGTGTTCAAAGATAATGAATTAAATATACAATGGAAAATTATGGGATGTACCCATGGGGAAAATATTTGTATGCTCAAAAGTCACTCGATTAATAGAGGATAAATATAGTGAAAGTGTTTGGAACATGGATGAATTAATTTTTCTAGGACTTTTTACTCTTGTAAATCTTTTTAAAATATTTCCTTTTAGGTAGTGGATGTATTGATAAGGTCCATAATGGAAATTTAGGTTGGTGTTTTCTCAAGTTATTCAATAATATTGTACTTACCTTCAAATTTGGTCAAAGGGAAACTTGGAATGGAAATTTCTACATGCTTTGTAGTGACAACACAATATTGGTATTTGTTCTTAATAATGAAAACATGATTATCCATATGTTAAATATGATTAATAGTAGAGTCAAATGGATGACTAGTTTGATTGACATTATTGGCTTATTTTTTGATATTGGTTTTGTTTAGTGTGACTTTGATCATGTTTTAGGACCATAAATTTTGATTATTTGATTTGGACACATGATTCTCTAATTATATATCACCATGATCGATTAAGTATTGGACATAGTTTTTAAGTCTCATATATCTATTGGTGGAATGCCCTTTGATATTATGGTATGCATAATATTCATCTACTCTAAACCATTCATGTTTTGGAGTATGTCAATCAAAGGGTTTTGTGTTTGGTAAATGTGATCATATTAGCAGATACCAACAATGGAAATAATACTTCAAGTGGCAACCCCAAGGGGGTATTATTTATTATCATAATGTCTTGTCTAGGATGGCCACTAGGTACACTAATATTGTGGATAGGTTGGATATTGTGGACTCATTTGACATTAGTCACCCCATATCCTACATTGTTATTTTTTTTGGAAAAAAAAATTGGTTTATCACTTTGATCTTGATTTTGATTGTCCTTAGTGAAAATATAGATGAGGCCCATGCCAATAAGTAACCTTTTAATTTGAACACTCTTTTATATTATTTCATCAAAATAAGTAGTGCAATGGAGTTGAAGTTAAAAGGCCAGTTTAGGATTGATATTTTATTTGAAGATTGTAGTAAGGTTTTTTGTAGTAAGTGAATATGGGAACTAACTTGTTAGTGTAGGCCATAATTGTAGGAAAGATGAAAAGCTCTCCCCATTGCATTGTTTGGTGTTGAATAAGTCTAGCATAGTCAATTCATGTTCAATATTATAAGAAAAGTGTTGTAAAAAACTCTTAGAAAGATATGTGAAAGTAGTGATTGACCCCTTAGATATATGTAGGAACCATTCTAAGGATAAACATCCTAGGCTATCTGGAAAGAGTCTAAGTAGATAATTATCACTATAATTGACCTCTTGACACACCATGAAAAAATATTTAATATGTTCCCTATGATATCCTTTCCCCCTTGTAATTATCAAATTTTGGAGGTTTAAAATGTATAGAAAAAATTATTTTCATCATGTTTATGTCAAATGGATATGGACACAATTATTTAAACATAATATTTTTACTTTGGCAACAGATTCCATCTTATAATCATTGTATGTTATCCTTTATGTTTTTTCCATTCTTGGATAAATGTTGTGTATTTGAGTGGTGAAGATGATGATTGGTTTTGATTTTGATTTTTACTTAGACATGGATTTTAATTTGTTTGGGATAATCCTAAATCTGTATTGTAATTAGGATAATCTTGATTAATTGCTAGATTATTTGTTTTGGTGATTGTTGGATTTGAATGATTATTTGATAAGTTGGATTAAATAACAATTATTTATTTAATTAACCTTTTGACATGGTACATAATAAAAAATGCATGGCTTTGATGGGATGTGTCATATGGAACTACTTTTCCTTTATCCATATGACTATGCGAAACATTTTCAGGATTTTCATTAGATGATTCTATTATGGCCTTGTTCTTTCCTAAGGAGGCATTATATGTTCCTTGATCATGTTTAGGAAGTCATTGGGAGAGATAAGTCATTGATCATGTTCCTTTATCATGTGTAGGAAGTGTTATATCTTTCCTATAAATTAGTGGAGATAAGTCATTGGGATCAAAATCAGGTAGAAACTTAGCTCCTAGCCCTAAGAGGTGTAACAAGACTTCATTATTATTTTCTAGGAGATAAATAGTAACTTGGGATGGTGGATATTCAGGTTTATTATTATCATGTATGTACTCATCTTGGTAGGGTACATTATCATTAACATTGACCTCAACATATTGTTCTTGATTCCAAAAATGGAAACAATCATTTCCAAAGGGTCCTTTTATAATTGGATTATATTGAGGATTATTTAAATAGAATTAAATCCTAGTGATTGGAGACATTAATTAAATGTTGTGCTTGAATCGAAAGGTATATGAATCCAAATTGAAAATACAATTATATTATAATATTTTTGAGTTACTTGGTCTTGGATTTCTTTAGATAAATTTCTCTTAATTAAGGATTTACTTTGAAAATATAGGATTTTGTTTCCTTCAAAAGATGAACTTTGGTTTTAAAAACATAAAAAATATTTAAATCCAAAAGGATATGAAATAAAAGGTAACATACAAGATCTAAATAGATATAAATATCATGTGAATGACATAAAATGATAAAATATAAGCATGGGACTTGAGTGACGTATGGGATTTTTTTTATACTTTCTTTCTTGTTGAATAAAGGCAACTCAATATTTCAGAACATTGAATAAAAGTATTATCATACCCATACCCCACTAAACCTAGTTTAAAGTGTATGTTGAAAGTAACTTACCTAAATGATACTCTCCTCTTAGGTTCACCACAATTCAAATGGATGAATGGATTATTAAGGTTTATAGTTTTCACAAGTTCAGCTAGGGGATGTCTTATATATACCTATCAGTATGATGAGGCCCAATACCATAGAAGAAGTTGATTAATGGACTACATAATAGGGTCTAGTCCCTATGTGGTCACTTAATCCATAAGATTTTAGTAGAGTGTCATCAAAAAATTTGATTTCAAGGTAGATGTTGAAACCCTAAATATTAGAGGATGAAACCCCCTCACTTCATGGTGTGTTTAAAACACATAACTACATAGGAAATACAAGTAACTAATTTTTTTAATACCCCATTGGTACAAGAGGTTTGGCCTACTATCTGGGGGTAAAATATATGGTTGATAGAGCCCCTAAAATTATTTAAAAAAGGAGAATCTCATTTATTATTTTTAAGTATCATCACTAGTGTGACGCAAGGAAAGAGCATACATGAGAATAGCTCAGGTAAACATAAAATTACAAGAATTATTTTTGATTTATAGGAATTGTCACCAATGTGATGTGATAAAAAAACAAACATAATGTATTGTAATATATATAAGCCAATTTGTAATAAATGAAACTAATTAATTACTACTTAGTCAATTAATCAAAAACATGAAATGGAAGATAAGATAAGTATAAAAAATACAATTTTTTTTTGGTTTATATTTTTAAGTCTTTAACTTAAGATCCTATAGAAAACAATTAGTAATTTATATTTAAAGACTTGGGTAATTTAAAAACTTGCAAGTTAACCAAAAAAGATTAAAGTAAAAAAATAATTCTCTGGAATAAAAATGTTGTTACAAATTCATGAATTCACTATTCAAAAAATGATAAAACATATAATAGTAAAAATTAGATATAGAAAGCTACAAAATATAGAAAATGATTGTATAAAACTATTAAATTTTACTACAAAAATAGTGAATTTTTCTACAAAACCATTGAATTTTTCTATAAATTATTTTTTTGTGCTTCAAAACTATTGTTTTGCAAAAAACACAAAAAGAAAGAAAATATGAAATAAAAATAGGAATATAGAATAAATTGGATTGTTAAAAGTATGGTGAGATAGGAAAGATAAAAAACCAACAAGACAAACCATAAATAAAGTTAGAAATGAACTACAAACAAAACTGTCATTGCTTAAAACAAAACTACTAAAATATGTAACAAAACCACCGAAGTTCATAATGAATTTACTGTTTTATGCTATAAAAACTACTATTATGCAAGATGAAAACATATAAAAAATAAGGATAAAATAAAAAATAAAATATCATAAATTTATCTAAGTAAAAGGACTAGAACAACAAGATAAAACCAAGTAGAAAAATTTAGAAATTAGATGGAAATGAAATCGTTGATATATAGGACAAAACTACTATTATGAAACACCAAACTACTAATGTTGTGAACAAAATTATCATTCTAAAAAAAATTTACAACTCATATAACTCCAAAAACAACACCTAAAACAATGAAAACAACCTTTCAAACCAAGATTAAACAACTATGCATCTTAATAAAATTTGAGAATAACTCAAGAACTTGAAAGAAAACATACAAGATGAAAAATATTTGGGAAAGGTCCCACAAACATGCTAGAATGTGATATCTATAATTTTAGAATCTATGAAAGCTAGGAAATCAAATAAGCAATTAACTTCCTATTTTAAAGACTAAACTAAAACCTTAATTAGAGAAATTCAGTCAAACAAAACAAATTAATCATACTTACAATGTATCATATTACCAATAAAATAAATCACTTTCTTCATTGATAAAATTCACTTTTCTCTTGTAATGTGGTTTTTGTATGCTCAATTCATTCTCCAAGGCAAAAAAAATTTCAATAGCATATGGATGTAATTTGTTGATTTTATTATGGATGCGCAAGGTGATTTTGATAGCAATTCGATAGCTTGATGATGGATATTCAAAATGGAAGATGACACTTCAATTTATAGGCTTTCAAGTGAGAAGATGAATGTTTAGTAAAAATCCATATTTATTAAATTAAATTAATTTTGGATGGTTAAATTTGAGTCCTTATCTATGTGGAAGAGACCAATTCCTCATGTGCTTGAGATATGAGGGGGGAGGGTTAGTTGGTAGTTGAAATTTTCTCCTGAATGAGTCAAGGTAGTTAGAGGACTCACCATGGTGGTTTAAAGGTTAAATAATGACTCAACAATAAGTTGAAGAAGTTAAGGAAGTGGTTGGATGAATCAAGAGAGAGACATGGAAGATGTTTAATGACTTAGAAATTCTTGATTTTAGTTAGTTTTTTAGAACTAGGTGTGTATGATTAATTAGTTAATTATTTAAAAAAGGGAGAGAAATTATATTAGTGGACCTTAGGATAAAATTCAAATTTGGGGTGGTGGTTGGGTTAGTGTGTTGACATTAATCAAAGTTAATTATAATACTAAATGTGGTGGAATTTAGGTGTCTACACTTACCATTAAATAAGAATAAAAAATATGGAGAACCAATAAAATGAGAGAAAACCATGTGAAAACATCATTGTCACTAAAATAACATAGAAAATAATAATAAATATATAAATAATAATCATAGTAAACATGAAAAAAAAGATATTAAAATATCATATGCTTTAGGTAGAGACATAAACTAGTGTAGATATCTTAAATACATCTATTCATAAACTCTAAGAGAAATCAATCTTAATGTGCCTATCTTAAATTTGTATTTATCTTATACCACATTAATTAGTGAATCAATTATCTTATCTACAAATTTCCCACTAACTAGTGACATATGGCCTTAATCTAGTTTTACCACTGTGTCAATCTAAAAAAAATATTTCTATAAAAAAGGGCCCCAAACTCCAAAGTATGCTCAAAATATTAAAAATTGTCAATTGAATTCATAAATAAAGAAGAGAAAACTTCTATATGATAATTAAATGGACATAAAATTTAAGTTAAAAACGATCCTTTGATGGTAAAATGGACATCAAATTTAATTTATACAATCAATTATTAACTTCTCATGGACATTGCAATCCACGACCAACCTTGGTTGCCACTATAGGTTATGCCTATTGATGTAATAAAAAATACAACCAAAAATCTCTTATGTACACTATAACATTTTGACCATTTAAAGTTAGACCCTTAACTTAAACATAAATTTGGATGGGTTTTTATCAAATTTTAAAATTTAAAGTCAGGATTAAAGTCTGAATTAGGGTGATGTTAGGGTCTGACACTAGGGTGATCTTAGCATGACGTTATGGGTCTAAAATTATGGTGGCATTAGGGTGATGTTAGGGGTCCATCATTAGGGTGATGTTAGGGGCACAACATTAGGGTATCCTTGTAATGCCATTGAATGTAACTTTAGTTCATCATAAAGATGAAATTAAATGTATGAATTTTGGTTATCTTTATTAAATTACTATATTAAGTCAAATGGAATACTATATTGTTGTATTTGGGCATAAAACATGCCATTGAGAAAACTAGGGCATCATATTATTTAGTAATTTTAATGAAATGAGAGAAAGAGGATATAATTGTATTGAATTGAGATGAAATCAAGGATTCAAGGTGAATTGGACTCTTATTGAAAAACATTGAGGGTGAATAAAATAGTTTTGTGTGAAATTGAAGGCAAAATGGTTGTGGTGAATTTCAAAAGTTAACTATGGAAAATCCATATTTTCCATGTACATATTATCATTTTAATAATTTCATTACATGTTTTTAAATTAGTCATTATTAAATTAGATATAATGAAATATACATTTCATTTTAGGCTCATTCATTACTAGAGGGTATTATAAAATGGTTGATATTCAACATTATTCAACATTTTTGAATATACTTGAGATATTTACTCTAGGTTAGGAATACCACCATTGGCACTTAATATTATTAAATTTTTGGTTTTTCTTACACTCTCTAGCTAAGTTTTCTAAGGTGAAACTCTATTTTGAAGACCCAAGTATCTATTACGGTGTTGGGTAGACATGAGATGAATTTGAACCTTAATAAGGGTGTGTATTGATGCTAAGAAATACACCAATGATTTTAAAATATTGCATAAACATTTAGAATCTAATAAGTGCTCGATGAACATCTCTTTCTAATTCCCCTAGGTCTCATATGAATCCTAAGTAAATGTATCTATATTGAAACATAAATGTATGACTCTGCACATTCATAAATGTTTTAGATTATGGTAAAAGCAGGTTTTGAAGGGACCCCGAAACCCTATACACCATAAATGTTATTAACATTTTTCAAACAAATATGGTAATTGATTTTGATGATTTTATACATTTCATGTGTGATATGTGGAATTTTGACTCATTATCCTTTATATATTCACTCAAATTATTCATCATATAGTCCTCCTACAACTTCTTATAGTAGCTCTCTATCCCATCACGTATCCTATTATTTTAAAATTTAGTGGTATAAGATAGTTTTTGTAATTTAATTTCTTGTTTTTCATATGATTGATTTCAAAATATGTAATTTTTAAGGTAATGAGGGTGATATTTTTTAACAATCATTGTAGAGAAGAAGCAAAGGTTAAAGAGGAAAAATGGGAGGTGGCCACAATTTTCATGAGGCTTGTTGAATTATTAAGGTAAATCAAAATAGGGATACTAATTTAGACTCTTATCACTACCCTCATTCCTAAAGTATAGTTTTTTAGTCTATGAAATGAAAAAATAATCATGTCCTTTTGAATTTGAGACCTAAAATGAAGAATAAAATGTGAAAAGTACTTGACAAAAAAATGTAGATATCAAATTTATTATAGTAATTAATAAAAGATAAAGGAGAATTATTATACATACATGATGATTAGGAGTGTATGATGCTATAAACACCTATATATGGCATGGTATGATGTTGTAATGATGTAAAGAGACACCATTCTCTACTCCTTTTACAACTCGGATACCTGTAACCATCAATTCATGAAACTAATCTTCTTCTTATTCTCTTGGTTATCAATTCCCTCACTAGGATTTTAGCATTATCTTGCATGACCTATTTACAAAGATTCTTTTAATTATTTCAACCTTGCTTTTAGACTTTCAATACACCTCACACTTATTCATACATCTCATTCCATTCATTTTCTCATTCAATCTCTGATCCAAAACTCAGAGGTTTTGGTTGAAAGACAATTCAAGAACACAAAATAACATAATCATATAATGCTATCTCTGGGAAGAGATGTTTTATTGCTCACAAAATTGCAAAAAACATATTCTTATCTTTGGGAAGAGATGTTTCATCCCCTTCTCAAGATACATCTATTTTTATGTAACTTTGAAGGTAGGAGGAGTATGTGGAGGTTCACCAATCTTTAAGGAGATGAAGTGGTTCAACTTCCATGATTTACAACATAGGATTCGAGAAATTACTATTTTTAAAAACTTTCTATTTTTAAACAACACTATTAAAATTAAAATTATAGGCACTTCCATTAGGTTTTTTTGGGTCAAAAAGAATTGAACATATCTCCATGCCATCTCATCATGTTCTACTCATTATTAGATTTCCAATGGTTCAAACAGGGAGTCAAATAGAGCTATGGTTTAAAAGTTATGGCTCCTAGAAGTTCTGCCATCAATTAGGGCAAAACCATCACCCAAATTATCACTTGAATTATCACCTAAATTGTAACCTGAAGTATTTCCTAGATCATTCCTACCTCCTTGAGAAGTAATGGTCCCCATTGCATCAAGATTTATCATCAAGTGTGGTAGTTGTGTCTTGATTTGATTCTCTGTGAGCCACTCACCTTGGTGGCTAAGCTTTCCCCTTTTGACCACACAATAAACTGGAATACATTGCCCTCTTATTGTCTTCATCCAAGTGTCCAAAATATGATCTTCCTCTATTGGAGTAAAACTCTACGAATCAAGATCATCAATGCCTAGTTGTTCTGCTATGCATGTAGTGTCTAATAGAGGTGGATGATATGGTTTGAGGAGTTCCACATTGAATATTGGATGTATACCAAGGTAGGCTAGTAGATTTAACTCAAAAGCATTGTCTCCAACTTATCTGATGATGGTGTAGGGACCATATCATAGAGGTTAATTTTTTTTGTGTGGGCCTATGAGTCATTCCTTTTGAATCTGCAACCAAACCTTATCACCTACAACATAATGGTGTATAACCCTAGGTTTATCATGGTTTTACTTATACTTTTGATTCATCTTTTCCAAGATGTCATGAACCTGTTTCTAGATGTGTTGGATTTATTCAATGAACTTTGTTGTTTTTTCTACCTTAGATCTCCTAAGAGGTGTGTATTATATAGTAGAGAATGGCATGGCTACATCAATTGGTGTCATGGGTTAGAACTCAAAGTATACTTGGAATGGACTATGCTTGGTAGAGCTGTATAGGGCTTGATTGTATCCATGTTGTATGAAAAAAAGCCCATCATTCCATGTGCATGGATGTTTGGAGTGATACATCCAAAAGATATAGGTAATTAGGCATTTTACCCCTTCTATCTGACCATTATTTTGTGTATGGAAGGCTTTAGACTTCATCAAATTGGTATCCATCATTTTACACATAGTGGACTAGAAGATACTTAGGAACTTGCTATCTCTGTTCAAAATAATGGACTCAGGGAGACCAAAATGGAGTCATACATAACTAAAATATAGTTGAGTAGTTTCCTTAGTAGACAAATTTTTCTTACAAGCAATCATGATAGATATTATTGAAAAATGATCAACTACAATAAGAATACAATCCCTGCCATGTTTTAACATGGGTAAACCTAAGAGAAAATCCATTGAGATAGATTCTCAAGGCTTGGTTTGTTCTAGAAATGGTGTGTACAATCCTTATTATTTTCTAGCTTGGATGTCACACATGGGGTAAAAGATTTGAGGTGCCTCTCCACATCCTTGCACATATGGGGCTATTAGAAGTTCTTTGAAAGAACTGCCAATGTATTCTGTACACTAAAGTTCCCAACTGTCTTGCTAAAATGTGCTTCCCATATCATCTTCTGTTACTCTATAGCTGGAACACATATTGGCCCCATGTGATAAAGGACATTATCTTTCAAATATAAATTAGAGACATGTTTACCTTCTCAAATAATTTTATATGTTTTAGGAAAGATATGATCTATTTCATACAGAGCACCCTAGGTGGTAGTCTCATGTTCGTATAGATCAAGAACTATTATGAGTGCAACAATTGGTGGATGGATTAGAAAATTTATGGTAGTATTTGAGCTCCCCTTTTTGTGTTTGATTATCAAATGGAATTTCTATAGATATGTGTCCCACTTTTAGTGCCTCTCATTTTTCAATTTGCTCTATGTATGGATGATTTCTAATAGTTTATGGTCAGTGTGGATGACTGTCTCTTTCCCCAAGATGTAGTGTTTCCATTATTTCTAGGCTTGCATAATGGCATAG
Source organism: Torreya grandis (assembly GCA_037957365.1). Taxonomy (NCBI): domain Eukaryota; kingdom Viridiplantae; phylum Streptophyta; class Pinopsida; order Cupressales; family Taxaceae; genus Torreya; species Torreya grandis. The sequence continues at coordinate 919,795 of JARHVA010001506.1, forward strand.
AGCTCCTTGTCATATGGTAGGTATTTTTTGACTATATCATTGAAATTTTCACTATGATATACAACATGATGGCCATGTTGCATGATGACAGCTCCCATGGCATATTCAAATGCATCTATCATCAACTCAAAAGGCTGATGCAAGTCTGGCAAGGCAAGAACAAGACCTAAATAGAGTCTATTTTTTAAATTCTCAAATGCTCTTTATTATATTTTTCCCCACTGAAATGCAGCTTTAGCTCATCCTTTAGTCACTTAGTTTAGTGTCCAAGCAACATGTGAGAATCCAAGAATAAATCTGTGATCAAAATTTGCAAGACCTAAGAAACTATGATGTTTTTTGAGGGTCTTTAGTGTATGCCATTCTTGAATAACCTAAATATTATCTAGGTTGACATGGACCCCTTCCTCATCCATAACATACCCCAGGTACTAAATTATTTTTATCTTGAATGTACACTTGTTAAGATTTGCATACAAATTATGCTTCTAAAGAGTTTGAAGCACCTTACAAACATGTTATAGATGTTCCTCCCATGTTATACTATAGATGAGTATGTCATCCACATAGATAACCATGAATTATTTGGTGAAGGTTCGTAGGATGTCATCCATCATCCTCATGAAGGTTTTAGGTGAGTTAGTCAAGCCAAAAGGCATAACCAACCATTTGATGATTCCCTCCTTGTATTTGAATGCAATATTCTCAACATCGGTAGGGTTGATAGGAATTTGGTAATAGATAGATTTGAGATCAATTTTGGTGAAGAACTTCGCACCATGGAGTTGGTCTAATAGGCCATCAATCTTAGGAAGGGGGTAGCAGTTCTTCACACTTATTTTGTTTAGGGTTTGATAGAAAATGTAAAACCTCCATGTTCCATCCTTCTTTAGTGATAGGGCAATTGGGATTCCATAGGGCAAAAATCTTGGCCTGATGTGCCCTTTTTGGATCAATTCTTGAATCTATCTTTTTATCTCATCATTCTCTAGAACTAATCTATGATACACAAGGCTGTTAGGTAAAGGTGATCTTGGAACCAAATTAATATAATGTTTTACCTAATAGTGAAGTGGAAATACTATGTGTGACTTGAATAAGTGATCATAATCTCCCATGATTTGACCCATCTACTTTTGTTGTTGTGTTTATTGTGTAGTCAGGGATACAGAATCAACCTTCTTGGATCTCTATGGCTTGAACACCATGAGAATGAATTGCTTTGTGTTCTCCACTAATATTTTACATTGCTTAACACTAATTAGGGAGATAGATGTGAAAGGTGGTACCTCTGATGCCCTGTAACACCACATTCTAAGAGTGAGGGTGATCCTTCAGGTTCTTGATTCATAGATGCCATGTCATTCATACATGAATGGTTGACCAAGGAGTACATCCCAAACATCTAGATTAACCACATCACACAAGACCTAATCTGATAAATGTTTTATTACATATGAAAACACTGGTGGGTGACACAAATGTCTCTCTTTGGGTTCAACCATCCAATACTATATGGCTTTGTGTGAGGCTTCATGGACAGATTCAAAATTTTCACAACATTAGTAGAGATTAAATTCTTTTGACTACCACTATCAAGAATAAAATGCAGAGGCTTACCTATCACCCACAACATAGAGTGAAACAACCTTTTCTTGTCATCTAGCCTTTCCTCATGGGTTTATGATGAAGAAATGATGGTATCAGGCTCAACATCTATAATCTCTTCTTCATCCTCTTCAACTACAGGGTGTGTATGAGGTAGAATAATAGATGTTGAGGATTGTGACTTAGAATGTAGGGACTTAATAGATCGACATTATTCTTTGGAGCGAGTTCCAATTTTGTGGTAATCACACCATTTCCTAATATTCCCATTTTAGGGCTTCTTATCTTATAACTCTTTTTGCTTTCAATTTTGGCCTTGTGTTTGACCTTCTGTCACTTTTCCATTTCAAAAGATGACTTTTCATATTCTTTTTTTCATGCTTCCACTCAATCTTCACCACAAACTTGTACACCTCACCGAGGGATTCCAAATTGAAGAGTTCCATTTCCCCCCATATATACCATTATAGTCCACCATGATATTTGAGAACGTTATGTTTCTCACTTTCTTGGATGCCCAAATCTCGTAGATAGAGAATGAAAAATGTTAGTGTAATCTTGAATAGACTGTTCCTTACCTTATTAAAGTTATTTCCATTGTATATACAAATCATCATATGCTCCAATGGGGTAATATTCTTCCTTTACAACTTCCATGAAATCATCCTAGGTAGGCTCCACCTCAAGGCCAATGTCATCCATACTGAACCTCTTCTTATACACTTCTTGTCATTTTTTGATGGGAAATGATACTTTCAAAAGAGCAAAAGTGATCTTCTCTCCATTGGTGAATTTATTTAATGAAAAATAGGAAGAAAATTGATCCAACCAATTTTCTACTACATCAACATTGATTTTACCTTCAAATTTAGGGATATCAAAATTCACATAAACCTTGAAGGGTGTTGGAACACTAAAAGGATGTTCCATAGATAGAGAGCTAGGGAGTACAGATGAGGAGCCAAAATTTCCCATCAAGATTTATTGGAGAATTTGGGTAAATTATTGCAACATCTACACTTATTATTTTTGGAGGGATTTATTCACCATTTCATTGAAGGGATAAAATGTCTTAGTGTTGTCCACCATTTGTGGTCATTTGGAGTGAACAGGTGGATAGTCTACTGGATCTATTATTTTCCACCCAAGCTTCTTATAGTCTGACCTCATCCTTGGGATCATACACTCTTAAGAAAAACTGATCTGATACCACTGATCCAAAACTCAAAGGTTTTGGTTGAAAGATAATTCAAGAACACAAAATAACACAATCATATAATTTTATCTCTAGGAGGAAATGTTTTATTGCTCACAAAACTACATAAAACATATGGTTATCTTTGAAAAGAGATGTCTGATCCCCTTTTTAGGCTACATATATTTTTATACATACTTTGAAGGCATGAGGAGGATGTGGAAGGTCACAAATATTGAGGGAGATAAAGTTGTTCAACTTTCATGATTTGTAACAACATAGAATTCAATAAATTACTTTTTTAAAAAACTTTCTATTTTTAGACAACACTATTAAAATTGAAATTATGGGCACTTTCATTGGGTTTTTAAGGGTAAAAATCCATTGAGCATATCTCCATGATATCTCATCGTATTCTCATCATTATTGTATATTCAAAAATTTAAATGGGGAGTCAAATGGATCTATGGTTTAAAAGTTATGGCTCCCATAAGTTCTACCACCAATTGGTTTAGAACTGTCACTTGAATTGTCACCTGAAGTGTTGCTCGGATCAATCTCCTTAAATCACATACTAATCTTCATTATACTATTAACTCTTCTAGATTGTCACCTTAATTATTCATCTAAACCTTATGATTATAATTTTTCTCATGAATGACCTATTTAAGACTTAACACACTTGTTTCAACTGATCTCAAAATCTATTACAACTTCAACTTTCTTTTACATTCCTCAAACCCTTAATTAAACTTCCCTCCTAGTAGCCTTCTTAGGCCTTTTTAAATAATATAGATAGGTATAGTCTTTTATTGATACAATAAAACTATATTATGACTTCCACTATTTCATATTATCTCTCCATGAAGTTTTAGGATCTAACTCAACTCCTACATATCCTTTCCAAACCTTACCTAGACCTAATTAGGTCCCTTCTACCCTATTGCTCACATAGTCATTCATATCCATACACCAATGTGCCATACCAAAACATAAATTCTATAATATGTTAATACACCTTACAACCTATCTAATTATCAATTTTTATGAAATTTGGATGATCGAGTCATTCACAATATGGTTTTTACCTTCTAAACCCTAATTCAGGGTTTTGACAGACCATGTAAGCCTAAGAAGGGTAATTTTGAAGTTTTAAGCATTAAAACAACATTAAACTTGATTTAACAATATATAAAGGTCATTTAAACCTACTTAGATATTCTCAATGCATTGGACCTTCTTTTATACCCCTCTATTTGTCATTAGCACAAGCTTTGAGTCTAACCATGTGTATAGACACAAGTCTATATCGACTCAAGAGAGGTTATTTGGTTGTTTCATGGTTTCAAACAGCATTAAACCTTATATGGTGATTTTATGGGATCTTAAATTATATCCTTTCAATTCTTGAGTGGAAAACTACCTTTGAAATGTCTTTTATTACATTCTTATGCTCAATTCTGAGTTGGACTGTATATAGATTCATAGACTTCTACATGATTTGTAATGGTTTTATCACATAGTGGGGAAGGAAAAAAAAAATAAATTCATGAAAAAACTTCATATCATTCAAAATTAGTGATTATCAATTCACATGTGTTTCATCCATCATTATACAGAGTCTTTCTACACCAAAATACATATCAGATTTCTTGAATTGGGTTTACAAGATGAAATAGGGTTTGTCCCTTTGAACTTGAAAATAAGATTGCCAATCTTGATTTTTAACATTATTTAATACTTGAATTAATAATCATTGTCTTCTTATATCTTAATGCAAATTAAATCATGTTTAACACAACATACAAGTTATAAAGGGTTTGTAAGATAGTTTATTCTCTTGATCACAGAATACAATAAATACATGCTTAAACAATTAGTTTATCAAACTGAGAAAATCTTTATTGATTCTTATTTGTGTTATAAATCATCTCCAATTTGAATCCATATCCCTATAAATTACTCCAAAACATCAAAACTTACAATTTTTATATGATTCATAACCACTCTCATGGTTCTTGGACTCCTTCAAGAATGTTGAGACTTATAACTACGCTAACCACTATCATGGCCATTAAAATTATTAATCATGTGTTCCATGTATGTATTTAAATAAAATTTAAACATCATATATCCTAATCAAACAAATTAAATTATTGAAACTTCTTTAAACATGAATGAAGACTCCAAAACTTGATAAGAAAGTTTGAAAATTCAAATTTACAGAATTGGCAGGAAAATGCCGAAGTGATTCCAATTCAAGTTTAACAAAGATATAGAAACTAATAATGACTAATACAAACATAAAATTGACTATAATGACCCTCTAAAGACTCAAGATATTGGAAATAAACCAAAATTTACAAAATTCAGTGATGCTCCTACATCATATTACTGAGGAACAAAAAAACTTTCCTATGAAAGTTATAATTGATATGGTGTTGATGTTCTTTAAAACATCCCTCTTTCAATTTCATGTCCTATTGGATCTCAAGGCCTGATTTAAGCATGTATGCCTTCATGAATATTGGTTAAAGTGATTATATCTCCTCCCTTGATGATGGCTTTCTTTTCATAGATCTCTAAATTGATTATTGGCAACTTATGCTTGTTATCCTTCCTCTAAAGACATATACATGAAAAAAACAAGTCAAAAAAAACAAATCATTTATTTTCCTGTTTAAATTCACATTATTTTTATTCAAATTCTAATTTCTCCTTGACTCCGTTTTCTTCCTACTTCATTATTTCTTGTTGTTCCATATTCTCATATATAGTACCATCAACCTCTTTCACTAAAATATTGTTATCTATCTATTAATTTTTTATTATTTGATCAATCTCAAGTTATCTCAACAAAACATCCTTCTTAGCAAAGGTTTCTAGACACCCTATGATCTCATCATGCTTAACTAGCTATACTATCTCCTTATTGCTTGCAATCAAAACCTAATAACTCCTTTCAAATCTTGAAATATATTCTCTCACTTATTTATCAACTTGTACTCCACCTCCTTTATATTATCACTTGTTCTCAATTAATACTTCTTTGGATTCAACACTGCAACTAGTTTCTTCCATTAACATAGCTATTAAATTTAATGTATCTTCATACAAATCATCTTCATCAACTTTCTTATTAGCATACTCATTAGAAACAACACTGAAACTATTACCTTGTGATTATTTTCTCTTAAAATCTTTATTGACTCAAACCTTCTTATTTCATGCTTACCATGAGGTATTGTTCTATTTCATACTCATTCTCTCCTTCTTCTTCATCAAGTTATTCACCTTCTTCAAGGTAGCATAGGACTGTATCTCCATATTCAGTTGTCCAATCAGCTTGTTATTCATCATTAGCATGTTGTTCATGCTTATTTATTTTTATCTATTCCTTGTCTTCTTTGAAATATTTTGCTCTTATAACCTTAGTATGTGATTCACCTTCATTCAACTCTTTACTTGTATACACTTATTCTAAGAAATAATTAGTTATAAATCGTTGAGGCTTACTTGCCCTTTTGCTTCCTCTTTTAGGCTGCCTTGATAATAATTTATCCATTTGTCTTCTTTTATTGTCTATCATATTCTTGAGAGGCCATTTCACTCTATGATGTGCAAAAATAATCTTGGTCTTATCTCTTCCAAGACTTGTTCTAACCTTGCCAAAACCATCTTCATCTTAATAATCTCCTTCTCTCTCTAATTATATTTTTTTACTTCTTTTTATTTTTCCATATTCTTGTGTAAATCTTCATTATTCAAGCCCTTCATCTTCTCTTTCTCTCTTATCTCTTCACACTCTCTTCACTCTCTCTCTAGGTCTCACCTGGACCTATCTTGTTAGTAATATTATCTTCTTGCCTCCTTGATCTTACTTAGTCTCTATCTTTATATCTTCAATATCTCCTTAAGCTTAATTATTTTAAGCTTTAACTAGATCTCTTCTTTCTCTTTCTAATCCTCTTTGACTTAAGGGAATCACCACATTATATTACTTTGTTGCCTCTCTATCCATTCCTGCAATCTCATTAGCAACTCATAACAACATCTCAAGCAACCCTCAATACCTACTCAACATAATCTTCATGCAAACTAAAATAGATTTGTCAAAACACAAAAATTAACTTTTCCATATAAATTACCATATCTAATATCAAATTATGCAATGAGACATGATTATTTGCTCTTATAACTTTGATACATGTAACCATTAATTCATACAACTAATATTCTTATTCTTCTCTTGGTTATCAATTCACTCACTTGGATTTTATCATTATCCTACATGAACAATTAACAAAGATTATTTGAATTATTTCAACCATACTTTTATACCTTATATAAACCTCATGCTCATTCATACATCTCATTCTATTTATTCACTCACTCCCTTTCCTTCAATCACACACTAATCCTCATTAGACTATTAGCTTCTCTAGACTGTCACCTTAATTCTTCATCTAGACCTTATGATTATAATATCTCTCATAAATTAGTTATTTAAGACTTAACACACCTATCTCAACTGATCTCAAACTCTATTACAACATCAACTTTATTATACACTCCTCAAATCCTCAATCAAACTTCCCTCCTAATAGCCTTTTTTAGGTTTTTTCACTAGTACAAAAATGTATAGTCTTTTATTGATAAAATAAAATTATATTATGAAACCCTATATTTCATACTATCTTTCCATGAAGTTTTAGTATCTAAATCAACTCCTAGATGTCCTTTCTAAACCTTACCTAGACCTAATTAGGTCTCTTCTACCTTGTTGCTCACAGTCCTTCATATTCATTCACTAATGTGCCATACCAAAACACATATTCAAAAATATATTAATAAACCTTAAACCATATATAATTATCATTTTTTATGAATTTTTGATAGTTGATTCATTCACAATATGGCTTTTACCTTCTAAACCCTAATCTAGGGTTTTGTCAGACTATGTAAGCTTGAGAAGGGTAATTTTGAAGTTTTAATCATTCAAACAACTTTAAAATTTATATAGTGATTGATCAAGGTAATTTTAGCATCATTATACATTCTAGATTCATTTTATCTAATTTTAGACCCCTTTGTTTCTCATTATCACAAGATTTGAGTCTGAATATGTGTACAAACATAGATTCGTATTGACACAAGAGAGGTTAATTAGTTGCTTCATAGTTTCAAAAAAGATTCAATATTATATGATGATTTTATAGGATATAAAATTATCTCTTTAAAATTTTTGAGTAGAAAAGTACCTTTTAAATATCTTCTATTACCTTTTTATGTTCAATTATGAGTTGGACTATATATGGATTCACAGACTTCTACAGGGTTTGTAATGATTTTCTCACACAGTGGGAAGAAAAATTTAAATAAATTCATGAAAAATATTCAAATAATTAAAAATTATTTATTATAAATTCACATGTGTTTCATCCATCATTATATAGAGTCTTTTTACACCAAAATGCATACTTAGATTTCATGAACAGGGTATACAAGCTAAAATAGGGTTTGTGCCTTTTAACGTTAAAATGAGAGTGTTAATATTGATTTTTAACACTATTTAATCCTAAAATTCATCATCATTATATTATTATATCTTAATTTAAATTCAATCTTGTTTAACATAACATACAAGTTATAAAGGGTCTGCAAGATAGTTTATCCTCTTGATCACAGAATATAAGAAATACAACGTTAAACAATTAGTTTATCAAATTGAGAAAATCTTTATTGATTATTATTTGGGTTATTAATAATCTCCACTTAAAATACATATCACTAAAACTTAGTTCAAAACATCAACACTTACAAGTTTTGTATGATTCATAACCAATCCAACGGTTCTCACACTCCTTCAAGAACGTTGAGAGACTTCTAAGTACCCTAACCACTATCATGACCATTACAAAGACTAATGATGTGATTAATGTATGTATTAAAAAAACCTTGACACCTTATATATCCTAATCAAATAAATTAAAATGTTTAAACTTGTTTAAACATGATCAAACACTCCAAAACTTGACAAGAAAGTTTAAAAATTCAAATTTGTAGAATTGGTGAGAACATGCCAAAGTGATTCCAATTCAAGTTTAAAAAAGATATAACACCTAATAATTAATACTACAAACCTAAAATGACAATGATGACCCTTTAGCGACTCAAGATATTATAAATAGACCAAAATTTACAAAATGTAGTGATGCTCTTGTATCATGCAAACACCTATATATAACATGGCATGATGCTACAAACACCTAATTTTTATACAAGGATTATTATTTTTATATGAAATTAAGGAAGGCCTATGAAAAATATATAATTAGCATTCATACACATAACAATGATCTGATGATAAAAATAGATTCATCAACAAATTAAAACTGTATTACACTAAATGAATATACAATGTACATGTATGCAATCAAAAATGGTTGCACTAGAACATAATTCCCTAGGACTAAATCTCCATAAGATTTTTTGATGATTATAATATAAAATATCACACTCTAGAATGAAAAAAGGGTATTTATATATGAATATAAAGATCTGGGTGAGATAGTGTTATTGGTAGAGTGAAAGGTGGTATATGATCATTCTCAAAGTTACACCTCATCATTCACAAACATGAGAGGAAAAATACCACCTAAATGTGAATATTCATGATGTTGTGCACACAATATATCACAACTTGGTAACAAATATACCTAAGGTGTAATTCATAACATGTGTGAACATGAAACACATGAACACCCCCCAAAGGATCAATTTAGGTGATGTGGTAAGAGATAAGAACTCTTATGCTCATAAGTATGGGTCTTAAAAAGTAATCTTGATGATGTACCCATGTAAAATGATAGAGTTAAATAATAATGTATCCAATGATTTATATTTTTTTATAATGTGATGAAGCATCTAATGGAATGAAGAAAGACCTAGATGCATGAACACGAGTGACTATTGATACATGTTCCATTTGAACTAAAGACATGGTGGAAACCAAAGAGGGTTGGATAATTAGTTTTTATGAATGTTGAGAAACATAGAAGGGTTGGCATATAAATTCTCTAATAGGAAAAATAAACAGCCTCTCCTTTGCATCTACTAAGAACAATAACAAGGTACATAACATATTTGAAGAACTAATGAAGCATTAATAGTACACAAATATAAGGAAACAAACATATCTCCCATGAACATAGATGTGTTAACAAGAGTGACTATTGATACACATTCTATATAAACTAAATTCATGGTGGAAACCAAAGAGGGTTGAATTATTGTTGTTTATAAATGTTGAAAACCCTATAAGGGTTGGTATAGAAATGCTCTAACATGAAAAAAACTGGTCTCTATTTTACATCTTGTTGTTGCTTGCACAACATGCCCCATTTTAAAACTAAAAATAGGACCCTCTTTGTTTTTGTGCACTTTTAAACCTTGTTCTAATTTTTCAAACAATATTTCAAGTGCTTTAGGTCTAAAATGTTGATTCCATTTATTACCACTAGGTACTTTTCAATCATATTTTTGCACTTGTAAACAAGGTCAAATTATTCATAATTTTTCCATGGTGATAGCCAAATGTAATTAGAATGAATTAGTATATCAAAGTCATATAAAGCTCCTTCCTATGTGCCAAATGCATAGCCATCAAAATAGGCTTTTGTAGTGATTTTTGTGTCCTTCCATTTTTCAAATATTACCAAAAGTAAATTTTTTGGGAGGCATTTCACGTGGTCAAATCATGTCCATTTCATATGATTTTTTTTATGATGGTATTAAAATATGGTAATAATATCAAGGTGTAAAATGTCATACTAAATTATTTTCCATGTGATAAATGCACAGTAGTAAAAATAGGCTTCTATGTTGATTTTTACTTAGTCATTTTTTGTGCCTTCCTAATTACCAAATATGCCTAGTGCACACCCTTCAAACCTCATTTTGTAAGGATAAATTGTATCAAACATCCTTTAAAATTTGCATGAATATATATACAAAATTTAAAATTTGAATACATTCATAGAAAATTCCTTAAGTGTGAAATGCACATCTATCAAAAATGGATTCTTCCTAACTTTTACTTGGTTAATTTTTTCTATCTTTCTATTTGCCAAATCTACCCAATGTACACATTTTAGACCTAATTTCACAGAATAAATAATATTTTTTTATATTTAGAGTTTTCATGATGATATAAAAATATAAGGATAATATAATGGTGAAGGAAGTTACACTTAATCATTCCTCATTTTAAAAATGCGTAGTCATGAAAATTGACTAGTGCATGATTTGTGTCTTCCTAGTGACCAAACCTAGCCAATGTGCACGTTTCAAACCTAAATTTTCACTATCAAAATGTGTCCATTTATTATTAAAAGTTTCATGAAGATATAAAAATCTAATGATGATATAATGGTGAAGGAAGTCACACTAAATTATTCCTTATTTGAAAAATGTGCTGTCATGAAAACTGAGTAGTGCACAAAATTTATGTCATCCCAATGACCAAATCTAGCCAATGCACACTATTCAAAATCAATTTTCATAACCAAATGGGATTCAATAATATTTTTTTTTTAATGATTATATCCATTTGTGGGAAGAGTTAAAATGTGAACAAATTCTTATAATTTTATTTAAGTGCAAAATACGTAACCATACAAATTATTTCTGCATCGAATCTTACGTGGTCATTTTCTTTGTTTCTAGTTTTTAAATCTGGCTTGTGTGTAATTTTAAAACTTATGGTTGCATAATGATTTGAGTTCAAACTTGATTGACCATTTTTATGGTAGTACCTTGATGACATGAGAATATAATGCATTTATTTTTACATTTATCTATTTTACTGATGAAAAGATTTGAAGGTGCGAAGTGACCATTCTAGGAATATTCTACACAGACAACTTTCAACCAAAAATCACTAAAAAAGTAGTGCATAGGGGCTAACTTGATTATTTCAAAAAATAAAAAATACCTTTTTGAGAATATTTTTAACAATATTTTAGAAATATAAGATATGATGGGTGTTTATCATGTTTTGTTTTATGACTTTCTCAGTTACCATGTTTTGAAGGTGTTGATGTGGATGCACATGATTGAGTGTTGGTTTTTAAGCCATAAATTTTGATTCGTAGCTCCATTTTTAATGATAATTATTGCATTGAAACTATGATTCCTCCATCTTTGCAATGGTGTTAGTATTAAATGGGATAAATACGAGATGACAAACCTATTGACATTTTAATCACAGACTTTGTTGCTTCTAAATTCTTCATGTTTATAATTTTATTTGATATCTTTCACCTTTTCTAAGGAAGTAACATGTTTTATTTGATATTTTGGTAAGATTTGGGAAAGAGGATCATAATGTTTAAGGCAAGGAGAGACCCCAACAATCTCTCATGTGCCAAATTGGGTTGGTCATAAGTGTTTTATCTTCTAGAACCTTTGTAAAGAGTGTTTTGTCATCTAATGCTTTTATAGAGTGATTTTTTTTTTGAATATGAGCCTTAATGGGTGGGTTTTATTAAAAATTTGCAACCAATTTTGGAGGGAAAATTTCATTGGGTCAATAGACTTAAATCTATTTAAAGACCACCCAAAGAGTTAAAAAGGGTTGGCTCTTTTTAGTTTTAACGAGAGTAGTGGACCAAACTATCTGGTTTTCCATAGTTAGCTGGCCAAACATTTTCATGCTTTTATAGAGTAGCATTTTCCTTTTTTCTATGCAATTTAAGTCTAACACTGAAATATTGTGTGAAATCTCATTATTGATTAATCAAAAATATTAATCTTAATATTATGAGTGCTATGGAGGTTTGCATCTATTCCCTGTGCATTGTTATGGTGGTTATGGTCTACTTTCCTCTCAATAACTCCTCCTTAGACTCTTGCACCACCTTTTAACTGGAGTTGTGATAGGTATGGCTCATCTGATGACTAGTTTATATGATATTTGTTCAATCAAACACTTTGGATTCATATCTATATAAGTAGGCTTTATTTTCTCTTTCTACCTTTTATTTTAAATTTTATTTTATAGTTATTTTAGTTAGATTTTGGGTATGAATGAATGAAATATTTTGTTAATGATTATCTTGATTTTTTAATCCCTTTTTATTAATTTTATTATACTATTGTATATATGTGTGTAATAAACATGTTCGAATCAGTTGTAGTTCATTCTTAATATGTATACTAGTTCCTTAAGCATTATTTCTCATCTACATATGGTTAGTATGAAATTATCTAGACATACCCTTTATATAGATTGGTCACAATGAGTTAGCTAGGTTACCCTACATACCAAGACTTGGTAACTAAGACCTTGGGGATATTTGCTCATATAAATTGCCTTTTAGGAGAGATAGGGCCTAACAAACCCTAACTAAGTTGGCATGCTAGAAGACTTCACAAAGATTGACACTAGTAGGAAGGCATGATTTAGATTTTTATAATTTATTACTATTTTTGAAGAACTTTTTCTAAGTTTCCTATCCCACCAATGGCCTTTTCTTAGTTAGGTGGACATTCTTTCTTTACTAAATTCTCAAGGCCTTCCCATGATTTGCCTAAATATTCCTATGAATTTTTATTAAAGTATATACCTAGTGGGATCCAAACTATAGTGGATCAATTATAGGTTTTTAAATATGCCATAGTCAAAACTCGAATCCAATATGAGTATTTTTCTTGTCACCTATTCCCTTTCTCCATGGATGAAGTTGCATATTTGTGGTATCTTGGGTTACCAAATAAATGTATGACCTCATGGGCCATATTTGAAAATCTAATTCTTAATAAATTTAGTGTACCCAAATACCCTATTACCCTATACTATCAGTTTGCTATATCCCATAGAGATCCCAACAAACCCATTAGTGTGTTCAACCATTGTTTTGATCTATTGTAAAAAATACTGAAAGACCCTTTCCTATAAATAGAAGAAGTTACCATAGAAGTCTATCTTAGAACATTGTTTCCCTTAACTGTTATGTTTATTAGGAAGATTTTAAATAATCTTTCATCCTTGACTTTGATGTATCAAGTGGATTTCACCATTAAGCAACATGTAATGTCTCAAGGGTATGATGTTGATCCTTCCTATTCTTTAGAAAAACAAGGTGCTTACACCCAAAACCCTTTGAGTTACCTACCTACAAGTCAACTAATGAGATAATACATGCCTTAAAATGAAATATTACCATAAGTTTACAATCAGATAAGCCTCCTAACAATGAATGAGAGCCTTTCTTGTTCTTTTAATGCATATGATACTATTAACTCAGGGTATAATCAGCAGGTGGATTTTTATTGTGATGGTATTCAGTTTTATTTTGATGCTTACGTTAATTACATGTCATTTTTTGTATGGGAATATCAACAAACAATGTGAAATTTGGGCTATGGGAACATGTTCCCAACTACACAGTATGGAGCATACCAAGATGAAATTGGGCCTAATACTGAAATGATCATGTACACTGATTATATGTCATCTTACAAACATGATACCTTATTTGAGATAATTAATGATGATGAGGATTCCAATGGTAAAGTTGTATTAAAGGTTTCAATTAACCTAGTGGCTCAGAATTGAGTGGATGGAGAACTACTTGCCCAAAAAGAAGAAAATGAGGCCTCTTGTGATCAACTAGAAGAGGAATTTAAAGAGATAAAAGAGTTGGACGAGGAAGATTTAGACTATGCACATGAAGCATTGTTGTCCTATGATTTCATCTATCTATTTGAATAGTGGATTCCAGATGGCCTACAATTTAATGGTAGGACTATGATGCCCACCCTATATTTAGAGATGAGTTAGATAAAAAAAATTGAAGTAGGTTATTCATATGAAATACGTGGATTGGAGAAAATAAAAGTGGAATATCTCCCACTTCTAGAAAACCTTACATTCAAACCAATTAGCATGAGCTTGAATTGTGTGATCATGGAGAAAGAAGTTATGCTAATGCAAATCAAAGTTGAAAGTGCACATCATAGGTGCATTATTTTTCATAACTCAACCATGGATGACAAGGAAAGGAGGTCATTGACAAGGGAAAAAACATTTCCATGCCTCCTTAGAAATAAATATGAAGATCAATATGTTGTCATAGAATCCATTACAGTCAAGTAGCAGCCAACCATTATTATACTAATTAGATTCCATCAAGAACATGCCACTTTTAGGTTTGATCTTCTAATCACTTTGGTATATATAGATACCCAAACCTATTCTTCATTTTAGTATGATGTTTGGGCTGAGTTATTTTATTCAACCTATCCTTCATATATTTTTTAGTCTAGACATAAACATAATGCATAATTTTATAGTTTTAGTTCGATTGAATTGCATGAAAATGACATTGAGAAATATAAGTGGGATAGTGTCCATGAGTATAGAGGATAACATAGGTGTATGTATGCATCTATTTCCCCTCTCAAAATCTTGAAAAGAAATAAATATCTAACTAGTTCTAAACATGCATTTGCTTGAAAACCTCTATGAATAATTTATTTTTTCCTTTCTTATCCACTTTCTATTTTTTCCTTCCCATCATTTATTGTTAGTTTAGTTTCCCTTTCTTATTTTTTGTGGTTTTCTACTTCTCTTTTTGCCTTGAGGTTCCCCATTAATCAAAGAAATGAAATAAGTTAGGTTGCGTAGGTAGAATCAATTGCATTCAAGAACATGAGTGAAAACCTTGCTTGAACACTTGTGTGAATTGCTATGATTATTTTATGTATTTTCATATTTTTAAAGGTAAATGATTAAAAATAGCATGCATGGATTTATAAATGACTATTTTCTTTCTTAAAGTCATTTATATACTCAATTGAAACATCTAAATAAAATACAACATTATCTTTTTTGTGTTTGCCTTAGTTGATCATGAACTTTTTGATTTTCCCAAAACTGATGAATTGGTCCCCATACCTACATGAATATAAAACAAAAAATATATTTTAAAAATAAATATACAAAATAAAAAATTTGAAAAATCCTTGAAAGGGTGATCTTGGTAGCCTCCACCATAGGATTTCTAGCTTGGTTGGTAGTGGATCAGGGTCTTAAGAAGGGATCAAAGGCATCTTTGTTAAGGATATAGACGTTTGGATAGAAATAGAGAAATGCCCACACCATTCCCCCGAAGAAAAATTTCTAAACATATCATTTTTAGAAGTTCTGATCATTTAGGAAAATTTGAATTATTATATTTGCTTGCAAAGTTTAAATAGATTAATCACTCCAAACATAGTATTTATCAGTTTGTATATGAGTATGACACACATTGAGGAAAAATTTAATGATTTCATGTTTATGATTTTATCTCAAATTATCACTTATAACTAATGCTTTTCATTTGGATGCAAGAACTAAGATTCTAGATTCTTTAGATACTTAGGAGTATCTATGAGTAGGAGTCACCATTTATTGTTGATTACACAACACATCCCATTTTCAAACAAAAAATAGGGACCCTCTTTTTTCTGTTCCTTTGAGACGTAGTTTTACTTTCACAAATAGCATTTCAAGTGCTTTGTGTGCGTATTGTTGTTTTCATTTTTTAACACTAGGTACTTTTCAAACATATGTTTGCACCTGTAAACAAGGTTAAATCATGCATAGTTTTTGCATGGAGTAGCCAAATGTCATTAGTAAAGAAAATTCATAAAAAAATCCTTCCCATGTGTCAAATGCGTCGCCACCAAAATAGGTTTCTACATAGATTTTTGTATCCTCCCAGTTTTCAAATCTTAGCAAAAGTCACTTTTTTGGAGGCACTTGGCATGGTCAAATCATGTCCATTTCACATGATGGTTTTTGGGATGGTAGTCAAATGTGGGAATAATATCAAGGTGGAAAATTTTTCACTAAATTATTTTCCACATACTATATGCATAGACTTAAAATTAGGCTTATGCACTGATTTTTACTTAGTCATTTTTTGTGCCTTCCCAATTACCAAATTTGCCTAGTGCACTCTCTTTAAGCCTCATTTCACAAGGCTAAATAATCTCCAATATCCTTGAAACTTTTCATGAATATATCCAAAAGTGAGAATAGTGAAAATATATAGACATTCACATAAAAATACTTCCTTAAGTGTTAAATGCATAGCCATAAAAATCAGATTATATACTAATTTTTACTTAGTCAATTTTTACATCTTTTTAGTTACCAAATCTGTCTAGTACACACTCTTCAAACCAGATTTCACAAAATTAAATCCATTTTTTTCTCTTTGAACTTTTCATCAAGATATAAAATATAAGTATAATATAATAGTGAAGGAATTCTCACTTAATTATTCCTCATTTGAAAAATGCACACTCATGAAAACTTACCATTGTGCATATTTGTGTCTTTCTGGTGACCAAAATTCAGCTCCAATAATGTAAATAGAACTAACAGTGTTTGGTAGGGTACTAAAACAAACCATTAAGAGGTTAGAAGGTTCAGAGGTTCTATGAGCTACAAGAGGTCTATAGTGGCTATCTGGTTTGTTAGCTTGCACCAAGCTATAGACAGACTTATAAACCAGGTTAGGGATAACATGAAAAGCACACAAAGTATGAAATTACTTGTAGTTTATCAAACCAAAATAAATAATGTAGATAATACTATACTATTGATTACATATAAATTATGGAAATAATAATACCGAATAAAGAGAGCTAACGAATAAAATGTAAATATATATGCTAAGGCACTATCAAACCAAATGAAAGATGTTTTAAGATTTTTTTTTATAAAAAGAATGGGTTCAAGATCATTCCTAATCTATATTTGAGCTATCTTTAAAATTTAACACTATTAATTTCTAACATTGTAATGTTCTAGTTCAACAAGAGAGGGAGATTGTTTAAGCAAGTTGTCTAGTTTGTTTGAAGCATATAGAGTCTTGATATGTAATGAAAATGTTTATAATGAAATAATAACATTTAATGATAAATATTTTAAGAAATTAAGATATATTATAACCACATATGAATGCATAAACTTCAGATACTATTCTAAACAATGCACAAAATAACTAAATCACCAAAATAAATCAAATCCTAAAATATATACTACACAAAACAATGGAGTTTCAATTTGCATAGTAAAGTGCCCTCATATCAAGCACAAATAAGATGTATAGATGTTTTAACAACCAAGAATCTAATGTAGGAATCAATGTAGGAGGAATACTAAGCTATGTGCAAGCTGAAGTCCAAACCAAAATCCAAGAGCAAAGGAGGAGGTGAAGTGAGAACTTGAAATGGTGTAAGATCTCCAACCAAGTTCAAGAATTAGATGAAATGACAATTATAGAAGATAAAATCAAGACAAGGAAGTAGGAAAAATTGAGAGCAATAATGGAGTCTCCAAGCAAATGTGTAGTAGCATATGGGATCCTCTTTCACCAATCAAGCTCAAGAGTGACAATAATGAATCAAGAGAGATTCATGAAGGCATAAGAGTCAAGAGAGGGAATAAGAATCAAGAGAGAGTATGGAGAGAAGAGAGAGGCTCAAATTAATTATAATGATGCATATATCCCAACCCCAATACAAAAAAATACCTAAAACTAGCCATTTTTTACCGTTTGGGTCCAAACATGCACTTTTGCACATGTTCTACCTAGGCTACAACTTTTATGAAGGAAATGTGAGACCTATGCCATGGGTTTACTTTAATTAAGTGATGTCTTGGGTTAAAAAAGGGACTAGGTTGGTCAATAGGTTCCCAAAAGGCCCTGCTGGGTCCCTAAAAGGCTTGTCTTGCATGTGAAAGGGATAAGATGGACTAAGGATGTATGGAGGGTAAGAATATGATGCAAGAGAGGTCTAAGAAAGTGGTATATTTATCAAAGTGGGATGACCAAGGTCGGTAGTCTACACATGAGATAATATTTAATCATAAAGAGGAGTAGTGTCATGGGAAGTACGATTACATATGCCCTCAAGGTATAAGTATTCAATGTTCAAATGAACAAGGAGTGTTATGCAGTACCTAGAAACCACACCAAAACAAAGGAAAGTAAGAACTAAAAAGATAAAAGGAAACATTACCTACACTTATTAGATAAGGATGGTGGTGAAATAAGTTGATGACACAATCCATGGGTGAGAGTGCAAATGCTACATAATCCAAAATCCAACTCCAGCTCTAGCTCCAGCTCTTGCAAAGAAGGGACACACATGATATCTATTGACAATTATTCCCCATAGGAAAAAATGGGTCAATCCCTTATAGTCAAAATCTTATATAGAGGATTTTTATAATGATTAGGGTATATTAAAACTTATTTGATGTCATTTCATATGCCATTGTAAATTTTGGTCATAGTCTAGCTTAGTCTTTGTGTCATTTGGTGTCTAAGGGACCATCTTAGAGTCATTTATGCAAGTGGTGGGCCCCCATGGTGACCAATGTAGTTAGAGAATGGATCATGTTGCTAATAGATGAGTAGATGAAGAGTGTTGAAGATACCCTATGGGATGTTAAGAGTACTTATAATGACTTAGGAAGCTCCTGATATTCACTTGGTTCTTCATTGTATTCATCTAAACATATTGGGTCTAGTGGCATAAATTCTAAGTAGGAACTTTGTTGACATCATAATTTACATGTATGGATGAGTCAAGGAGAATTGATCATTTTGGTTTATTCACATTTATGCCAAGTTTATATGCACAAAGTTTTAGGTCCTCTGCCAAAGTGCATCAAAAACTATGGAGATCAAAAGTTGGCCTCTTAGCTAAATTCCACTATTTTTCCATAACCATTTTTAAAGAAGTTAAAAAAAAGCCAAGTGAGAATATTGACAAGGCCATATCTCGCACATGCAATAGTTGTAGGGGAAAGTGGTCACATGGGTTTATTCATCTTGGTACCTAGTTGCTATTCACTAAGTTTCAAATCCTTCATCGAAGCGTAAATAAAGTTATACATGATCAAAGTTAGATCCTTAGTCAAACTTTGCTAAGTTTTCCATACTTCACCAAATGAGCTCAACCATTGCCAAGATGTCAGATAAGAGCAAACATAGACTAGCTAACTTGAGCATTTGATATCTTCACCTAGAAAGCTCTTGGGACTAGTAGATCAAATGGGTTTGTTCCTTTTGACCTTAAAAACATCTATTGAAATTTTTATCACTCTGTGACATTTGTGTTTCAAGTTCCAAGCCTTTAAAAATGGACCTACAACATAAGATGTTCGCATGAATGTAAAAATAGAGCTTGATAAAAAATCAATATGTGCTTAAATTTGACAGTCTACGAAATGTCAATTATGTTCTATGAGATACCAAATGATGGTTGATTGGATGTTAACTTTAAGATAGAGTAAGACAAATCCTATTAAGATGAAATTTGATGGTCACATGACTGTCAATGATGGTCATGAAAAAATTATTTTATGGGAGGGAAGACATCAATTTTAAGATCATGAACTAGATGTTGGCTTTCAAATAGTGGGTCCTAGTTAATCTAACAGTCTACATTCGATCATAATTTCAAATCTAAAAATGAGTGGAGGTCAAAGGGTCAGTAAATCTCAAGGGTGAATGTGTGCATGATAAGTGTCAATAATGCATTCAACTGGTAGAGGATCGATGGCTAGTACCTGATCATGCATATTGAAATAGATAGAGTGAGATGAGTCAATGTGTCAATGAGCTAAGTTGGATTTAGACAAACAATCAGAGTAAAGGTGAGCCTAAGATATTTGATGGAGTTTGAGAAGCCATTTTTGACCAAGGGCAGCAAGGTTTTGTAGGATCATCTTGATGCCATTAAAGATTGTTTAAACACTATAGAGTGATCAAAGTGATGGAATCAGGTATAAATAATATAAAAAGATTACTATTGGAGCTTAATGTGGACTTTTGGTTTAAATTTTTATATTTTTCATGGTTCATTTCTATAATTGTGTTCACCATGATTAGAAGAAGGACCTATGCATAGTGTATTTAGACCTAACAGGAAAACCAATAGTTTGACAATTGGTTTTCCATCTATAGTAGACCCATGAGCATGGAGACTAGTTCAAGTATGATATAGTTGGAATAAGAGTTGGAATTTTGATGTATGCCATGAAGGCATACACATAGGATCCAATGGTTTCATCTCCAAGACTAACTACATGAAAGGGACCTTTTCTCTCAACTGTACACATCATGATAAACTAGTTTGGAGTGGTTTAACATCTAGAAAAATTGCTAACAGATTGATCTAAAGATTACAACAACATTGATTCTAGGGACCATCTCAAAAAAACTTGATCCTATCATTGAAACCATAAGGGAACATCAATTAAAGAATAATGTAATTGTGTAATCACTTGAAGTAACCTGGATCAATTAGGAAGCTTAAAGGAACATATTTATAGAAATAGTTGCAACTATGGTTCAAAGGGGGTTGAAATAATTTGATTCCCTTTTGGGCTTCTTATTTTTCACTTCTCTCTCCCAAATGCTATAAGTAGATTTAATTTTGAATATTTTAAAACCACCACACCATATAGGCTAAAGCCTTGCTAGATTGATGTTATATTCTACTTATGAATATTAATAAAAGTATTTTTATGAGTTTTGAACAATTTTATAAGTTTTCAAGTGATGTATGGTGAAGAGAAGTGATAATTATCTATCCTTCCTTCTCTTATCCTTTCATGTTTGAGTAAGATTTCCTAGCTAATAGGTCATATAGAGTGTAGTCTAGTGTGTAAAGCTTTTTCAAGTGTACAATTGTCCTTGGAGTGTGGAATACACCCTCTAGTTCATTTACCTTGTGTTATTGCTCACATCTCACCTCTATATTGAAATACTCATGTTATAATATATTAAAGCTTAAAGACTAGTCTGTATGCTTTGTTTCATTGTGGTAGAAATATTATGGTCACATGGAAGGCATTTTTGGTACATCACCTCCTTTAGAGTAGGTTCAATTTATGTTTTTTCTAACTCTTTTCACCCATAAGTAAGTAGTAGCTTAAGTGAAAAACATTGTAGGATATATCCAGGGAGCTAGCCCTTAAACCTAAAGGCTCATTTCCAATATATGTACATCCACATTCTTGGAAATGTTTCCATGTTACCCAAATTTGGAAGAAGCCTAAATAACCTCTTTTAGCATGTAAGGTTTGGTGACAATAGTTTTGGCATGCCTGGTCATACACCATTGTCTTAAAAACAACTTGTCAAGGTGAATGATGGTCTTGACAACATCAGATGCAAAGTGGTGTGCTACTCAGCATTTGATGACTCTTGAAAGGAAATCTAGTTTTAGACCAATATTTTGTTATAAACTTTCCCCCATAATTTATGGTCCTCAATATGTCATCTTCTGCTAGAACATGAAATCCTATTAATCCACCCATTTAGCCTAAGATCCCTCTTAAAATTAAGTATCCACAACCTAATCTACCCTTTGAAGAATGAATAGATTTTTGTAGGGAGGAAGAAGAGGAAGAGGCTGAAGAAGTTAAATATCTTGAAGGAGAAGACATGACTAGACCTCATGCTTTCCCTGCCTAAAACATTGATAATCAAATCTAACTTCATTTTATGATGCCATCCCTCCTAATTCCTCAAAAGGTATTCCCACATTCAATGGTGAGAGTCATATCACACCTAGTGAGAAAATTAGAGATGTTTCTAACTTTTGTAGTTTCCACAATATTGTTCAAGAGAACATTTACATTAGGATCTTTGCCATATCCCTTAAAGGGAAGGATATTAATTATTATATGACTCTAGAAGGTGGATGCATCATGACATGGGATGAGTTTGGAGTATTGTTGACTTCCAAATTTGGAAATGAAATTGACCATGCTTCTTTCATACATCAACTCAATTTGATAAAGATGGGACCCAATGAAATAATGCATGAATTTAATGAAAGGTTTCAGAAGACTTGGCATAGGTTGTCTCCTCTTATGGGACTACCTACTCATTTTGTGTTCCTTACTTTAGAGCCATTGGAACTAAAATTACTTTCATGCTTTAATCTATGGGAGGATCCACCCTCCTTAAATCATATGATATTTATATCAAATCTGAAAATAATTTTATCCAAGATAGAAGGTTACCACCTAAAGTGTCTATGCCTCCTTTATCTCATAATTATTTTAGTACTCTAGATGTAGCCCAAGTTCCTAATGCTAATACCAAGCCTAAATCTAATCTTAAGAAAACATATAATGTGAGGGACAAAGATGCATATATTCAATTATTGGAATCTACGCAATATGTAATAAGGTGCCTACTATAATCCTCACCCATATCAACAAAAATATGGAGGAGGGAGAGGTCAATGACATCCTAACTCCAATAGTCCTGCAAATATGTACAGTCCTAACTCTACCACCAATGCAAAGGAGATGGTACCAGTTCATAGAAATATAGTGCAAGGAGAAGATTTGTAGCAAGACCAATTCATGGAGGCCAATAAAAATAGAGAACAAGCTCTGGTGGCTTAAGGGGTAGTTACTCCCCTCTTATCAAATGAGGATGAGTCAATGATGCAAGTTAATGAATATTGGCAACCTTAAGGAGAGATCTTCACCAATTTTCTAGTTGAAGACACTTTTGTGATAAATCAAGGAGACTCTATTGTATACTATACAAGGGCTAAGAGGAAGGCTCTAGGAGGTGGAAAAAACATGCCCACAAGCTCATATGATCCTCCTGAAAGGCATGGATACAAATGTGATAGCTCCAAAATCTCCTATACCTCTAGCAGGTCAAACCATGGTAAGGTCTATTCAAGGTACCTCTATTCTTAAAGTTCCAAGTAATTATTTACCTCCAAGGACACAATAAAAGGTAAGTAATAATTATCTAAGCATAGTGTATTCCTTAAAAATCACCAAAACATCTATCTCCCTATGGGATATCCTTCATATACCTAGACAAAAAGAATTATTACAAAAGTAATTGTCCAATATTCCTACTAGTCCTTCATCTCTAAATCAAAGTAATAGTCATGTTGTCCTTGAAAATGATCCTAACAATATTGTTGAACCATATAATAGGATTGAGAAGCCTCCACCATTTTACCTCACTCTCATAGTGGGTGATAAATTGTTTTCATAATTGCATAGTTGAAAATAGAGCCTCTACTTATGTCAAGCCCAAAGTTATAGCTAAAACATTGGGCTTGAAGTATGAGCCTCATAGACCATAGGGCTGATAAAAAACTTAAAGGTTTTTTTTCATGATTGTCCTAGCTTTCTTATCTTTCAAGATATAGTTGCTATTGACCTCTTAGCTCACTTTGCAATCTACCTATCAAGGGACATCAAAACCAAGATATGTGGCTATCTCTTAGCTGACTGGTCTTCCTTGGATTTTAGGATAAGGTATGGGACCAAGATGACAATTAAAACTTAGCCTATTTCCATATTTCATATTGAGCTTTACATTGAAGCAAGTTCCAACTTGAATTGCATGGTTCATGAGCAAGAGGAGCCTAATCTGGATGGGAGCTTATAAAATTGAAGGAATTTATGATTTATTCTTGGACAAGTATGGTGTATATGCATATGGACATGATCCTTATGTATACTTTGATAAGATTGACCTTGGGACTTACATTATGCATGAAGAGCTATTTGAAGGAGCTAAGGTAAGTGCCAAACATTCTCATGTTGCTGAGTGCAACTATATGATTCATGAGTATGATGATCATAGGTTGATGAATCTAATTAAACAACATAGTGGGAAATATGATGTTTAAATTCATGATATTGATGAAGATACTCTGGATGATGACACTTTTGAAGAATAGGAGAATGACTTATGGATACGATTTGAGTCCACATGTCAAGAATTTGACAAGATTGGTAATATTCCTTCTTATATTAAGAAATGTATGTCTGATGTGTTTGTTGATGAAACTAATGAGAAGGATCTCAGGTGTTCTACATAGTATGAAAGTAAATAACATGCCATTAAAGAAGATGGACATCAATCTTCTATTCAAAATCCTACAGTTCTAGAGGGACCTAGTAAGGTCAAGGCATAAGTTATTATGCCTAATTGATAGTTAAGAGATCCTTTTGGAATTAAGAAATGTTCATATGAGTTGGATCATAAATAATAAGAACTTGATACCCCCAAGCATCAAGTATATCCTATGCAAGAAGATAGAAAGGTTGAGGCAGCTATCATCTTTCCTATTCTATAGTATGGGGAATGTATATCAGATATGGAAATGATAAAAAGGATTGTATATCAAACCAAGGATCTTATAGGGAAATAAATATCATCTATGAAGGTCCTAGATAGTTCACTTGTAGACCTAAAAATATTCAAAGGTGATATGCTTCTTGATCACCTGCATATGCACGTGATTGGTGATGCCCCTCATGGTAGGCTTCCTTCATGGAGTGATAAATATGTCAAGAGAGCCTTTTTAAACCCTAGTTTAGGTATGATCAGATGTTTGACCTTTGGAGGTAAGTATTTAAAATATTAGGTTAGGTGTGTTTTTCCTTTCTTGTTCTATTGTGTTCCAATAAGTGCTTTTTAAACACATGTGTGTTTTTATTTTGTGTTTTGTTGATTCTTCTTTATCTTTCCTCATGTTTTATGTGCTATTATAGGTAGTTTATATGTACAACATATATAATTGTGACTCCATTTCCTAATGGATAGGATTAGGCAAATGGTGATGGCATATCAAGCATGCCACCCTTGGTAAATTGCTAAAGATGTTGACCATTTTCCCCATAAGAAAAAATGGGTCAACCCCCTATAGTCAAAATATTGTATAGAGGATTTTTATAATGATTAGGGTATGTTGTAGTTAATTTTATGTCATTTTATATGCAATTTTAAGTTTTGGTCATAGTCTAGCTTAGTCTTTGTGTCATTTGGTGTCTAAAATACCATCTTAGAGTCATGTATGCAAGTGGTAGGTCCTCATGGTGACCAATGTAGTTAGATTATGGATCAAGTTACTATTGAATGAACATATGGAGAGTGCTGTAGATACCTATGAGATGTTAAGAGTGATTGGAATGACTTAGTAAGCTCTTGGTATTCAATTGGTTATTCATTGTATTCATCTAGACATCTTGGGTTTAGTGGTATAAATTTTGAGTATGCACTTTTTTGACATCACAATTGCCATGTATGGATGAGTCAAGGAGAATCAATCATTTGGGTTTTTAAAAATTTGTGCAAAGTTTATATGCACCAAGTTTCAAGTCCTCCACCAAAGTGCATTAAAATTTATAGAGATCCAAAGTTAGCCTCTCAGTTAAATTTTGCTATTTATCCATACTTAGCCATTGTCAAATAAGTTTGAATAGAGCCAAGTGAGACTATTGAAAATTCCATATCTCACATGTGTGGTAGTTATAGGGGAAAGTGGTTACATGGGTTTATTAATCTTGGTCCCTAGTTGCTATGCACCAAGTTATAGATCCTCTACTAAAGAGTAGATGAAGTTATACATGATCAAAGTTGGATCCTCAATTAGATTTTACAAAGTTTTCCATACTTAACCAAATGAGCTTGACCATCACCAAGATGTCACACAAGAGTAGATATGGACCAACCAACTTGAGCATTTAATATCTTCACCTAAAAAGCTCCCAGGACTAGCGGATCAAATGGGTTTCTTCCTTTTGACCTTAAGAACATCTCCTAAAAGTTTGGTCACTCCATGAATTTTGTGTTTCAAGTTCCAAGAATTTAAAAATGGACCTACAACATAAGATATTCGAGTGAATGTTAAAATAGAGCTTGGGAAAAAATTAGTATGTGCTTAAATTTTATGGTCTATAAGATGTCAATTACATTCTACAAGATGCCAAATGGTGGTGAATGAGATGTCAACTTTAAGATAGAGTAAGGTAAATCCTATTGAGCTTAAATTTTATGGTCACATGAACATCACTTGATGGGAGTGAGGAAATTAATTTTAAGATCATAAACTAGCCATTGGATTTCAAATAGTGGGTCCTAATTGATCTAACGATCTACATTTGATCATAATTTTAGATCTAACAATGAGCAGAGGTCAAAGGATCTATGAATCTCAAGTGAATATGTGTGAATGAAAAGTGTCAACAACCTATTCAACTAGAATAGGATTGATTGCTATCACTTTATCATGCAGATCAAAATCAATGGAGTGAGATGAGTCAATGTGTCAATGAGACGAGTTAGATTTTGACAACTAATCAGAGTGAAGGTGAGCCCAAGATCTTTGATGGAGGTTGAGAATCCATTTTCAACCAAGGGAAAAAAAGTATTGTAGGGTCATCTTGGCACCATTAAAGCTGGTTGATATGCCATGGAGTATTTAAAATAATGTAGTCAGGTATGAAGAATATAAAAGCGCCACCATTGAAGCTTAATGTGGATCTCTAGTTCAACTTTTTATAGCTTGCAGGGTTCATTTATGTAACTATGTTAATTATTATTAAGATTTGTGTGAAGTATATTTGGAACTAATAGGAAAACCAATAGTCTAATCTTGGTTTTCCATCTATAATAGACCCATGAGTATGGAGACTAGTTTGAGCATGATCTAGTTGGAACAAGAGCTGGCATTTCAATGGATGCCATAAAGGCGTACACTTAGGCTCCAATGCCTTCATATCCAAGACCAACTACATGAAAGGGACCTTTTATCTCAACTATACACATAAAAAAAAACTAGTTTCGAGTGGTTTAACATCAGGACAAATCCCTAATAGATTGATCTAAGGATTATAACTACATTGATTCCAAGACCCAACTCAAAACAACTAGATCCTACCATTGCAAACATCAGGGAACATCAATGAAAGAATAATTTAAATGTGTAACCACTTGAAGTAGATTAGATTAATCAAGAATCTTAGAGGATCATATTTATATAAATAATTGCAACTACAGTTTAAAGGGGGTTGAACTAATTTGATTCGATTCCCTTTTGGGATTATTATTTCCCACTTCTCTCTCCCAAATACTATAAGTAGCTACAATTTTGGATATTTTAAAACCACAACACCATGTATGGTGAAACCATGATGGATTGATGTTATATTATGCTTTTGAACATTAATACAAGTCTATTTTTGAGTTTTAAATAATTTTCTAAGTCTGCAAGTGATGTATGGTGATGAAAAGTGATAATTCTCTATCCTTCCTTCCCTTATCCTTTCATGTTTGAGCAAGAGTTCCTAGTATAATAGGCCATATAGAGTGTAGTATAGTATGTAAAGATTTTTAAAGTGTACAATTATCCTTGGAGTGTGTAATATACCCTCAGGTTCATTTACCTTGTGTTGCTGCTCACATCTCGCCTCTATATTGAAATACTCATGTTAGAATCTATTAAAGCTTAAAGACTAGTCTATATACTTTATTTCATTATGGTAAAAATATGATGGTCATGTGGAAGAAATTTTTGGTGCATCACCTCCTTTTAGAGTAGGTTTAATTTATGTAATTTATAACTTTTGACATTACATGATATATTAATGGAGCTAACCCTTAAACATAGAGGCTCATTTCCAATATAGGTACACCCACATACCTAGAAATGTTTCCATGTTTCCCAAATATAGAATAATCATAAAAAATGTATTTTAGGGTGTAATATTTGGTGACAAAAATATCAAATCAAATCATACTATCCAAAATGACATTTAATTGGGCATCAGCTCTAGTGTTTTCCCTATGAGGGATATGGGTGTACTGGTTATCCTCAAAGAAAGAGAAAAAATATCATGTTGCTTCAAAGAAGGGGAGTAACTCAGATCTAAGGATGGCCTAGAAACTAGTGAGTTGATACATGACTAAGAGTGAGTTAGATAATAACTTCACATAGCACATGCCTAACTCATGGGCATTGGTCAAGGCACCAATGCTTACATGATACTCAATGGCATTATTCATATCACTTGTAAGGAAGAAACCAGTTGTAACAATATCATGGCCCCATGAATCATTGATAACCCCAACCATGGATACTATTCCTAAATTTCCATAACTACCACCATTTACATGAATCACCACTGAGAGGTGACCATGATGGGGGCCGAGGATGCAAGACTAAAAACTACTGAAAGGCAATCTCAAAGCAAGGTAGGATAAGTAAGTTACGTGAAGGAAACAAATAATGAAACTAAGAAATCATAGAGGTTGACTAACACTAGTCATGAAAAGAGTTAACAAGGGAAATTGGGGGAAGTTCAAAGAAGACGAAGACTAGTCAACAAGACTAGAGCAAGTCCCAAACCACTGCAGCCTGCTAACAACCCTACCTACAACCACGATGAACAAGAGAGAGAGAGGGAGTTATAATGAATCAACTATGGAAAAGTATATAAATCAATAAATAAAATAAACACAATAATTAACTTATATCCCTATGTTCCCATGAAATGGGACACTGGCCTAAGAGGTCAACTGGGACCTAGAAGAGGTCTCAAAAACCAAAATGGGGCCAAAATAGGCCCAAAGAGACCTTAGATTAAAAAATGGAGGTTGATAATGCACTTAGATCATGACAAAACCCTTAAGATTGAGGTTTCATGGTTTGAAACACAAAAATGGGTAAAACACCCAAAAAGGATCCACAAAAATCAAGAAAAAGGGGCTAAAAAGAGGAAAAAAGAGAGAAAAGAGGTCATTTTCACTCTGAGAGAGCCAAAGGAGAGCCCATGAGTAACTAAAATATAAGAAAAGAAAAAAAGGACATGGGAGAACATTAGAGATATATAGGATGGTCTGGGTAAGCTCTATGAATGAATTTTCACAAATTTATTCATTTTTTTTGGGTTTAGAAGGCCCTAGATGCATTTTGACTCATTGTGGATGATTTAATGGATGAATTAGATGAAACAAAGACTTAAAATGATGGGATAGGTGAGATAGAGTGAATAGGACCAATGGGGGCTCAATTCATGTCATGTGGAGTAAGAGATGGGGAGCCTTAGGGCTCCTTAGGTTGTCCTAGTGCAGGCTACAGATTGGGCACTGCCAGGCCATGGCCTAGCCTACCTAGGATACCACTTTGCCCAAAAAGATGTGGCTTGGGGTAGGGAATGCCCAGGATAGGCCTCAAGGAGCTTGAAGGATCTTGGGAGGTCCTATAAGGAGCCAAAATAAGAAATAAGAAAGAAAATGAAGCTAGAAAGATGAAAGTAGTCATTTTTTACTTGTTTTTGCTCATTTTCCACCTAGTAGACTACTCCATTTCCCTATTCGCTTGATTGTATAGACATAAAAAGGAGTTATCATACTAGAAGAGGGAGGGCC
The DNA here is from genome assembly GCA_037957365.1 of Torreya grandis. NCBI lineage: Eukaryota > Viridiplantae > Streptophyta > Pinopsida > Cupressales > Taxaceae > Torreya > Torreya grandis. The sequence continues at coordinate 949,879 of JARHVA010001506.1, forward strand.
TTCATAGGTGAGAGAGAAGCCAACACATCAAGATGGGCTATACAAGGTGACCAATTTGGAGATATTCCCAACATGGTTGGTCAAGGAAGTAGATGCTCTATCTATGATAGACCAAGATCACTTGTGGAGTGTACAACTTTAGAGACTAGTACATGTACCTTCATTGTGTTACTATAGGGACTTGGTGAATGCATTGGTGGCTACATGGGTACTATAGAGGCATGTGGTTTAGCTAGGGCCCAAGTTAGAGGCCATTCTCAACATTGAGGATGTATAATAACTCTATGGGTTGGAGCCAATGGGCAAAGAGATAGTGCTACCATCATACAAGATATAATGGTAGTATAAATATAATTGGTGGGACCTCACCCACAATAAAATAATCATAGAATGTAGATCACATAGTTATCACCAGGGGTACCCACTCTCAGAACAATGATAGTAAGGACTATGGTTGGGAGGCTCTACACTGACCAGAGTATAGGGTGACAACCATTCTCATGGACATGAGTTTTCCAATGCACAAAGGGAGGATAGAGATGCCTAAGGCTAGTATATCCTAGGTAGATTATACCAGTATCTAGATCACATCTGATGCATAGGGGTAATTGGATTGATGTAGGCTACCCTTGACATAATCAAGGACACTATATGGTAGTAATGCATACCCTACATTGGAGGAGGGCATGGCATGGGATGCATAGTTTGTAGACAAGGCTAGGTCTATGTGAACCACCTTAGATCTAGATATAGTGGGCATCTACATCTATGATCCTTATAGGTATACATTATGGCTAAGGGATATCAAGGTAGATCCCTACATGGGATGAGAGGAGATCTGAGGTCCATAGGGGTCATACCATTATCCAAGGATATAGGCTCTAGTAGGATGGGAGAGATGAACATAACATAAGCCAATTGGGGTGGCAATTGAGATAGAATGAGGGGGATGGTGGTGGAGAGAGGCCACCATGGTGAGAACCACCACCACTAGGAGGAACACAACCTAAAGGAGAGCTGTAGAAGAAATCAATGTTTCTAGGTAAGACAAGTGTATTTTATAGATATCACTTTATCTTTGTACTCATCCTTAGTGAGAGATGATATGTGACTAACACATATGCTTTTTGTGTGTGTATGTAGGAGACCAGCCTAGCTAGACTAGATCCTAGGTGGACATAATACTAAGGGAGTTGTTCCTTGATGTGGTGATGACACCCATGATATATTGGGTGTAACATCTACCAATGGGGGTAGAGACATATACTCATTTTTGGTGGGTGGGTACATGAGCCTCACTTGAGCTGGTGAGGGCACAACATTAGATACCATAGTTAGAGGTAGAGTTAGCATGGTATGAAGCATATGTGGTAAACCATAGGATAGATATATTAGAAGTTGAAGCATGACTAACTAGAGTAGAGGTTAAGTTAGATTGACTATGGGATGATCTAGCTTGAGAGTAGGCTAAAGGAGCTAAGGACCTAGAGTGAGGGTAGACTAGTTTGTTGTACTAAATGAGACTATAACTTGATTAGTTGAGGCAAAGATCAAGATCTCTACCTAGAGCATGACTATCATAAATATCACCTAGTCATAGGTTTATTGGGATTTGCATATGTATCCATGCATGTGGTAGTTTTTGGGGACTATGAGCCAAGGCTGACAATAAGCAGTGTGATATAGCTAGATAAAAACATACATATTTTTTGTGATATATAAAATGGTTTCTCATTATTAACACATATGTGTATATGATTTTATGTGTGATGTGTATGATTCATCTGATATAGACTACTAGATATATGTGATTAGATAATAGGAACTACTAATAAAGAACCCACATGCCCACACATACTAGTGGAATGGAGGTTAGTGGTGCAAGAAGAGAGGAAAGTCTCATCATACCACCATAAGAAAATTTACTAGAGGGCCACATGAGCCCTAGACATGAAATATCTTGAGGTAAAACCCATTTATTAGGTATAGTAGGGGCTTGCCTTCAAGGGTAAAGAGATGATATGCCTCATTCTCTAGAGAGGTAGTGATAAAAAAGGACCAAACCACTTGTGTGTGAGTTTGCCCTTCTTACAGTGATCCTTATCAAAAATGAGGACCATAACACCTACCTTGAGTTGATGAGGGTGAACCAAATTCTTGAATTAGTGGCATTAATAGTGCTGGTAAGCACAATTATGCTCAAGAATAGCCATACATCATTCATCTAATTGTTCAAGCTTAATGAGGTGAGAAGTGCATTTTTACTCATTATAAAGAGAACCGAATGTCTTAACCCACAATGAAGGGATTAATACCACTAAGGGAATAATATCCTTAGAACCATACATAAGATAGTAAGGGGTTACCCCCCATAGCTATTTGAAAGCTAGTCTGATAGGCCCAAAGGGAAGAATAGAGCATGAGATGCTAATCCCTCTTGGATGAGGCAATGGTACAGAGAAACATCTGCTTCAAAGTTTTATTTTAATATTTTTCTTTCCATTTCCCTATGAGTAATGGGTAGAGGATAAGTGGAGCTTGAACCCAAAGCAGTCAGCTAGCTCATGCATCTTAAGGTTTGGAAGCTTGGGCCATTATCGATCATAATCATACTAGGAACCCCAAACCTATAAATAAGTTAGTTTAGGACAAACTTGGAGATGGTCTTCCCACACATGCCATTAAGAGGCATGGCCTCAACTTACTTCATAAAGTAGTTAGTGGTCATGATGAACCATCGATGGCCATTTGAAGAGGCATGTTTGAACTCACTGACAAAGTTGAAAGCCCAGACTGAGAAGGGGCAAGGGGTAGAAATAGAGTGTAAGAGGTCAACTAGGACATTGATAACATCCCCTATGAGTTGACACATCTTACATTGCTTGGCATATTGGACTGCATCCTTGAAAAGAATGGGCTTATAGTAGCCATCTTGATAATATGTTAGGTAGTGGCTTGCCCTCCTAGGTGGCCACCATAAATTCTCCCATGAGACTCCTCCAAGGTAAGAGGAATATCCTCATGAGCAAGGCACTACATCAACACACCATTGAGGCCTCTCTTGAACAAGACACCACCAATGATGACATAGAGGACATCAAGCTTACAAATTTGATAGTGTTTTTGAGGAGTGTCTATGGGATAATATTGGTCTTCAAGGTAATGGATAATGTATTGATACCAAGCACACTCAAAGACCTCAGTACGGTCGATCGAATAGAACATATCATTAAGAAAGGCATCATCAACTAACTCTACACAAGGGTTAGGTAGTGGGTACTCAATGAGTTGGTTAGCCATAGAAATGCCCTTGGTAAAAGTTTGGTTGGTAATGTAGAGGTCAAACTCATAAAGAAGCATGATCTACCTTATAATCCTACCAATAAGATATGTCTTTCTGAGTAAGTAGCAAAGTGGATCAGATTGGATAATCATGTTGGTGGTCTAGCTCAACATATAATGCCATAGCTTCTTTGTAGCAAAGATGAGAGAGAGGAACTGATGATCAACAAGAAAATAGTTGAGTTTAGGTCCAATCAACGTGTGAGAGATGTATTAAACAATTCTCTCCTTACCAATGTCATATTTTTTGCATAGAAAGCCCATGATGGAAATATCAATGATAGAGGTATATAATTTGAAATCACTCCCCTTAATGGGTTCCATCAGGATGGAAGGATTATGAAGCTTACTCTTCAATTCCTAAAAATCCACTTGAACTTTAGTAGACCACAAGTATGGAGCATCCTTGCATAAGAAATGTGTGAGGGGTATGCATTTATGAGCATACTCCTCAAGGAAATCTCTGATAAAGTTGAGTCTTACTAGGAGGATTGTAGTTGGATGAGGTTATGCAAGGGAGGCATCTCAAGGATTTCCTTGATCTTGTCAAGATACACTTCAATGCACCTCTATGAAATGAGGAAGCTGAGGAGCTTTCTAATGAAAATGCTAAAAATGGACTTCCTTGGGTTGAGACTAATGTGATACTCTCAGATATGCTCAATTATGTTCTTGAGGTCTCATACATGTTCATCTCACTTGTGTTATTTGTCAAAGAGATCATTGACATAACACTTAATGATGTTATGGATAAGGTCATGGAAAACATGGGTCATGTCATGTTGATACATGACCACAGTGATCTTTAGACCAAAAGGCATGATGGCATGACATAAAGTACCCCACAGGGTAGTGATTGTAATTTTGTGCTAGTCTTTAGGTAAAATATAGATTTGATTGTACCCATTGAAACCATCCATGAGGACATGATCTCAAAACTAGTAGTGGAATCAATAATCTAGTTTTTCAAAGGAATAGGAAAGTTATGCTTTGGCTAGGCTATATTGAGATCTTGAAAGTCGATAGAAATTTAAATAGATCCATTCTTATTAAGAATGGGAACAATTTTGGAAATACATCAAGGGTAGTCGATAGCTTTGATAAATCCAACTCAAATGAGTTTCTCAATCTATGCTTTTTCAACTAGGAGAATTTAAGAGCCATTTGTTATTGCTTTTGATGAATGAGCTAGGTCTTATTGTTCATAACAAGATTATGGAAAACTATGTTAGGATCCATACCCTTCATACCAGTATATTCCTAATCAAACACATCTAAAAATTCATGCAAGAAGGTAACCAAAACATCCCATTCTTCAAGAGTAAGGCTAGCACTGATCTTGATGATCTTAGGCCTTGCTGAAGTGCCAACGTTGAAATCTATAGATCCTTAAATATCCATATCATTTCCTTCCTTGAAACACTCAGGTGTAAGAGGGAATGACTCATCTAACACTTTAGGTTTAACCACCAAGACATTCATCATAGGAAGGCCTAGGGTTGGTCCATCTGTGAGAAAAATCTCCAAACCAAGATGATCAAGGGGATAATGATGATTATGAAAAGCTTGCATGAGATTAGTGTAAGCCTTTTTTTCTTAAATAGGTTATCTGTTATAACATGAATGAATAACACTCAAAATTAGACTCAACCACTCTAGTGGTCTCAGTGGGAGATGCATGGATAGATCCTATATTTTTATGGGTAAAGTATGACATAAGGGGAAGCTTAACATCTAGGAAAACATCCTAGAAGAGATCTCTAAAAAGAGACGGGATGGCCTAGCATCACAAAGTAGAAGAGGGATTTGGCCAATGCATGTCAGAATCTAAAGGAATGAATGCTGATTAGTACTCGTTTAGATCAAAAAATTCATCCTTGAATAAATGATACTAAAAACCAAGAGGTGTATGAGAATTTACAGACCCCTATGAGGAGATGGCCAAAACCTTGCCTAAGGGATTTGTATTTGCATAGAACAATACCCAAAGATATGGATCAACCTCTATCGTGTGAAGCTCACCTTCATGCATAAATTAAACCATGTAAAATGTGGCCAATGTGATGACTTCCATGGTAGTGTTCCAAGTATGGACAAGAATCATGTTGTATGAAATATCAAGGTCTAACACAAAAACTCGATTCTGACTATCTTGGGGCCAAACTTGATCCAGAGCCTCACATTCCCCACTAGTATAGCTATGTCATTATAGAAACCAACATAGCTATGGAAAGAATTATAGAGCTTATTTTTATTGATATTGAGATCGTTGAACACATGTAGTGGCATGATATTCAACATAGCTCTTTCATCGATGATGCACTACTTAATACAATAATCATAAAAAAAAGTCTCAATATAAAGAGTGAATTAAGTCCTCTTTGCTACAATTCAAGCCTATAGACAAAAGGTTGGGTCAAAATATAAGATAAGAAGATGAAGGTACTCATGTGCATTAGAGTTGAACAATCCTTTAACAATATTACGTAGTGGACCCTTTGGGAGAGATCAAGTTCATTAAAGATGAGATCCCTTTGCTCATAGCAAAGGTGAAGAAGGTCCCAAATGGAGATACTAGCTAAGAGGCCCTGTAACTCCTCTATGATGGAGTAAGGATGTTATCTAGCCTAGGGAGGGATGTTACACCTAAATTCAAATCTAACTTTAGGGTTCCCTAGCCTTGTGGGTTGGACAGGGGGCCTAACACCACTAGTGTCTCCAATAAGGCTAGTGGCTCGATCAGAGTGTATGTTGACAAAGCAATCATACCCAATAGAGGCTATGTTGATAGAAAAAATAAACCTTACTAATCTCGCACTTGGATTTTAATCTTAGGTCACCCTAGGAGGAGTTAAAATAGGTGGAAGAACAAAAAAGAAAACATGGGGACTTAGCCTTTGATTTCTTCTTTTTCTTGTTCTTCTTCTCTTTATTGTGGTCAAGTAGAAGCTCCTTGAACACATTCAACTTGTGGTTGGGTTCCATAAGAGGAGAAATATAAGAAAGAGGTTAGGCTTACACACCAAACATTTTGGTGGCACAATTGGCATCATCATTGCCCCTCATCTAGTGGAAATTGTAAAACTTGGTGGTGTCATATAGAAAAACTATCTATTGTTTTGTTGTGATAGATTCAGAATCCTTATTTTTGGTAGGCTTAGTGCTGAAAGCATTAACCACATAGATTTCCTTCTTGTCCTTCTTAAAAGGAGAATCAGTGACACCATCACTAGTCACATTATGGTTATGATCATATAAATAGGATGACTTTTGTGAAGGTACAAGCTATATGCACATGTGTACCTCAAACACTTTGATATTCAAACACTCACTAATAGCTTCATCATAAGATGTGGGTTCACACTTGAGGACCTCAAGGTGAACCTCTTGCCTCAATGCTCATGTGAACATATCATAAATCCAATTATCCAAGAATCTAGTCCTGCACGTATGAATAGTTTAACTCCATTTATGCATAAAACCAAATTTCAAATCACCCTTGGCCTATGCCATGGAGGTGAGCAATTATATCCCAAGGTTAAAGGGTCTAGAAATATCAAACTATTAGAGGAAGTCATCTAGAAGGAGTTAGAAACTAGAGAGATAATCAAGAGGTAGATTCTAAAAGTAAATAAGAGCTTTAGCTCATAGAGAATGAGAAAAGATATTTAATAACATGCCTTCATCCTAGTATTAATCCATAAATTCCATCATGAATGCCATAATATTCTCTGTAGGATTAGAATCTCACATCCCATTGAACTTAGGTAGTTCAGGGATAGGAGTAAGATGGGGAATAACATGTACCCATGGGGCTAGTTAATTCTAATGGAAATCCTCATAAGTATGGTTGATATCAGGATGGTAACAAAATATGAGAGGTGGATCATGATGGTGATGATTTTTTCTATGCCCATAGGCATCAACATGACCATGACTATAAGCAGGATGATGCTGAGGTAGATCCTAATAGGGAAGATGCTCTTAATGGAAAATATATCTATTTTAGGGTGGGGAATGGTCATGGGGAGTGTGATGATCCCCATAGGGATGATGGGAAGATGTGGCATGATCATAGAAATGGTTTTGATGACCAAAATATCCATGATGCTAGTCATGTGCCATTAGACAAGGGTCAATCAAAAGCCATTGATGCTTTTGATACACATATTATGGGTTTTTGATCTATAGGTGGTGATCAAAATTATCATGTTCATTATAAAATCTAAAATAAGGACTAGGAGGATGGGAGGACCCCCTATGATGGGGATACCTCGCTAAGTTATAATACCTATGACCCACAACATGGACATGGGGATGTTATTACTTTAGAATCTCTAATTATAAAAGAGGTAGGAAAATTGTGTGAGAACTGGTCGAGGCACTCAGAACTAAGTGGATGTGAGCTCTATTTTCAAAATAAGCACACCACCAATTCCTAGGGGGAGAATGATGCACTTCATTTACCTGAAGGTGTCTATGACAATCATCAATGATCACACATAGTTCATCAAGTCTTAGTCATGTAAGTAGATATTTATCACCTCAAATAGGTGAATGAGATGCAACATGGGGCTAAGATGAAATATCTTTAGATGAATGAATCTTAGACTGGTGAAAAGGAAATTGAGTCTATTGGTTATAGTCCTACCAATATTTTTCCCTTTTAAATGTGAGATGGTGTGGACTACCATGTTGGATTGAGGGAAGCTCCTAGATCCTACAGTGTCTATGGCACTCCATTGTAAGTGTAGATTGATCATGAGTGAGCTTAGGGATGAGACCTTAAATCTTATAGGATTAGCATCCCAAGGGTGGGAGATCAACCATGGATGTAATGAAGCATGAGAAACATAAAAGACAAAAAAGGAAAATTGATGAAAAATTGATAGGGAGAATAACATAAAACCAAAACAAGAGAAAATAACCAAGGTAAGAGCTAAAACACAACTAAAATCAAAGCCTAACATCTAACAGAGGGGAGTTGGCTGAGAGAGTTATAAATGGGATAAAACTAATGTGAAACTATATGTAAGGTCTCACTAGGTGTGTCAAAATGTATCTCCAAAAATCTAAATAGAACCCCCAGTGTTTGGTAGGGTGCTAAAGAAAACCACTAAGAGGATAGAAGGCTTATGGGTTCTATGGGATACAAGAGGTCTATATTGTCTATCCATTTTATCAGCTTGCACCAAGCTATAGATAGACTTGTAAACTAGGTTGGGGTTAGCACAAATAGATGCACAAAGTATGCAAGTACCTCTAGCAGATCCAACCATAGTAAAACAAGTAGACAATACTAGATTATTAATTTCATAAAATTATCGAAACAATAATACTGAATAAAGAGAGCTAAGAAATGAAATGTAAATACAGATGCTAAGGCACTTTCAATCCAAATGAAAGATGTTTTAAGAAATAAGGATGTTTTCAAGAAAGGGTTAAAGAGCATGCCTAATCTAGATTTGAGCTATCTTTCAAATTCAACACTATTGTTTTCTAACAATGCAATGTTCTTGTTTAGAAAGAGAGGGAGATTGCTTAAGTAAGTTGTCTAGTTCATTTTAAGCATGTAGAGTCCTATTATATAATTGAAATGTTTCCAATATAAGCATAACATGTAATGGTGAATATTTCAAGAAATGAAGATATCTTGTAACCACATATGAATTCATAAAATTTAGAAACTATTCTAAACAATGCACAAAACAAATAAATCACCAAAACAAATCAAACCCTATCATATATGCTACAAAAAATAATGGAGTTTCACTTTGCATAAAAAAGTGCCCTCAAATGAAGCTTAAAGAAGATGTGAAAATGTTTTACCAACCAAGAATTCAAGATAGGAATTAATATAGGAGGAATACCACACTATGTGCAAGCTTAAGTCCAAACCAAAAGCCAAGAGCAAAGGAGGAGGTGAAGTGAGAACTTGCAATGGTGTAAAAGCTCCAAACAAGTGTAAAAATTAGATGTAATTCAAAATGTAGAAGCTAGAAGCAATCCACAAGGAAGTAGGAACAAATGAGAGTAGAAATGGAGTCTCTAAACAAATGTGTAATAACATATGTGAACCTCTATAACCAATAAAGCTCAAGAGTGCCAAGAATAAATCAAAAGAGATTCAAGAAGGCATGAGAGTCAAGAGAGGGAGAAGAATCAAGAGAGAGTGTGGAAAGAGAAGAGAGAGTCTCAAATGAATGAGAATGATGCATATATCCCAACTCCAATCTATTAAAAGACCTAAAATTAGCCCTTTTTGATTGTTTGGGTCCAAACATGCACTTTTTCATGTGTTCTACCTAAGCCACAACTTTTGTGAAGGAAACATGCAGCCTAGGCCCAATGTTTCCTTCATAAAAGCCATATTCTAGGTAAAAAAAGGTCCTAGGCTAGTCAACAAGCTCCCACAAGGCCCTAAGGGGTCTTCAGAAGGCCTATCTTGCATGCAAAAGGGATAAGATAGACTAAGGATGTATGAAGGGTAAGAATATGATGCTGGAGAGGTCTAAGTAGGTGGTATATGTCTCAAAGTGTGATGACTAGGGTCGTTAGTCTGAATGTGAGCTGATGTGTAATCATAGGGAGGAGTAGGGTCATAAGAAGTATGGTTACAAAAACTTGGATAGTGCAAACATTTCAAACCTAACTTCACACTATCCAAAAGCATCTATTTATTATTAAAACTTTCATGAAGATAAAACAATGTAATGAGGATATAATGGTTAATGAATTTTCACTAAATTATTCCTCATTTAAAAAATGCATAGTCATTAAAACTGACCAATGCACATATTTATATCTTCTTAGTGACTAAATCTATTCAATGTGCACTATTTAAATTCAATTCAAACAACTAAATGATATCCAATAATATTTAAAAGTTTCATGATGATAGACATATGTGGGAAGCATTCAAATGTGAATAAAGTCTCAAGAAATTTCTTTCTTAAGTACAAAATGTGCAGTCTTCAAAGTTGGCTTCTATGATGATTTTTACTTGATCATTTTTTGTGTTTCCAATTTTTAAATTTGGCATATGCACAATTTTAAAATTATGGTCACACAATGAGATGAGGTCAAAATTAATTGATCATTTGTATATTATTAGCTTGATTACATAAAAATATAATGCATTTATTTTTATAGTTATCTATTTTACCAATGAAAATATTTGAAGGTCCAAAGTGACCCTTCTCAAAAGATTTGACACTTAGCCAAATTTTGACTAGAAATCACTAAAAAGGTAGTGCATAGGTGTTAATTTCATTATTAAAAAAAAAAACTATTTTGAGTGTATTTTCAAAATATTTCTAAAAATATAAAACATGATGGGTGCTTCTTATGTTTTGCTCTGTGACTTCTTCATTTACCATGTTTTGAAAGTGTTGATTTGGATACACATAATTATGTGTTAGTTTTTAAGCCATATATTTTGACTCATATCTCAATTTTTGATGCCACTTATTCCATTTGAAATATGGTTCCTCCATATTTATAATGGTGTTAGTATTAAAAGGGATAAATGTAAGATGAAAAACTTGTTGACATTTCAATCATGGGACTCTGTTGCTTTTAAATGCTTCATGTTTATAACTTTATTTGATATCTTTCACCTTTGACAAGGAAATAATATGTTGTATTTGATATTTTATAAGTATTTGGGAAAGAGGATCATAACATTCAAGGAAATAATAGTCCCCAACAACCTATTATGTGCAAAATTAGGTTGATCATTAGTGTTTTGTCTTCTAACACCTTTGGAAAGAGTGTTTTATCATATAACACTTTTGGAAAGTGATTTTGTTCATTGAATTTGAGCCTTGGTTGGTGGGTCACATTAAAAATTTGAAATCATTTTTGGAGGAAGGATTTCATTGGGTCAATAGGATGAAATATATTTAAGGACCACTTGAGGACTTAGAAAAGGTTGGCTCTTTTTAGTTTTAGTTATAGAGTAGTGGACCGGATTATTTGGTTCTCCATAGTTAATTGGCTAGACATTTTTATGATTTTATAGAGTAGTATTTTCCTTGATACTATGAAAATTAGGTTTGTGTATACACATAATATTATTAAACTTGCTCAATTATTGATTCTTTCTCTCTTATAAGAACCCATCGAGTCTCAATCTCTCTAAGTGCACACCTTAAGGGGTATATTAGGAAAGGGGTGGCCAGACCATTTTTGCTTTGTAAGATTTTAGTACCCTATACCACCACTTGTAATCTACACAACCATATCCTATCACTTACCTAAGCTTTGCCTCCTCTCTTTAACACTCCTCCAAGCAATTTACCACTTTATTCAACCCATATCTAAGCTAAAAACCCTTTTTGACATTTATGCAATAAAGTCAGCCTAGGCTGACCTTGTACTTAAATTATATTTTCATGTTACGAGACTCTATTGGCCTTATCAAACCTAGTATTGGACCTAACTTACTTTTATGAATTAATGATATAGGGTTGATTGGGTCAACTCTATTAGCTAAAATTTAAAAAAGGTTTAGGGTTAGATTCAATTATATATATACATCCATTTCTTTGATTTTTTAGGAAGAGAATAAGAAGAACATCATATTATATATTTGCTTATCCACCATTCTACTTGAGGATCATTTCTGAGGGTTCTAATACTATAATTGGAGATATGAATCTTGTCTTGTGGAAAAGTATTTTGGATGGATAAAGAAGTTGTGAAGCCTAGAGATGACTTATCTTTGTTATCCTTACATACATAATCCAGAGGATTTTTCATCCTTTATATTTCCCAAGATCTCTAAAAGCTAGTATATAATTGAAGAACATTTTGACAGCTTTTTAACACCTACTGGAACACGTAAAAAAGACATCATATGCTCTAGATATCATTGGTCAAAGTTTGGATAAAAAATGTTCAACCATCAAACAGTGACGTGGATGCATGTATGGTTGATAAGTGAACCAATCAATGCATGACACATGGCAATACAGTGGTAAAAGGGTGTTTTTTTCACCTCGAGTCTTCAACACTCATGTTCAGATAAATAGGCCCTATTATTTAATGGCTAGGGGCCCTCAACCATGATCAACACACTCACTCATATTCAGACAAATGGGGCCCACTATTTTTTGTTTGGGGGCCCTCAGCTAGGATTAACACACTCAATTGTGTTCAAACAAATGGGCCTCATTATTTGTTGGCTGTAGGCCCTCAACTAGGATCAACACACTCTTTTTATGGAGGAGTGCCTTTACCTATGTTATAATTAATATTACCATTGTGACATTTTCTCATATATATGGCTTTATGTTATTGACACAATGCTTGTAAGACTAATAAACCCAATATTATAAATCATCCAATTGATTCTAAGTCACATTGCCAAGCTTGAGACACTTGTGCATGCTAAGTTTGAGATATGGCAAGCCCAAGTTAGATGTATGCCAAGTTCAATATTAGCATTTCTAGATCAATCAACCAAATTAAGTTGAATTCCAAGTGAGACAACTCATTAGGTTCTAAACTGAGCTCGTATACACATGAGATCTTCTAAACCAAGCTCTACCAACTAAGTTTTTCATGGTTCTAAACTGAATGAAGAAAAATGGTGACATAGAATGGCATCTAACACATTACATACACCCAAAGATAGCTTATTTTAGGCTTATGCTAATTTATAAACTGATGCATGTGGTATATTAATCCCTATATGACAAATTTGTAGACTATGTGATTGGTCTAAGTGTCCACCATGGGATTTAAACCCGTGATCTATGGAAAAATATTTAAGTGGCTTAACCAATCCACCAAAATTTGTAAGTGTTATAAAAAGGATGAATTTTTATTTGTACAGGGATGGAAAATGACAATGTAAAGTATTTTTAATGGAAAAATGTAAATATTTGAATTTTTAGCCAATCTTGGGACATTTCCAGGTCTTAGTGTAAATTGGAAAGTTGTTCATAATTTTGAGATGATCAATTTGGTATATTTTTTCTCCAAATTTGGTGTTCATTTGATGTATTTTTAGGAAATGGTTGTGATTATTTGATGTAGAAAATTGGGAAGAGATTATGCAAGTGCTTCAAGAAGCTAGAGGATGATTATTGAGCATCGTTAGATTCTTACAAAGGCCTGATGGCATAAATTTGCAAGTCTAAATCCATTTTGATGTAATCTTGTAAAATTGATGATATTTACATCTTTTTAATATATCATTTCATTATTTCATGAAAGTAGAGACGTAGCCCCTAAATGGGTGAACTTCATTGTCAGATTGGTCTCAATTTTCCTTTTTAGTATGTTGTGTTTTCTTTATAATTTAGTTTGTGAAAGAATTAAGGAAACATTAAGAAAATTATGGAAAGTTGTAAATGACATAAAAACAAGAGTTTTCATTGCAAAAATGGGTTTGTAGAGTTTCTAATCACTCATATTCATTTCTAGAACATTAAAAATAATTTATATTAATTTAATCAAGAAATTGAGAATATTTTGCATCCAACTCTATTTCACGTAATGAATTGAGATTTTTAGTATCCAATTTTAAAAACTATTTGATTTATCTAAGGGGATAAATCTAGTTTAAGGATCAATACCACAAAAAACTCTTGTAAAACACCTTGGCCAAGGGAGAGTTTGAGGTTGGGTGGGTTTATCTTCAAAGGTAAATATTCCTAAATTTGTTCCTCCTTTGTTAAACTAGATATATTTTCATTTGTACTTCTCTCCCATGTATTAGGATTTCCTACACATTGGCTTAAGTATATATATTATATGCATGTTTAATTTTTATGTTTATTACCCCCATTTTGTGCCACACATTTTGGTGAGCACTATATTATATTTTGATTTACTTTGTATTTACTTTGTGAATATACCAAAGGACTTAGCTAGGGTTATTTCATGTTATTTCTTGAATAAAGGCTTTGGATCCCTCTCTAGTGATGTTATTATGATAAGATACCCCTTGGTTAGGTTTAGCAGATCCATCTTGGTCATTAACCTGATTGTATAAATGTATCAACAAGAGAAAGTGTAAGTATGATTTATATTCTTTGAGCTAGGATTAATTTGTAGGGTAGATGCATTTTCCCTTGTATATATTTTTGTGAATCTAACATGAATCTAACCCTTGAATATTATATTTCATGCATTCATTTATTATCATATTATATATTTTTATTTTTGTAGTACTATATCAAACATGTGAATACAATATAACATTATGTGTGTAGGTTTAGCACAAAGTCACTGCAAATCAAATATGTTCTCTCTATGTATGTCTTCTCCAAATATATGTGAAAAGATAAATTAGTTCAACATAGTCTTCTTATTCAGCTATAGGATTGTAGACTTCATTGACCCAGTTGATTCTATTTATAGTTCTCATTTTTAACATACAGGTTTACAGACATAGTCAAGCTAGTTGACTCTATTTATATATTATTTTTAGCACATAGATTTTACAAACTGTGTCGACCTAGTTGAATCTATTTTTAGAATATAAAAGTCAACATTTGAAAAACACATCCTTAAATTTACAAACTAAGCATATTTAAAATTACCAAGGTTCATTCTTACTTTCTCTATTTATCATTTATAGTCTTTTTTTTCATAGTTTATAATTTATAAAAATGTAACCCTACAACAAATTGGGTTGACTAGCTCAACACAGTTATGTAGCCTATTTTTTCTCTAGAAGACATAGTCAACTTATTCGACTATGTTCTTCCAGATCTTGCTTCAACATAATAGTAGTGACCCTGCCACCTATGTTCTATATTATTTATATACAATGCCACCTAAACTGACTCTATACTTTTCATAGTCAAAGAAATCAACCTATTTTATTATTAATTAATCCACTTTTCATTTTTCTTGCATCTTTAGAGTAATAAACATAGACTAATTAGGTTATTTTTCAATTTATTAATTTAGTCCCATTGTTTTTATGTTTTGGACATACTTCTAAACCACTTAACACTAAAAATCATTAATCATTTTTCTTTCCAAGGTATACCTACTTAGATTTCATCACCAAGGGGAAAGTCAAATTAGTTTTATGGCCAATTATAAACATGTGGTTGATGTTATATATTGTGAAAGCACCTGCACCATTATTTATACAAGATTATGAAGTGAGGGGGTATACCCCAATAGCAAGCTTGTACCATCACTAATACAAATCTATTTCAGCTTAAACTATCTGAAACTATCCATAGATTAATTTCTAGTTCCTTTTTATAGACAATTCTCTATCATATTAATTTCAAAATTTATTATAACTTAACAACATTCAGGAATGACCAATTAGCTTAGCATTTACATTCAATTTTTGTTGCTTGATCTTTGATTATTATATTTTGTATTGTAAAACTTATACTAGCCAACATTAGTATAAGGTTTGCATTGTGTGCCAAAATTAGATCATCCACATTGATCTGATTTCTTATGTGATTTATTTTATTTACTTAACTATTATCTTTCAAAAAAAATCCTACATTTAGATCTTGATTGTCTCTATCAACACAGTCTCTTATAGAATGTTATTCTTACTTAGCTTTAATACATAGTTGACATGTATGACTGTGTATATTTTTAACCTATTTAGTTTCTCCCTCTAGAGTACATAGTCAACTTGTATGATTGTGTAACTTTTTACGCTTTTTAGTTTCTCCTTCTGGAGTACATAGTTGACTTGTATGATTGTGTTCTCTATTCCATATTTTTTTCTTATCTTATAGAACATAGTTGATTGGTCAGATTTTATCTCTTATCAATTGATCCTTCTTTCCATCAAATTTTTAACCTCTTTCCTTCATCATGAATTTCTTGGTTGAGGATAATATAGAGTTAAATCAAACAAACATGATGATTTTTACCAATCCTAATAGGTTTCCCAAGACACAACTTGTGACACCCACCTTAGATGAAACTAATTTCCATGTTGCCACTCATACTACCAATTATGGGACTCTTCCTCATTTTTCCTCAGTTCAAAATCCTTTATTTTCATTAGAAGATGAGTGTGATTTAAAGTACACAATTGAAATACTCTTTTTCATCAATTAATTCCATCAACATAGAGGAAAATACCCTTTAATAATTTATAGTCTAATGATAGGTATTCATATAAAAGAGCCTCCTTCACCCTTACCTACCTTTTTTCATGGATTTGAGGGAACTAATTTATTTGAATATCAACCTTTTACTTATATTATGTCTCCTCACACACCATGACATCTTCTTCAATGACTTCTTCAACCTCTATGCTAAGTATCTCTACTAAAATAGTAGGTTCAACTTCTAGTGGGCCTCTTAAAAAGATCCTTCCCCTTAACCATGATACTAGTGCATATTTTTCTACCAATGCTTCTCATGCCACTAGTACATCTTTTTATACCAATGCTAGTCATGCCACTAGTGCTTCTTTTGATACCAATGCTACTCATGCCACTAGTGTGGCACATCTTACTACTCATAGTGTAACTCAAGATATTAATACTAATACTAATGCATCACATGCTGTACACAATAGTTAAAATGTTCCCAAAATAACCAAATCCTATTAAAAGCACTTAATGAAATGCATACCTTCAAAACTAATAACACAAATTAGATGATACAGATGTAAAACACTTTCATTCATCTTCAAAACTAACTTTAATAGGTTTCATGGGGAGCATAAAATTCAAATGGCCCCACACCCTTAGGGATTCTCATGGTATCCTTATCCGATAACCAACCCTCATTAATAATAAAATCAAAGATATAAAAAATGAACCCTTGTACCTCAAATTACTAATATTGACATAGAAGTTATCACACCCACCATCACTTATAATGGATCCACTAATCCCACTTACATTTAAAAACATTTGGTAACCTTTATAAATATTGGGTCAAATTTAACACCTTTGCCACTACCAAAATATTAGGTAAAACATTCTTATGAGATGTCTTATATTAGTATAATCAATTAAAGACCCATTCTATCATTAACTTTTAAGACTAATAGGTTTCAAAAGAGTGGAACTCAGAATAATCTCATGCAAAGAATATGTAGAAAAAATATTTCAACACAATAATATATTTCACACTTCTATTCTAAAAAATTCTCTAATAATAATACATTTTGTGAGATTAAAAATATATAGAAATTATATTCCTATATTCTCTCCCCTTATTTTTCACCCAAAATCTCTCTAATATTCTCTCACGTGAATTCTATAATTAAGAAAACCTATTAGGATATATTGTTAAAAAAAGCAAGAATATATCTAACAATATAAAATCTATTATTGTAATATTGTTAATATAACAATATTCTAATATACAAACTTACTAAATATATTTACCTCTCAATAAATATCAATCATAGTAAATACTAATTTAATTTTTACCTCACATTAAATACCTAATTTCACCTAATGTGAAAATTGTTCCCAATATTCCCCCTATAGTTTTTACATGGTACAATATATCTCTATTTTTGATTGTAGCATGCTCCACCTTCGTGTGCTCATGATATGCATACATGTTTCATCACACATTTCACACTCATCTATAATTAGTTTTCATAGGTTCACCAATAACCTTTCAAAATAGTTTTCATAGGTTCACTAATAACCTTACAAAATGATTTTCACAGGTTCACCACTAACCTTATAGAATAGTTTTCTCAAATTCACCACTAACCTTACAAAATAATTTTCTCAGGTTAGCCATTAACCTTATAGAATGGTTTTACCAGGTTTACCACTAACCTTTCATCATGATTTCTAAAATTCTTTTTAGATCATCATTCTTCAATATAGAAATTAAAAGGGTTACATGGGAATATCACACACAATTGAACATGTACAACTATTTTTATTTATCACACATGTTGAAATAGAAATATAACCACCACACTAAAATAATTGAAATGAAAAACACACCACACACATCATCAAAACATGATGTAGCCCCATCATTGACAACTAATGAGAGGTCACTGAAAGATCTCTTTCTTCTATGTATCCTCCATCCTCTAGTATATGATACTACATACTCAAATGATAAAGATTTATTCTTTAGGTGCCAGATGTATTGATTTAATGCCAAACTTAGACATTTTGTAATTTGAGCATTCTCTGGTTCGGTGTCTGTTTCATATCCTACTTCAAAATTATTTCAAATTTTGATGTCTTGGTTTTTCATATTGTGTATGTCAGTTTCTACCGATAATACATCTGTAAGGTAATTTTTTACTTTTACAATATTTTGACGATGACTCATTTTTGACATTAACCTAATTCACCTAAATGATATGAATCAATAACAAGACTTTATTAATGACAAAGAAGAGACTATTTTATAATATACAAGACTCATAAAATAGTGACTCTACAATTGAACAATACTCTTGATGACTCCTTTGATAGACATTAACTACAATAAACACTGTCAATTTTTAATATAGCATAAAGCTAATATTAAAATATTTGAAAAATTAAAAAATAATTAAACCTTAGAAAATTACAAACATTAAAAATAAGCCTATTAAAAAGAAATTAATAATTAATTCCTTTGAAAATATAAATACAAAGACTATAATAATAACACGACTCACCATACTATTAAAATGACTCAAAACTTTAGGCTTTAACAAAGCAATATTATAAAGACAAATAAATAATAGAAAACTATAATATAAAAAACCTGACACATAAGTACAAGACTCTTTCTCAAAATAGACGGTGAAATAAATATATGGGAAGCGATCTCAAACATAGAGGAGGGATGCAAAACTTGTTTTCATATGTAATAATATGTTGGAGAGTGAATTTAGATTTTGGGTCAAAGTAATTTAAAGCTCCACAAAACTTGCACTTCCATGGGTGACACCAAGTGAAAACATGGAGTACAATGAGGAGATCTAATACTTGTTGAAAACTATGTGCTATAGTTGGTGGGAGATCTGGTAATATACATTTGGTATAAGATAATTCCAAGGGTGCAAGGATGCAAAAGCACATAATAAGTGGTAAATACCAAAGTGTAGGTAGACAAATCCTGGTTACAAATATGAAAATGTCATTCAAATTGTAGGTCTGGTCACCAATATTCAAGGCAGATGCCACGAAATCGATGAAGTCAATGAGTGGGTCAGTTTTGAATGAGGTGGTGGAATTGACTATAGATATGTTCAAAACTTGAGGTTGAGATAACTTTGAATGAAATCAAATACACAAAATAAAAGGCATATACATGGAGATTTTAGTGGACTAAAAAAGAACAAAAAAGAAGCAGAATGTGCATAAATACTTATCATAGATCCATTGTAAGTCATCCACCATTAATCATCCTTTTATACAAATAAATACTCAATAATTACTAGATAAAATGGTATCCTCTTGTAAGTACATACACATGATGAAATCTATGCTCATAACCACCCTCTCAATCCCCCATGACTCAGTGGAGTCCCATTTTGAATAATACCTTCTCTAATACCAATGATAGGTTTCAAAAGAGCCAAAATCATAATAATCCCATGCAAATAATATGAAGAAAAATTATTTCAACACAATAATATATTTCACACTTCTATTTTGAATAATTCTTTAATAACAATACATTCCATGAGATTACAAATATATAGGAATTATATTCCTATATTCTCTCCCCTTATTTCTCACCCAAAATCTCTCCAATATTCTCTCATGTGAATTCTATAATTAGGTAAACCTATTAGGATATATTGTTATAACAAATATCAATATATATAATAATATAAAATCTATTATCATAATATTGCTAGTATAATAATATTCTGATATACAAACTTACTAAATATATTTACCTCTCGATAAATATCAATCATAGTAAATACTAATTTACTCTTTACCTCAAAGTAAATACCTAATTTCACCTAATGTGAAAACTATTCCCAACAAAGACTTGGTTAATTCATTAGTCCAATAATTTCAAACTAGTGATCTTCCTAATAACAACTTAGCCCACTTTATAAATTACAAACAACTTAAAACTAAAAAAGCACAACACTTCATCAAATGATGGAAGAACTTGTATAACAAATGTGATCATAATATGGTAGATGACAACCTCTTCTACCTATTCACTAATGCTCTATACCCCAAATTATAATATTGGGTTGGGACACTCCAAAAACCTTGGAAGAATCCCTTGACTAAGCTAAATGACAAGAATTACTCATGCATCAATTCAAACCATCTCAATCTATAATGATCACTTGTATGATCATTAAAAATAAAAACGATCATGAGACTAATGATGGTGTTACCAACACCTATGACACTATTCATACCATTCAATAAATTTCTCCAAACAATGCTATAGAGCATGTTCCCCTATAAACAACACTCCTATCTTACATTTTTATCAACCTAGCCACACTAATGTGCACAAACCATTATTATTAGAAAAGATTCAAAAATATCTTCCAATAAATATACCATGATATCTTGACCCCACTTATCTTATGAAATCATGGTATGATTCAAACAAAATTTGTTGGTTTCATGCAAGCTGGGCCACTCTCAAGAGATTTGTAGACAATTATGCAATATTGCAATGGATTTTCTTCTTGGTCCAAACTTTTATAATGAAACCTTTATTTAAAAACATCAACAATCATATGACATAGATTTTAAAGACCATGAAATGTAAAATAAAAACCAATATTTAAATCAAGCTAATGTTCATCTTGATATGTAAAAATATCTTCTTCCCAACGACTAAGATAACATTGACAAGCTTACTCCCTCTAAAAAAAATGTTGAAAGTATTATAGACCTCACTACCAATGAAGAAAACATGTTTAATATGACTAACACGAGAAGAGTAGTTGATTTTATTGACTCAAATCTAACACCTACATATCACACCTCTCAACCATTCTTCATCACTCAAGACATTTCCCCATCCCATCTAATGGAATTGGGGCAAGAGAAATTTATAACCATTCAAGAACCACTCTAAATAAAACATATTTATTATAACTCTCATACCATCTATACTCTTCCACCAACATCCACACAAAAAGATAACATCCCCAAAATTCAAATAGTATTTATTCAAGCCAACCATGAGAAATTCTTCAACAAACCATCACATCATCTAAAGTAAATCAACCCAAAGCAACTACACCCTATCAACACAAGTTTAATTTCACTTCCAACCCTCCTTCCCAAGATCTCTTGAAACATTATGAACCTATATCTATTAATCCTCCCATGGGTTATGATGAATGGGATCCCATTGCATAACTTTTCCATATCCCATCTCAAATACCTTTCCTCAAGTTAATGCAAACGTCTTCTTGTCATTGAAACCATATGATTCAATTCTTATTTGAAATGAACATCCTTCATCCTCTTTCGATGGGATGTGAAACTACCTTATCTATATTTGAAGATAATATACTTAAAAAATGTGAAGAGATGTCCATACATGTTGATAAAATAATGGATACTTCTCTTTTAATTAAGTTTCTTATTATTGTCATGATCCCCAATGGGATAGTGCTTCATCTAGATCATCCTCCTCTATTCATTAGCATCAAAATTGATGATATTAAGTTAATAATGTCTTAAATGATGAAGGTTTAGGTACTTGTATTGAATCCCTTGATTTCATTAAGACATTTAGATATTTGGAATGTAACCTCAAATCTACACGTAACACATGTCAAGGATACAATAGAAGGAAAATCCCTCCCCTAAGTTGTGTTTGGATTCTTGTTACCATTACTCCTATCACCATCCACAAGAAAGTTATGATCTTTAACTTTTCACTTTCTTAAAACATCTTACTTGGTTGACTTTAAACTCATCATATGAGCGAAATCACCTCATATGCATGCTAATGCATCAAATTCCCCCATAATGGAGCCATTTACAAGTTTCAAGGAGATATGAACCCTTGGAATTTTGAACAATTTCAAGAATATGGTGTTTTTAGAATTCATACCCTTGAACTTTTGCCTAGTATCCCATTTTAGGAATCCCAACTCTTCAACCATCTAGTCAATTCCACTCTAGGTTATAATGGTCACCTTGAATTAACTAAGAACATTCCACCTAACCTCCTAGATTCTAATGATAATGAGCCAGATGAGATTAACCTCAAGATCAAAACCTCCAATTTATCCCCTCATATTATCACCCAACTTCCTCTTTATTTCAACCTCAATCATGTTAACCACCTATCAATGACATACCTATTATATTAACCAAGACTAGACACTCTATCCATCATGTATCCTCTATTGAAAACACCATTCCTATATTTACCATCAACTTGTATACACATAACTATGATTATGGTTATGATGACCCATTTTTAGTCAGATTTGTCTAAACTATAAATGTCAAAGTTCTTCAATACCACTCTTCTTTATTTTAGTCTTTTTATTTATCTTTTAGCATTCCTTCATTTATACTACTTAATAATAGTCTTCTTACTATTTTTCATAGGGTAGAGATGAGACACTCACATGACACACCTCTAGTTACATCATATCCCCTCAGGAGTATGATCATGGATTGATAAGCCCATAAAATGGCTCATTATATCCATAAAATAACATCATTTTTCTTGCATAAAAAGTGGATCTAAATGTAGTTTCTAAACTTATGGTTCATTTAGAATAAAATAGGAAGTATATATCATGGTTATGTCTTTAGAATTTTTTGTTATCTATTCATTAGCTATTACTAATAATTATTAGGAAAGAGAAGTCAATGAGTGCATGCACAGTTCATACTAAGCTAAAAATGATTCAAAGTATGAAAATTAACCATCCAAAAATAATTTTGGAGTAGTGTCAAAGTCTTCTACAATGGATACAACATTATTATTAAGTTATAAGACTACTACAGACTCCTACGGGCTTATTATAATAGCTAAAAATTACAATAGGCTTATTATAATAGCTATAGATTATAATAGACTTGTTACAAACCATCTAGAAATTAAATCAAACCAACTATAGACTAGCTACAATTTACATTAGACTAGTTATATATTACATCAGACTAGTTATGGATTACATCAGCTAGCTATAGATTTTAGCATGTTTGTTATGGATTTTAGTAGGTTTGCTATGGATTTCAATAGGCTGCTAAAGATTTCAATAGAATTGCTACAAACTTAAATAAAACTATTACAAACATGTTTGTAAAGTATTTTAAAATGTATTTTAATGTTCCATATATCATTAAGAATGCTTTCCATTTGTATTCTTTCTATAAATAGATTTTGATGTATAGACTTGCCATTATAGATTGTATTCAAATATAGGTTTATATAATTTTATTCCAAATAATAACTCTCTCCATATTTTGTGGAGATTGAGATAGGAGGAGTATCTTGGTTGTTACTCCCAAATAAGATATTGGTTGGAAGTATGAAATTATAAATACAACCTTCTACACCTGAATGAAATAATCAATCAATATACTTTACGTTCATTATTCTAAGCAGTTTATTGAAAACTTGTGTTTTAAGTAAATCTTCTTTTGAGAAATGAGCTAGCCACTCATTCTAAGGAAGATGGATCAATGTAACTTTATTTATTTTTTTATTCTATAATTATTACTTTGCTATAAATTCTTATTTTTATTTACTATTGTAAACATTTTCTTTGTACAAATTATTGTAAACCTGCATGTATTTTGTGTGTTTGCCATTTATTTTCAATTAAAAAATTTATATTCTGCAAGTGTGATTTACTTTCTGTAAGTGTGTTTTACATTCTACAAACATATTTTAATTTCATGAAAATGTGCTTTGATTTTTACAAGTGTGATTTTCAATTCCTACAAAGTGTGGAATGTGATAGAAGGAACCATTTTCTAAAGATCTCTTTCTCTTATTGCATATAACCCTCAGACACCAACCCTAGATTGATATTATTAAATGAAGAGAATTGATGACACCCATCATTTTTAGCACTATTTCTAGGGATCTATGGTGTTATTAAGAGATTTAAATCTACTAAAGAGATTCCTAGTGAGAGGGATTGTTTCTTTGCAAGTTCTGTGATAGGAAATACTTAGTTAATGGTTTATTAAGTATTTATTTTTTGTAATATAAATTAAAATTTATTTTTATATAATTATAATTTTAGATTTAAAAAAAACCCAATACTAACATTAGTGTGTAGAAAATAATAACTGCTAACATCATGAAGAAAGACAATTGTTGATGCAGGTTGAAAATAAAATTTTGAGATAAGTAACAAGATGAAGAAAATAGTCTGATACATGAAATTTTGTAGTTTTTCACAACAAAAAAATCTAAAATAGATACTTCTATATCTACTTTGCATATTTAGGGAATGATATGCATTTTGAATTAGTTAGATTGACTATATGTGGTTGAGTGAAACCTATACAAATATAGCTGCACCTTTTCTAGAATGACCTATAATGGATCACATATCTTTTTGGATGATTCTAGAAAAGTTGCTTTTTTACTAAGAATTAGGTGAACATCACTACTAAACCAGTATCTGACTATTTTAAATCATGTCATACCTACATGCCTATAATAATAATGTTTTGTTATTTTCTATTTGATTGAAAAATACATACAGTTTCTAGCAAGATAAGATTGTATGTTAGATTTTGATTGTGAAAAAAATTCAGAAATGGTTGAAATTTATGAAAGGATTGCTGATGTATAAAAATAGATGGCATTCAAGTAAAGAGAATTATGTTGATGATATTTGCTAAATGGTCCACAATCCAATCTATGTACTTGATTAAGAAATAATCCTAAGCCAAAATTATATGGGGTATTTGATTTCCCATGTAAGAACAATTTAATTCCAGCAATGATTGATCAAGAAATTGAAAATAAAAAAAATGTATGATATGATTGAAAGGAACTATTGCTTCAACTAAAGTCCTAATGATCTTATCTAGTAAAATGCTATATGTGAAATGATTTCATCTAGCTGACCAACTTGTATGCATGATAATTATTTCAATATTTTTCTGCTAGTTCATGTCACGACTTAGAAAGATTCATACAAATAATTTCCAAATCAAGTCAAGTCAATGGATGGAGAGAGTAGTACAAATATTCATCGATAGAATTAAAAAATATATCCTTATAAAATATTGCATGCAATATCATCATCCATAAAAAGTTATTTTGGATGAATTCTATTTGAGTCAAATAGACTAGACAAGTTAAAAATATGCATGCAAGGTAGATCATGTTATATGTGGAAACACATCATGAAAAAACTTTGGCATCATAGGGATATAGATCCAAATTTTGTGTGAGTCAATAACCATATTCCAAAATTTGTGCATCTTACATAGTTGTTGATTTTTACAAATTTTTAGCATGTACATTTTGTTGCTCTTAAATTGGGTGATCTAACTATTTAAATTTCTATTTTCTCCTAGAATTGCTAAGTTTATACCTAATTTTTGTTTTTAAAATTATTTCTAAAATTATTTCTAAAATGTAGCCATAACTTATAAAATAAAATATGAACTGAAATACCTAGAAATTACTTCAGTCTCAATTCTAGAAGTTTATTCTATTTTCTATGTTTGCTATTAAGTTTGCATGGATGAGAAAGTTTATCCAAAAAAAATGATGACAGTCTAAAAAAAATTAGACTTTCATCTTAGACCAGACCAGCATGTAAACCAAAATATTATATTTACATATAGTCACATGAGACCAAAGATTTAATAAATTTTTAATATTGTAGATGCTATAAATTAGTAAGAATTACATGTTTTCATCAAGTTGTCTCAAATAACATGAAATCATCCAAAAATATTTAATGAAAAGCAAATTTATGATTACGAAAGTGGTAAATTAGGCCTAGATTTAATGGGTTCCTCCCCTTGACCTCACCCTATATTGCAATAAGGAGTGTGCAAGGGGTGCTGCCCCTTGACCCTGCTAGGGGCTTTCACCCCCAGACTCTTGCTTTTGATTTCTCAATGAAGAAGAAGATAGTGTATAATTTTGCTTAGCATGATGCAAATTCAGGCCAAGTCATTAATGAATAACATAAAGTTTTTAATAGTAAGAATAGACATGCAAAATTTATTTACAATAAAGAAGCTAAGGACATCCAAATTTAGTTACTCAGGTATTTTTGTTTCCATCCAATTTAGTAATGTAGTT
Organism: Torreya grandis; assembly: GCA_037957365.1. NCBI lineage: Eukaryota > Viridiplantae > Streptophyta > Pinopsida > Cupressales > Taxaceae > Torreya > Torreya grandis. The sequence continues at coordinate 976,399 of JARHVA010001506.1, forward strand.
TTATCCTCCCTATACAAATAATAGTTAGTATTTTTTACATAATTCATAATAAATGAATTGATGACATTTCACTTCACTCATTTCCATCCATATTCAAGAATTAGTTAAACCCATATCCACTTGCATAATAATAGAACTTATCTGACAAAATTATTATTCTTCACAATAAAATTTTATTATAAATAATGCTAATTCTTGAACCATCAATCATTCTTACATAGGTTGCAATGTAACTTTCCATATATATTCAAATGCTCATCTTAACATTCTAGTGTTGGCATTTATATTTTTTGACATTGCTGATGTTATGCTTTTATGGAAAGATTTTGTTTGTTTTTAGTTTTTATTGGATAATTTCATTACAAGAAGTCATTCTTTACATAGAAATTTCTGCCCATGCTTTCATCAAACAATTGACAGATAATCCTAAATTACCTTGACAAAATAAGGCAATAAAATTAGCAAGTGTCTATGTTAAAGAATGTTCATATAAAAAAATTCCATACCATATTTGCAAGCAGTATGAATATGCATAGAGTCTATGACTAACCTTTTCCATGTCATCAATGTTTAAAAAAAAAAAAAAAAAAAAAAACCAACAATGAAAACCTTCAAGGGTTGTTGGCAACCTTGGTTTGAAAAACAACTTGTTGAAAGATCAAGTGCTAGAATAAAGAGCCTTGATTAGAAAACTAGTTTTCTAGCTAGTCAAGGGCAAAAACATAAAAATAAATAGAATACAATCTATCAAATAGAATAGTGATTTAGTTTTTCTAAACTTGGTTGCTTACTTCTATGCTATTATTTTTCAACATAGCATGACTATACTTTTACTAAATTTTTTCCCAAATTTTTTCACTTTAGCTACAATGAAGGAAGCAATGAAGACTGGAGATATGACAAAGTATTTTACTTTACTATTTTATGTTTAAATTGACTTGTAAGTTTCATTATTACATGAAGATTCATTCTTACAAACAATTTTGTTATGGGGAAATGGACAACCTTCCATCTCATTTGTATAATCTCATTCCACTTCATTCATTTAACATGCATGAGCTTAGGTGTGGGGGAGGAGAATAGATTCAAAGATATAAGAATTGGGATTATCTAAACACATAAGTTAAAAAAATATAGTTTGATATCGATCATGGTACATAGTTTTGAAAGGAACAAGAATTTCATGGTACATATTTTTAAAAGGAACAATAATTTCATGGTACATAGTTTTGAAAGGAATAAGAACTTTTTTTAATCAAAATCTACTTTATGGTCAAAATAAATGTGTAGACACTTCAGGAAATTATCAACACAAGAATCTGATCTCACGTCATTAAAAAAAAAAAGGAAAGAAGGAAAGAAAGAAAGAAAAAGATGAAGAGAGTAGCATGAGACTTCCACACAAGAACCTATGTCAAAAGGATTAAAAAAAATCTTAGGATAGTAGGAAAAACCTCCACACAAGAGATATCCTTAAATATCCATTTTTATTGGCCACTTTTATCTAAGATTTTAAAAGATAAATTTCATTATACTTGTACCAAGGAAATCAATTTGGGAAGCCCATTTGAAGTATGAAGCTAAGTCTGACCCATGCATATGTACTATGATGTTTTATATAGTGGCATGCATGAGGACATGCATGAGATTAGGTGTGGGGGAGATGATGAGCCCATAAAATGGTTCATTATATCTATAAAATAACATCATTTTTATTACATAGGAAGTGGATCTAAATGTATTTTCTAAACTTATGGTCTATTTAGAATAAAATAGTAACTATATATCATGGTTATGTCTTTATAATTCCTTATTATCTATTTTTTAGATATTACTAATGATTATTGAGAAAAAGATGTCAATGAGTGCATACACAATCCATACTAATTTAAAAATGATTCAGAGTATGAAGAGTAACCATCCAATAATAATGTTGGAGTAGTGTCAGAGTCTTCTACAATGGATCTATCATTCTAGTTAAGTTACATGCCTACTACAAACTCCTACAGGATTGATACAATGGCTATAGATTACAACATGCTTGTTACAATAGCTACGGATTACAATAGGCTTATTATAGACCAACTAAAAATTACATTAGACTGCTACAAACCAACTATGAATTACATCAGACCAGCTATAGATTACATCAGATAAACTATGAATTATAATAGTAAACTATAGATTTTAGTAAGTTTGCTACAGATTTCAATAAGCCGCTATAGATTTCAATAGAATTGTTACAAACTTTAACAAAACTGCTATAGACATGTTTGGAAAGTATTTATAAATATATTCTATTGTTCTAGCTATCATGAAGAATGCTTTTTATTTGGATTCTTTCTATATATATATATATATATTTATGTATAGATTTTCCATTATAAATTGTATTAAAATATAGGTTTATGTAATTTTATGTCAAATAATAACTCTCTCCATATTTTGTAGAGATTAATATAGGATAAAGTATCTTAGTTGTTACTCCCAAATAAGGTGTTTGTTGAAAGCATGAAATTATAAATGCAACCTTCCACACTCGAATATAATAATCAATATACTTTTTTTTCATTATTCTGAGTAGTCCATCTAAAACTTGTGTTCTGAATAAATCTTCTTTTGAGGAATGAGTTGGCCACTCATTCTAAGGAAGATGGATCAATTTAATTTTATTTATTTATTCTATAATTATTAATTTTCTATAAATTCTTATTTTTATTTTCTATTGTAAACATTTCCTTTGTACATCTTGTTGTAAACCTACACAGATTTTGAACAATTGTCATTTATTTTCAATTCAACAATTTACATTTTTCAAGTGTGATTTACTTTCTGTAAGTGAGACTTAATTTCATGTAAGTGTGATTTGATTTTTTCAAGTGTGATTTTCAATTCCTAAAAAGTATGGAGTGTGATAGAAGGAACCATATGCTAAATGTATCTTTCTCTTATTGCATACAACGTTCAGACATTAGCCCTAGATTGACATTATTAAATGAAGGAGATTAACGACACTCATCATAGATCATACCATGAAAGGCCTTTATTAATTTTATAGATACCAAGATCCTTATAGTTTGTTTCCTCCAAATATGCTAGCTACTTTAGATGAGCCTAATCTAGTTGTTACTCCAACTTTACCTTAAAATAAGCTTAATCTAGTTTCTAATCCAACACTACATTTTCTTAGTGAAGACCTTCTTATTTTAGTGAATTTTGATCCCATGCCTACCCAATGGGAAGATCAACCTTATTGTGAGATCTATAAAGTTTTTAGTTAGTTGACCAAAGATTTACAGTTATTTTGTCATCCCTAACTTCTCCTTCCACCTCTTCAACTAGTAGGCCCCTAAAGCCTACTAACAAACATATTTTTTTATTTCATGGGTTAGATAAATACTCTTCCAATAATTTATGTAAACTTAGGCAATATATAAATACATTACACCTAACTACCACTCAGCCTAAATACAAAGCTATACCTCTTCCTAAGCTATTACTTGATTATATCCCTAAATATGGGCAAGTATAATATCTATGGAACCAGTGTGGTACGCATCATACCAATCACTACCACATTCTCTAATATCACCTTCATTATTTCCCATAATTAACACCTGCATCAATCTTTCTTCCTTCCATAGGTCTCACATGCAAGAAGTCTCCTCTTTATCCATAGGTTGCACCTCCTTCTCACCTTATAGATATTAATCTCATTCAGGCATCCATTCCTTTCCTTTAGTATCCTATGCATCATATATGTCATGAGAATTACTATTTGTTAACTACACCTACATTTTAAATTGAGGAGATTCAAAAGGAATTATTTACATATCTTTTTATGAATATCAATAAGACTCTAGCTAGCATCAAAATTCAAATTCATAGAGATGTTTTAGATGTTATGGATAATATTTATAGTCAAATTTATAAGTATTTGTGAACATTACATGGTGTTCTTTCACATTGTTCTATATTATGATTTGGATTAGATTTGTGATCCATTTTTTATATATCTTATACACTTGACTATGTGTGAAATTTGGTTTCACTTATGTATTATACATGGATCTTTATATTATGCTTTATGTGTTTTATATGGTTTCATTTCCTTTCATCTTTCTTATGGATTCTTCTTGTTCTTGTCATGAATGCACACTTATGTTTTTTAGTTTACTTCTTTCATAAATTTGTTTTCTCTTACAATGATTGTTTATTACCTTATCTCACTCAAAAATCATATAATTATTATTGTGACTTAGTTATAGAAGCCTTAATTATTTTAGTAATCTCTCTCTACCATATGATCAGTTAGCAAACAAGACTTCTCATTGTACTATTACCATCTACCAGTCTACTTTGGATATCCTTTTTTCCTTTATTTTCCTTTCACATACTAATCATACATATGTTTGAAACTTGAGATTACATATTGGTTCATAGATCAACTTGAGTGTTTATTTATTTATATCTTTGGTTAATTAGCCTCATTTAAATGAAAGTCTAAATATTTTTCGTGTGTATCACTTATATCACTCATGTTGGTTATTCAAAATTTGTATGAGGAAGAATCATAAAATCTATAAAAATTTAAAATTCAGATCATTTAAACAAAAGGAATTGATTCAAAAAGGCAACATATAAATTTAAAAGTCTAATCACATCAAAATATGTGATTCATAACACATATCCTATTCCTAATAGAAACTCAAAATTTATGGTTGGCCTCATGATAGAGTCAAGGTCCATTTGGTATGGTAGGCCAACAAATTGGGATAGGATAATACATAAAATCTACAAGTGATACCTACTTTCTCACACAAAGTACCCAATTTTCAAAGTATACTGATGGCTCTGTAAGAAGTCTTGAGGAACAAGGAACATGTTGTGGGAAGGTACGTCCATTTTAATTTTCTTTTTCATATAACCATCATGATTTAATCTTAGTATCTCACCTATTTTTATATAAAACTTTATGCTTACTATGAGTGGGTATCCTTTATATCTTGATGGTCACTAGAATCTTAGCATCTCTCCTTTGTATCTAGTATTCCTCATGTTTCCTAAGGTCTTCTCATAGATACCCATGTCATTATTTTTACATTACCTCTTTCATTAAAAAATTCCAATATTTCCTTTTGATAGATATTGTTTTTTTAATTGACCATCCCCCATAGGGTTTCTCTTTGTGAGTTGTAGTGTAAGACTATGGATAGGACTAGGCTCTCCTTAGAAATTACCATAATTAAATATTTCATTATTACCATTCAACTCATTGGTGTTACCCTTATGAGTTACAGTGTAAGACCATGGATAGGATCAAGCCCTCCTCACAAATTGCCACATTACAAACATCTTTTAAATTATTTCTAAAATCATTTCCACCTCATTGGTGTTCCCTTTGTGAGTTGCAGTGTAAGACAACGGATAGGATTAGGCCCTCCTCAAAAAATATTCCAATACCTAGTTCATACTATAATTAAGTCATAATGAAATTATATGCTTCAAAATTTAAATAAGTTATGTTAGATTATGATTTACATGTCTTTGGCATACTTCCCATATTGATTTAGTATGTTTTATGCATACTTCATAAGCACTTCACTTTTATCTTCTTATTTTTTGATTATGTGTATGTTTAAAACTATTTTATTAAATTTATCATAATTTCCATCTTGAATTAGTATTATTAATTTGATTTCCACTTACATTTTGTTTATCTTTTTATACTTCCCAACTTGATATAGTATGATTGATTAACTTTATTGTTTGTTTTTATACCATTGGTTTTCATGTGTCTTCCTTTTTATTACATAGTTTCATACTTCCCAACATGATATACTTTGATGCTTATTTGTTTTACTTCAATGCAAATGTTTACATGGTTTGAAAATGTTTTATACCATTTACTTTACCATTTTGGTTTATTATACTTATTCATATTTTATTTTTACATATTTTCCATCATGATATATTGTGTATTACATTTATTTTGATTAATTATATTTTTCCAAATCATTTTTGACTTTTTTTTAACCATTCACATAATGCTAGAAAATAAAAAATACATCACATATTTTCAATAGCATATACAACAAAAGCTAAATACATGTGCTAGAAAGGAAATATATCCATGCATCCACATACCAATCTAATTATAAATCATAAAATCAATGAACTGTAAATATCAATATATATATCATGATTTTTATATAATACAATTACAAAATACAATAGCTACAACTCTATGGCTATGTTCCATCCTATCTATCATGTGGCCTAGCCACATTATCCATTGACACCTATGACTAAGCCCTCTAAATAGTGAATTTTAAAGAGGTATTGTAGGATATCAAGTCAATAATCTATCCATATAATTTATTTACTTAGGTATGTACCTATCCAAGCTAGATAATAATGGCCATTCACACAATTTATTCATGTGCTAAGGCCTCTTAGGCCTGAGCCTCTCTAAATCCCACCCCTACTGGTGGTTATAAACCATAACCTCATTGCTGTAGTTATCATGTAGCCTCTCCCACTAGTCTAAAAAACCTCACTTAATCTGGGATAGATGTAACCATAGGATTAAACAAAGTGGTAGGGTCATATGGTGACAACACCCCATCCAAAATATCATGATATGTAACCATAATTGGGGTTCCCCATCTGATCTCCTCAGTATCAATATCTATAAAAATAAAAACCAAATACACATCAAAACCCATGTATATATCTCATACCATCTATCTATCATTAATAATGATGTAACTAGTGATCTATATCAAAAACATAAAATTGAATCAAAACATTTCTCACCAGTGTTGGTATCACAGATCATAGTCTCCCTATTTGCTCAGCCATTGAGCATCTACTTTGTTAATTTCCTCTACATCAATGAAAAATTAGGGGTCACCACCTGAGCCTATCATGGTCCCTTCCTCAATGGCCTCTTTATAGACCAACTATGTCCTGTCACTACTGTAGGATCCCATACATGATAGCTAATGCTTATATATCCTCACATCAATGGTGTCTCTCTTTATGGTGATCTCATGATGGTTATTATCACCTCTTCTATGGTATTTTATGTGCTACCACATATCCTACATCCATATCCATGGAGTCATATCCTTAAGGCCTCATTAGCTCTTGTTGTCATGCTCGACCAACCCATGGTCTAGCTCATTGAGGCCTAATCACTAGTATCTCAATAAGTACCCCTTTGCATCCTCTACCTCACATATTTATAGCATGCCATGCCTAATAAATATGCACCACTAGAGGGGATATTGGATGTGGAATTCATAGATGTCTAGGTGCATGGGCCACTAGATGTGGATCCACCCATGAAGTGTAGTGTCTTTTGATTTTCACATGTGCCTATCATGTAGGAATAGTGGCCCAAATTTTCCATAGAACAACTATGTGAGTATACAGATGCCATAAAACATACCATTGTGTGATGTTTGTAAATATGGAACATGGGGCATGAACCATGATACATGGTCTTACCTCTATCAAAACACCCATGGTAACCTATCATAGACCAAATGGGGTAACCCAACCAAATAATACATAAGAAATCTCTCATAGAACCATGCACTCAAAAAAATGATATGGCCCATTATTTTCTACCCTTAAGTCAACATCTGATATATGTCATGCACAAGATGGACCTAAATGATAGAACTAAGATCATACAATGCTCCTTGATCTAAAATAGGCTGGCATAAGTCTATCACATACATCGGTACCTTATCATCTGACTTGTGAAATAACACCCATGCTATCACAAGCCCTATCACAAACTTCTATATATCCAAAATTACCATGATATAAACATTAAATGAACTAACATGTAACATAGGATAGATTCTATTAGATTATGTTTCTCACTGGGAAAAGGCTCATCTATCATCCTCTAACTCTAGTGTATCATAAATCACCAACGTCTTATTTATAGGAAGTCTAAGTAATGCATGGACATCCTCCAAGGTGATCTCTACCTCTATAGTATCCCCCTCCACCTCCCATCAAAAAGTGTTGGTCAATCATTCCAATTCTCCTAGGAACATGATAAAGAGATCAACACTCAGCAAGATCTGTCTCATATCCATAACAACTCCAAAGCTTAAGGCAACTAGTCAAGATCTATCCACATTTGATAACTAATCCAATAAATCTGGTAACCAAGATGTATCCACTGGTTTCCAAAATCTCTATCATCTTTGAAAAACACCAAACAATATAGAATGTATTATATCTTAATGTCACAATAATAAAATAAATGATTAAATATTTAAAAAAAATTACAAATTAACTATTCATCAACTTGTTTGATCTAGTTTTATTATTTTTCCTATTTTCCTACATACTTAACCTATTTAATACTAAATTAGCCCTATCATGTTCTTGTCATACTAAATCAAACTTCTAGTACATAGTTAACCTATTCTTCTAGATACTATCATCCTATTTGATACTAGATCAACCCTTTTCCATCTCTCACATATTACATCAACCCTCTAGTACATAGTCAACCTCATTTAACAAATTGTATCAGCCACATAGTACAAAATGTAAAAGTCTAATGGATACTATGTCAGCCATTTCCCTATTTCCAATAGGATTAGCCCACCAATATACAATCATCTACCTCTAGTGATACTACATTAGCCCACTAGTACATAGTTAACTCCTTAGAGTTTTTCCTTGCCTTACAAACTGAGTCGATAGGGCCAACTTTATTTTTAATTTATGGTAACTTTTTAACCATTTACCACAAATGCTTTAGGCATTTATTGGTCTAATATTTTCCTACCTGCTACCCTGTTCTACCCCTATTTTAGCTAAAATTTTCCTAAGGTTATTTTTAGTGTGTAGATTTTTCCTACCATCTAATTTTCTATATTTATCTTAATTTCAATTAAAATTTCTCAAAAATTGAAATTAATGCTTCCCTTACCTGCACTATACTAGGTATAGCCACTATGTGTCCTCCATGTTATAGTTATCATATCATCACCATGGTCACTCTCTAGGCTCAAATTGGGTCTCTCAGAGCAATACTTTCTCAAAATAGTAAAATAACAAATGAATTACTTTTCACCCTATTTATATTTACTATTTAAAATTATTTACCTATTAGATATTTATAACTAGATTCTATTTTTCAATCATAACTTTGTTTCTACTAGCTCTTTTTTTGAACTAAAAGATGTTATAGAATATTAACGTTATAGAGAATGTTTTACATATTACATGTATATTTTTCAAATATTTCAATTTTTTGCTAATTTTTAAAAGTTTGCCTAATGTTCCCTATATTAGACACCATATTTATTTCACTTCATTCATTTTATACAACACTAAGGTAAGTAAAGGTATATATTTTTAAATTATATCCTTTTATTTATCTTATTCTCTTATTACTACAATTTATTTAGCTTCACCATTGTGTGTTGCTATGTTCTTTTCTCAAAGCACATCTCATGTTACACCTACATGATACATGATGAGATTTGAGTGGGGTATATTTATACACAATATTTTTGAACTTTATCAATTATCAATGTTTTTATCTTGTAAGAACCCATCGAGTCTCAATCTCTTTGAGTGAATACCTTAAAGGGTGCATTAGGAAAGGGGTGGGTAGACCATTGGTGCTTCGCAATATTATTGTCCCCTATACCACCACTTACAATCTACACAACCATATACTATACACTTCCCTAAGATTTTTTTCCTCCCTCACACTCTCCTCCAAGTAATTCAATAGATTATTCATCCTTGATCTAAGCCAAAAACCATTTTTGACATTTATAAAACAAATTTGGTTTGGGCTAACCTTACACTTAAATTATATTTGCATGTCATGGGACTATGTTGGCCTTGGTCGACCTAGTTCAGGACCTAATTCTCTTTTATGAATTAAAGATGCAAGATCAATTGGGATGACTATGTCAGATAAACTTCCATAAATGTTTAATGTTAGATTAAAATATTTATACACATCCATTTCTTAGGAAGAGAAGAATAAGAACATCATATTATCCATCTTCTTATCCACCATTCTACTTGAGGATCATTATTCAGGGTTTCAATACTACACTTGGAGATACAGATATTATATTGTAGAGAAGTATTTTAGATGTGTAGAGAATTTTTTTAGCCTAGAGTTAACTTATCCTTGTTATACTTACATACCAAAATAACCTCTTGCAAAGCACTTTGGGCAAGGGAGAGATTGAGGCTCAGTGGGTTCGTATTTAAATGTAATTATTCTTAAATTTCTTCCTCCTTTTTAAAGTAGATATATTTGCATTTATATTTATCTCCCATGCATTAGGATTTCTTATATATTGGCTTAATTATGGATCTTATATGTATTTTTAATTTTTTATGTTTATTATCCCCATTTTATGCCACAAGCTTTGGTAAGCACTAAGTTAGATTTTGCTTTACTTTACATTTACTTTGTGAATATGTCCATATGAATTATCTAGGGTTATTACATGACATTGCTTGACTAAAGACTTTGGAACCCTCTCTATTCATGTTATTATGACAATATATCCCTTGGTTAGGTCTAGCAAATCCATCTTGATCATGACCCTGATTGTCTAAATATATCAACAAACAGAAGTGTAGGTATGCTTTATCTTCTCTGAAATAGGATTGATTTGTAGGCCAATTTCATTTTCCATTATATACATTTTGAATATATTTATTGAATATTTTTGTGGTGGTTATGGTCTTCTTTCCTCTCAATAACTCCTCCCCAGACCCTTGCACCATCTTTTAGCTGGAGTTGTGGTAGGTTTGGCTTAGCTAAAGACTAGTTTCTATGAGATTTGTTGAATTAGACACTTCAACTTCATCTCTATGGAAACACATTTTATTTTATTTTATCTTTCTCCTCTATATTTTTTAATTTTATTTTACAGTTAGTTTATTTTAGATATTGGGTATCAATGAATACTATATTTTGTTAATACTTATCTTGATTAATCAATCCCTATTTATTGTTGTTGTTACAATGTTATATCTATGTGTTCAATAAAAATGTTTGAATCAATTGTAGTTCATGCTTAATATGTATACTTGTTTATGCATATGGTTAGTTTGAAATACCAAAAACATGCCCCTTATATAGAATGGTCACAATGAGACAACTAGGTTACCCTACGTGCCAAGACTTGATAATTGAGACTTTGGGGATATTCTATCACAAAAATCTCTTTTTAGAAGAAACAGGACATAACAACCTCTACCTAAGTTGGTGTGTCAAAATACCTCACAACACATGTGTTATGAACAATCATAAGTTACATAACATACTTAATCAATTGAATAAGCATTACCAATACACAACCACCCCATCCCCCATAATGCTAAATAGGGAGTGAAGAAAATGTAGTTAAATATTTCAAAAAGTGTCAATTTGATAGGGTGTAAAAGCATCAAAAGAGTGTGACAAAATAATTCCACATGATGAACTCAACAATTAAAAAGTATACAAAGCCAACACATGTATTAAGGTAGACGAAGATAGTAAATCCCCCACGACACTTTATAAACTAGTGTGAGTAAAAAATACATCTTAAAACCCACCCTAAATCTATATAAAGAAATATAGAGTGATCCCCTCTAAAAAAAGGTGTCATCTATACTCAGTGATAAGAAGTATGATTTACAGTTTACAAGGAATATCTATTTTTATTAAAAACTACAAAATAAATCATTATCAAACCAAATATATGTTACATATGTAAAAAATTCATAAAATGCGCTTTTAAAAAATATCACACAAATTTGAACTACCATTCAAAAGTTATGACTTCAATCAGGTTTAAAATATAAGAGCTAGCTATAAAAACTAGAAATAAGTACAAATTTTGGAAATATAGATGATTAAAATGTAAAAATTACCACACTATTGTGTATATATTAAACAATTACCCAAGGTAAAAAATCAAATCACCACTCAAATATTTATGGATCAAAATTTATGAGCCTTTGATGTCAAACACTTTGAAAACAAGGTTCAGTCTAGCCCCTAGGGGATAAATTCGCATAACCGATAGTCATGTGGAAGACTAGGGGTAAATAAATTAGATGTGTTATGAAATATAATAAGTGTGGAATTAACACCTTGAACTACATGATCAACAAAGGTCTTATAAAGAGAACTTAAACCACTATATCAATTTTTAAACTTGGGAATGGAAATGAACAAATTGGTCTTTGTTATAGATAAGACCCCTTGAAAACACATAAATTTGGTCACAAATAATTATTAATTCTAATTCTTAACACATCCTAAACCACAAGACTTACACAAAATTACATGACTCTTATTCACCATTCCTATAATCTATTTATCTATATGTGGGATAGACCCTTTATTTTCCATCATTATTACACATAAATCCTATTGTCAAATGTTCAAGCTGTCTAAAATCACCATTAAACTATCTATAACTTAGGACATAGGTCCCTAATACCAATAGATAATACTATGCTAAGCATACATGAGTGCAATGTGCCACTCTTCATTTAATTTGACCACATCTTATGATAAATAATAACTAGTTTTCAAAACTCAAAGTATTCTTTTGGGTCTACCTGCACATTCACATGATCAACTTTATGATATTATCAAAATATTTACCTATAAATACAGATCAAGAGTCACTCATTTTCCACACTTTCTACTCACTTTGTTCAATATTTTACACTTCTACACAATGAAAAAATTGACTAGGTTGCTCTTTCCAAATTCAAGATCACTCACAAGCAACAACCATATGCTAAGTAAAGAACCCTTCAAATAAAGTGACAAAATATAATTATCAAGTATCAAACCCATATTTTGACTACATACATATAGTTAAAGGAATAAAATTACACATTCACTCGAGGTGGGAGTAATATGTGGGCATGAGTTCCATCTTTGGAGTATTAGATATGTAGGCAATGGTCAATAATGAAGGGATGATTGAGGTCAGTTCAACCTACTACACTCCTCTCTTCTTCTTATAGGTTTTAAATATATCAAAGTGACCTAAGGTTTTCATAGGAAAGAGAAGACATACTAATATATATATATATATATATATATATATATATATATATATATATATATATATATATATATATATATATATATATATATATATATATATATATATATATATGGAAAAACCTTATATGTGATATATTATATTACCTAACATTAATAGGAGAAGTTGTTGTAATGATCTTTTTAAAATCATAGTCAACCAAGATAAGTCTAGAATCAATAGACTAGAACCCACTACATTATTTTCTACTTACTGCACTTGTGTCCATATATATCTATATCTTATACTTATACATTTTATCTATCATTTATATAATTTTTATTTCTCTATCTTATTTCTATCTATCACTTTTCATAGTCAACATGGACAAGTATGTGGTCAATGAATAATAGCTTACTACATTGTTGTCTACTTACAATAGACTACTATAGATTTTGTTTCTAATTTTGTGCATATTCCTAAAACTCCACAATCACCTCTTCTACTAATTTTCACTTTTTGACATCTAAAACAATCATCATATATTTGTGATTGATCCAAGTATTATGTTTTCTTAGTTTTTACCAAAAATATGAGTTTTATAAATTTACCATTTTGTCAAAATTATAATAGCGTATTATTGTACATCTTCATGATTCTATTATTCTCTAGTATTACTCATATATAATGAAATACAATTTATTTATATTTTATTAAAAAATAGGTTAAAACATATTGGTGAACCCAAATGATTTATTTTTGAGGCTTTGATTTTTTGTTTTGAATTTTGAATTTCATTTTGCTTTGTTTTCCTAAAAACTATGTTTTGGTAGTTTTAAAACTTATAGGAGTTATTTTTTTGGTCAAAGTGATCATTATTTTTACCCAAGCCATGGTGTGATGGGTACTACCCAAAATATTAAAGACATTATAAAACACTATATATGGGTTTTAGTTACAATGTACCGCATGATATATTAAAAATTCCTAGGCTTTAGTTTTTATCCATAAGAAGTTTTCAACCATTTATTCATGTAGTGCATCGATAAGTGGTTATCCAGAGGAAGATACTCTCAACATAACATATATACATGATATTGGATCTATAGGAATGGTGGAATACTCTAAATTTAGTGACTTCATGAGATTTTTCACTATTGATTACTAAGATCCATAAAGTAAACACTCCCTTGACTAGATTTATCTTTCATCCTTATAAATTTTCAAGGTTTCAAATCCAAAAAGTTATTATAGAATTACATATTGTCTTAATTTACAAGATATTATTAGTTATATTTATGCATTAATCAAATCCAAATATCATAAAATAATTAAAATGAATAATGAACATACTCATGCCTTCCTCAATGCATATTGTTGCAATATCTAATCTGACTTATTATCTATCATTACTAGACATGAAAGGGAAATCACAACCTAGTTTATCAATCCTACACCTAGTCCTAAATTTTATCCTAATTACCATCCTATTCATATTATTTTCCTGAGGCTCATATTAGATTCCAATGTCTATGCTATTAATACTAGATGGGGATGGGTACCTCACCCACCCTGCTAGAGTGAAGGTGGTAAACATGTTCCTCTAGAACCCCCACCATATCCAAAAAGACAATACGTTTAATCTAAAATTTATGATATAATTGATGAATTCAAGATTACCTTAGTAAAAATTAAATTTTAGAGTTATTAAAAATATCAATAATTTACAAATATATCTTATATGAGGCTTTGCATGATACAATTATTTCTAGTGATACCAAAGTTACATCATTTAATTTCATCATGAACAAAATCAAGGATGATAATAAGTTAATAACATTCAATAATGAATATTTACCTCCCAAAAACATCATAGAGCAAGATATTCCATTTTCACTCAGAATTAGATATATAAAAATGTCATCAATCATGTTTTAGCTAAAAATGGTATAGGAGTAAATATTTGGATCTCTATTGTCTTAAAACAATTAGATATAAAAAATTAGAACAAAGCATCAAGGAAATACTCCTTGTTAGACAATTAGAGCTATCACATTAGATTTAAAGGTAGGACCTAACATAGTTTTCAGTGCTTTTCAAGTCATACACAACCAATTACACTATAATTTATTTTTTGGGAGACCTTAGATTCATGCCATGGATGCATTACTTTATACATTCCATAGAGTATCAAATTTATAGATGACAGATATGCATATTATCTATCAATAGATTATATACCTTTTATATATTGAAAAATGACTTAATCATAGTTTGAAGATCATTTTATTATAGCACATGCACAACTAATCATGTTTGATCATATGCATACATATGAGGTAGGTGAGTCATGCACAAAATATTATCAAACACAAATGATAAAGATTCAATAAGATACAAATAAATAATTTTAAGTCACTATCTAACCCTAGGAGAAGATACTGTATCTCCCTCTTTTAGCCAATTTAAAATATCCAAATCACATAATTATAGATTGGTATGATAGTGATGATTATGATATAGAATATATACCTGATGATAAGTTATTTAAACTCAATTTCAATATTGTTGATCCCAAATAATACTTATCTCATGTGATATTCACACCTACATGATTTGAAAAATATTGAGAAGTTCCATTAAATTGGGATAAATCAAACACTATTATGGAGGCACCATATTCTAAGGACAAAGGAAAATATATAGTTTAAGATAATGCATTATCACAATGTCAATACTTATTTTAGTATCACTTCACAATAATAAAAACAACAAATTCAAGCTTTATGTCTATTGGGCACATCACTTGAATAAAAGCTTGAAAATAATCTCAAACATAAGAATGTTATAGTTAATGCCACATTTCATTAAGAACAATTATAAATCAAACGAAAGAAGCAAGAAATAACACAATGCAAACATGAAAAATTACTAACAAAGTAGATCCAAGAAGAACATTATAAAGCAAAAAACTAGAACCAAAAAAGTTACTATCAAAACATGATGAACAAGAAATGTCACAAATAAAAACTTTGAAAAAGTAGATTCTAATTAAGCAATAAATTATTTATAAAAAAGGATATCTTACAAAGGACATTCAAAAGCAACATAAACCACATAAGATTACTATGGTTCCAAAAGAGGCAGCTAAAAATTAGTCATAATATCTAAAACCTTTGATTCTTAGTTTCATATCAATGGAAAGAAATGTACCAAGATTGAGGTTGCCTCTCTTTATGAGTCCAATATTGTAGCATGTCATTTATTCAATATTTGGAGATATGACAAACAATATTTGGTTAATATTATCAAGTAGGTAAATGTTGCATTTGATCTATTGAGTTACTTATAACATTTGAGTCAATAAAATGTTTAGTTGCATTTCACATTGACCCTATTTTGGATCAATGCAGTGCTAATTTAGGAAAATGATGGATGAGATAATTGGGGGCCACATTGGGCATATACTATGATTTTATCACATTTTAACATGAAGATGCAAGGATAACAATCTAAAAATAAAGAATCTAATAAGAAAGAACAAATAAAAATAAACAATTTCTTAAATTATGATTCTATCAAAGATAAATAATACAATCACAACCAAAGCACATGATATAGTACATTTTAAAAAGTAAAAAATATGGAAAATTTCAATAACACTCTATGGTGTAGTTAGATTTACATATAAAAATACAAATAATAACTAGGGAAATACTTGACAATTACAAGACTAGGTAGATTATTATGATCTTGATTACAAAAGACCTACATAGTTGCATCCCATCCCCATTAGTGTTTTAACATAGAATTCAGAAGGTGATTACATATGTTATGCAAGAACTCCATGGGAATGCCCTATGGACCTAGTTATTAGTTAAATTCACCATACTCTCTATTGTACATAGCTTCCTCATATTTAATTTTAATTTTCTCTTCTATAATTATAGTCTTTTAAATATATATATATATTTTAAAATCAAATATTTCAAAAATAAAATGAAATTAAAAATATTAAAAAATAAATAAAAATTAGGACCTAAGCATGCCAAATGTTGCTAGTTCACTTGTTTTTATATGATTATTTATCACATATTTTGGTATATTGCATTTTTTTTTATATACACATTAATTTCATGATGTATGTAAGTATGATGTAGGAAATACATTATATATGCATTCTTAGATACTAGACTCTATTCTACGTAATGACCATGCATATGATGGGGCCATCTTATTCACATTATAATAGGTCATATCTATCCATGAACTCAAATGCAATGTTGAACTATATATCTTACAAGTGTCTTGTTAACCACTCATATTTTACATTAAAATACATGGATATGCCACTTAGTTAAGAATATGACATTGATACATATGGATGAATATACTATTTTCACTTATTTTATGATCTTTCAATGCTATTTGATTTTCTACATGATAGGATAGACTTTGTTTTCTTATTGTGTGTGGCATTTGGCCCTTGTGTGAAAATTTCTTGAGCATATCTATGATATTTTTGCTTGGTATGTGTGACATTAAAACATGTCCATTATTTGTGACCCTTCACCTTGTGTGTGTAATATTTTCTAATGCAACATTTGAACATGTCCCTTGTATGCAACCCTTGGCCTCATTATATGAAATTGCATGACATTATTATTATTTTGATTACATTTTTGGTGAGATTGATTAGTGGTTCCATGATACATAGTATGATATTTAATATACATTCACTTCATAGATGGTAACTTTACTACATGCATCATTGCTATATATATTTAAACATTGCACTTGTATCCATCACATTCAATAAGTTAGTATTTAATGACAAATTCATTTTCTATGATGACATACTCTCCTACATGATGACATAATAGTATATGTTCATACATTTATCACATGATATACTTAACTCTTACTTTGAGATGAGTGATGCACATGCTACTTCCATCATATAAAAAGGAGGCATCATAGTGGGATTGTCTTAGAGATCCAAGCCTTCATGAATTAAAAAATTCATATTTGGGATATAATATGGGTTTAAAAAATATAGAGTACTAGTTTTCAAAGATTTAAATTAAGCAAAATCAAATTATATATCAGGGTGCATGTTTTCAAGATTAAAATAGATTAAAAAATAAAATATATGAAATATATTGGCACACTGATATAAATTAGGGGTAGGTATGACATGCATATGCACTCATTTTTCAAAGGATCAAAGTACAAAATCATACAAACTTGAATTAATATGCATGGGCATAACTAATATTTGAGAATATAGGGGTGAAAAAGGTTTAAAATATAACTAATCTTTGAGAATATAGGTGCACAACATTCTATATCATTTTGTCACAATTCAGGGGGCATGATACTCATTCTTTTTCAAAGTTTCAAAATTTAAAATTTCAAATCTCAAAGTGGAAATTTCAAAGGCATATTCATTTATTTATTTAAAATCAAATTCTATGAGTAATGCAATCATGGTGGGGGAAAAAATATTATTTATTCCATTTCAATCATAAAAATAGAATCTAGATCTATCTATAGTGATGTTATTTGAATATATGTGGGTGGTGTACATTCAATTTTAGTGACACTCAGTGGCTTAGAACCACTTCTAGTTAATCTATCATGGTTTCACCTTTTTGGATTAGTACATTAGGTACTAATCCCTACTCACAAGAGTTGGGATTATGTATATTTAAAACTAAAGAGCTTGGCTAATTATTCAAATTGGGACTTGATCACTTGTAGTTCACCATTGGTTTAATTTATCCAAGTATTTTAATGAGGGGGGAATAGTTATCCATTATTAGTTATATGTTACATGGACTTTTTGTTCCACCTACATACATGTGTACTCCTTCCTTTCCCTCTTTTAAATTTTAAATTTTCAAGTTTTTTCAAATTAAAAAATGAACAAAATGACTACTTTGTGACCTATTACATGGATTTTTATATTTGAGTGCCCTTAATAATTGGAGTATTTGCATAAATACAAGTTGTGTTTTACGCACTCATGTTCAAAAATTTCACACTTACTCTAGTAATTTAATTACTATAATAAATGGGTTGCCGATGGGGTAGGGGGATGGGGGAAAATGTAAACCCAAAAATTTGGTCATAGGTACTTGACAATGCTAATTATTGACACATATTAAACCATATGACTTACATAGAATTACATGAATCTTATTCACCATTCCTATAAGACATTTATCTATATGTGGGATATATATTTTAATTATATTACACATAACTCTTAATGTCAAATGTTTAACTTGTCTAAAATCACTATCAAACTATCTCTAGCTTAGGGCACATGTCTTGATCCTTATAGATAGGTCTATGATAAGTGGATAGGATCATAGTATGTCACTACCCACTTAGGTAAAACACATCTCATGCCAAATAATGGATAGTTTCCAAAGTTCAAATTATTATTGTGGGTCATCCCACATGTTTCACATGGTTTGCTAAAGGAAATTGTCAAAATATTTGCCTATAAATACACATCAAGAGTCAGTCATTTTCCACACATGATATTCAACTGGTTCAATATTTTAAATTTATGCACATTGATGAATTTTACCTTATTATTTCCAAATTCATGATCACTTACAATGAGCATCAATAAGCCATCAAGTTCCCTTCAAATCAAGTAAAGATCTATCATTTTCAAGTATCAAAGCCATCTTCTAGATGTAAACACATTGTGAAAGGAGAAAAATTACACACACACTTTAGGTGTGATAACTACATAGAATTTATTTTCCACCTTATAGTATTGGATATGTAGCTAATGGTCAATAAGCAAGGGGTGATTCAGGTTAGATATACCCATTACATTCCCCTTTTTTCTTACATGTTTTTAATTTATCAAAGTGCCCTAATGGTTTCAAAGGAACGAGAAGACAAAAAAATATTTATTTGTGTAAAAACTTGAGTGTGATATCTTAGATTATTTAACATTTATAGGTGAAATAATCACAAAAAATAGTTTATAAGTGCAATCAACCAGGACAAGTCCACAATCAACATAAAATGAACTACACTATTATCTATTTATTGTTATCATGTCTAACAATATCATTTACTTCTACCTTTGATCTATCATTTATAGAATTATAATTTTTCTATTTTTCACCTATCATAGTCAACCAGGACAAGTTTGTGGTCAATGAACTAGAAAAAATTGCATTGGTATCCACTTACGGTGGACATGTCTATTTTTTTGCATGTTCTTAAACTTGCACAATCATCTTTTCTACTAGTCTTCATTGCTTGACATTTAAAATAGTCAACATAGATGTGTATGAGTTAAGTATTATTTATTATTAGTTTTTTTTCCAAAAATAGTAATTTTATATATTTAGTATTTTATCAAAATAATAATAGTTTATTATTGTAATCTTTATCAATAAGATATTCTCTAAATTTACACCTATATAATCAAGTACAATTTATTTATTTTTAATCAAAAATAGGGTAAAACACCCCTATATCTAGTGTTGGTGGTGGTAGATTTGGAAACATGTAACTATGGTGCTAGATCAAGCCAGATGTCAGCTAAACCAGTGCAAAGGTTGTGCCCCCTTACCAAATGAAACCATCAAATGTGTCAATGAACTTCAAATGCTCAACATATATGCCTTAGTGCTTTATTTTCTGCAAACCAATGCTTTAAAAAAAAATCAAAGATAGAAATACATTGGTGTGAACTTTGACCTATATTTTTTATAAATATGTGCAAAAAATCACTATATTCTCTATTACTTCTTGTTTATCTTGTAAATATAAACTTTCAAGACTTTGCCAAAATCACAAGAAGCTTCAATAAATATGATTTTTTTTAATTTACATTTTTATAATTAGAATTTAGGAAAAACACTACATTAGACCCAAAAATTATATATATTTTAAAAAAATGAATATACCCTAAAAATAACACTAAAATATAAATTTTAGCACAAATAAAAAATACACAATGGGTAACTTTGAAAACTTGCAATGTGGATTGGCTCAAAAATTACTTAGGGGCTTATAAAGTAGTATGGGAATGTTATGATTGATTAATATGTAAAAATAAAAAACTCAAATGACTCCAAAGGTAAATTGATATCCACTATAAAACTAAAAAATTAAAAAATGTATAAATTTGTTGAAAAATTCTCTTCCCATTCAGATATGCAACCAAGGATGTAAATAAAGTTGAAGAAAAATTCAAATTTGAGATAATTTCAAGATAGATATTGTAAATAGAGATCTAATACCATATATGAAAAGAGGAGGACCTAGGAAAACTCCACAATAAACATCCATCCACACAAAAAAGCTCATATCATATAAATAAACTCACCAATAAAATCAAATTGTATTACATGATTAAATATATAAGGTACATGTGTGAAACCAATAATGGTTACACTTGAACATAAAATTCTAAAATTAAATCTCCTTAAGCTTTGGATATGAATCTAAGATCCAATCTAACTTTATACAAAGAAACATTTTACAAGGACATAAAGGTTACTTATGTATAAAAATCAAGATGTGAGTGAGACATTGTTATTGGTTGAGTGAAAGGTGTGATGAGATCATTCTCCAAGTTACACCTTACCCTTCTCACACATGTGAGGATAAAAACCACTTAAATATGCATGTTAATTATGTTATGACCATAATACATCACACCTTGGTAGTACATATACCTAAGGTTGACTTCACAACAAGTGTGAAAATGAAACACACTATCACTTTTAATGTTTTTAGTATTTTTTTGCATATGGATGTATAATTCAAATCAGGGACTTTTTAATGCCTTTCCACGTGTTTTCACTTATCCTTTATTAGTTATGTGGTCACATTCTCTATTTCTTATATTTTCTCTCTCTAATGTTTTTTTATGCCTTAAGGAATCCATTTGTATTTTCCTCTATGTTTTATGTATCGAACATGATCACAGAGCCATGATTCTAGCCATTCTTCTTTCGTGGGCCCTTTTTACCCTATTCCTTTTTTTCAACGTGTTTATTTTTTTCATTTTTCATTTTTTTATTTCATCATCTTGCATGCCTATAGGTCCTTAATTTTAGTTTTAAAAGTATTTATATAAAAACCATTCAAAGGCATTTCAATAAAAAGTAACACGTATAGAGAATTACACAAGTCTTAGGTGCATTATCAAAATTTTATTTTTGATCTTCAAGACTTAAAAGTGATTTCAAGGGTTTATTTTTGGTCATTTACTTATGAAAAAAGAAGTCCTTATATAATTTAATGTAGTTTAATTTTATTATCTAGGGAGAGGAGGTGAAGCCATTTCTCTCACTTGGGGTTACGGTACTCAGAAGCATTAAAAATAGATTGAACCTTGATTCACAACACTATGATATGTATTTGAAACCTTATAGGAGGCCTGAGCCACATGATTGTATATATTTTATGTTTTTATATATGTTTTTAGATGTTTTTCTAGACTAGGGTTACATAATAAAAGACTTGATTCTAACATCTCGCGCTAATTTATAAATATCGAAGAGGCACATTGATAATTAGTTGACAAGGAATAATTATAGAAAGTTATAGGTAGAGAAACATGAAATTCCAACAATTAAAAAAATAAAATAAAATCACAAGAAAAGTGTCTTTATATATGCACTATTTGGGCGTGGAATTTATTTATTTTCCATGATTCTAGTCATTTGTGTGGGACAATCTATTCTTTTTTGCACACATTTATGACCTTCATCTCTACATTTATAGGTAGTTCCAAAACCTAGATGTGTTTTTTTTAGTTATTTATCTATCTCCTTCTATTTCTTTTCATTGTTATCAATCTTTTTCATTTCATTTTTCTTTAATTTACCTATCTTATTACTATGTGGTTTTGATTTATAGTAGTTTTTTGTATTTTAACTGATTTTCCTTGTGATGTAGGAGCATCTATAAGGCATAATAAAAATTGCATCACCAAAAAAATGTATGGATATTGGTAAAATTTAATAAAGAGTCTCAAGTATAAACCCTTAACTTATTGGAGTCCATGGGACAACTCATGAAGGCCACACATTTAATTTTGGGTCACTTTGTAGTCCCACAATGGTCACAGTTTGATCAAACCATATTCGATACAATTCACATATGTATCATCATCCTTTTAAATTATTTTCTAAGATAAAAAATATATTTGTGGACACAAAACAAATTAGTATTTAAGGAGATCACAAAACTTTATTGGCTTTAGTAAGCCTGCATGGAGTCCATGGACTTCATTGTAGGCCCAATAGTTTATAAGCTAGAAAATACAAGTCCATCAGTCCATGGCCTTGGGAAAGCTCCAAAAAATTATTAAAGTTTGTACACAAGATTGTGACTCCAAAAAGTGCTCATATTTTGTGCATAAAAACAAAAATTTATTAAATTCATGCATAAAACACATAGTTATCAAACTTCATGTATGGAACCATGGAATCTCAAAGTTCATGCTTGGAACATGGAGTTCTCAAATTTTGTGCATGTAGCCATAAGATTGATCATCTTTGGAGTTAAAATTCCATGGAATGATTATCCATGGTAAATCCCCATGAGATCATGGAGTATATAAACCTTGATGAATTCCCACAAAATGTACAGTCACTAAGTCATAGCCTAAATAATCCCCATGGAATTCTCAAAATTCAAGAGATCATGAGTGTCTCTAAATGTGATAATTTCACAACACGATATGTTTTTAGGTCCTTAATCTAAAGTTGAACACATGAATAATCATAAAGTGGATTTGATAAATGTATGAGTCCATGGAATAGAGAAAATTCATGGGGGTAAGTGCAAAAAGTTGGGGGATAAAAAGGGGCCTACTTGTGGACATGTTTTTAAAACCAAAAATCAAGAAATCTCAACATTTGTAGATTATTTGAGATGGATACACTCAAAATTTGAATATGGTATAAGAACATGAATTGTATAGTTTTGATTCTAATTTATAAAAAACTAAAATTTTAAAAAAATGGTTAAGTATAAATAGGTCAAACATCTAAAATTTAAAGAGGAACTCCTATTTTTTTTAGAAAAATAGAATAGATAATCAGCCATACGGCACATCATTTTTTGAGCATTGTTTAGTATTGTTTGAAACCCTTTGGTGGAAATTTTGATAAGATCATCTAGCTTGTGACCTATATAGGTAGGTAGGTAGTTATGGAGGTCATAGGCCATCTATCCATTTTTTTTTAGTTTTTAGGATCTATTTACTTGTAAAACTCTCTCTCTCTCTCTCTCTATGCGTATAGAATCAAGCCTAGTTTGTGACCATGTATTTTTTTTTATATTTAGATAAATGAACAATAAATAAATAAACATATATAGGCATGTATATTTGTGGCATATAATGGCCTAAAAAAGCCATAGTTAGAAATCAACATAGATTGAAACCTTAAAATAGTCTAAAATTTTGAAAAATCACATATTTGGAAATAAGAGAGTGTGCTTGATGTCATATTAATAATTTTATGAATTTACTCATTGAAATTCATAGTGTTTTTTATGATGGAAGTTAGATTTGGCTGTGTTTGTAGGTCCAAGATTCAAGCTCAGGAATCCAAGCCATTTCTAATCCAAAAGGAGCACATATGGGTTATAACACATACATGTTATAATGTGTATGTGTTATAACTTATATGTGTTGATTTAACATTGCATAAAAAAATAAAATAGATCTATGTATAGTCATTTATGTTTATGTATCTATCTATTTGAATTCATAATTTTATATTTTTATTTGAAAGTGGAGTGTGTCAATATATACACTACCACAAATAGGACATAATGGATATAGTGATGTAATTTTGGTGCATTTGTACCCAAAAACATAATTTCAACAATATAAAATGTGGTTTAATTTCATTACAAAATGAATGAAAGAGTCAATTGTTTCAATGGTGGAGGCAATTAAGGCTAATTTGAACCCCTTGAATGTAATTATAACTATATGATGTAATTTGATGCTAAATTAGCTTATATTTATTGACATATTGAGTGAATGAGTGAATTTGTGAAATCAATGACATAATTTGATCAAAATTAAGTCTCGTGAACCTAATTTTAACTATAAAAGATGTAATTTGGGGATCTTGACCCCAATGTCATAAAAAATAAAATAAAATAGTCCATTAGATCAATATGAAGGCAATCAAGGCTAATTTGAGCCCCTTATACCTAAGTGTGCCTATAAAATATGATTTAGGGCTAAATCAATTCCAATTTCATTAGAGAATGAAGCAAAGAATCAATTGGTTCAATGACAAATGCAATTTTGACATGTATAGAATGTGTTTTGGGGCTTAATAAACTCCATTATCATCATATAATTAATGGAATAGTAGATTGGTTTAATTATGGAAGCAATTAAGTTCAATGTTAGACCCTTGAATCTAATTACAACTATTTAATGTGATTTGAGGCTAAATTGGCTTTTATTTTATTATGTATTGAGAAAATTATTCAAATGGTGCAATCAATGATAGGATTTTAGAAAAATGGAGATGTATGAACTTAGTTTCAATTGTAGCTGATGTGATTTAGAGTGAAATTAACCCTAATGTCATCATATAATGAACCAAATAGTTGATTAATTCAATCAAGGAGGCAATTGAGGTCAATTTGAGCCCTTTCAACCTAACTACAAGAGGATGACATGATTTGGGGATAAATTATCTCTGGTTCCATCATGATTTGAATTAATTATTCAATTGGTATAATTATAGATGTGATTTGGTCCAAATTGAGCCATGTGAATGCAAATTATGGATCAATTAATTATATAGGATGAAACATATGGCTTAATTGAAATTAATTTGATCACAAATACAAATACAAAGGTAACTAGGGCCAATTATACGCATTTAACCCAACTGTAAATCTAGGATGTGATTTGGGGCTAAATTACCTCATATTTCCTAACAGATCAAGCCAATTATTTGATTGTTATATTTACTGATACAAGTTGGACAAAATTAAATCTCATTTTATTACCCAAAATTTAAATTAGATGGATTAAAGCTATAATATAACTCTTAAACTAATCCAAACTTAAGGTAATCATCAAAGAAAAGAATGAAGGATGCAATTAGTATTAACATACCAAGATTCTAACATCTTTTTGCTCTCATATCTTCTTTCCAAGACTCCTAAAATGTTTCTTAAACACTAGATTTGACAAAGGAGATGTTTTAAATTATGTGGGATTATAGATATGCTTGACTCAAGTCTGGGTCAATGGAGGACTACATATAGTTTTGATGTCATGAACATGATAACATGGTTACACTAATTATTAATTCATTCATGGTTGAATCATGTAGGGAATACTTGTATTTATAGATGTGAGGAGAGGGAAGACCCTTTTTCCAATTAAAATCCATCAAAAATTTGAAATGAAGGTAGATATTTCTATAAAAAGGGGAAGTTCTAGAGATTTAAAATCTCTAGACTTTCTTTTGGATCCTTTCCTTTGTTTCTTTAGTCATTATGAGATATGTAGGATACATTTAAAAAATTATAAATTAGTGTGGATATTAGGAATTAAATATTATAATATTATGTGGTTAAGAAGGATCAATTAGCAAATTAATTAATTTAGAAGGTAGAAGGGATAAGTTAACATGCGATGAAGAATAAAGGGGGATATTAGGTGAAGACAATGAAGTCAAAGAAGTGAATGAATTTAAGTGTATAAATTTTCCATTATTTAAAAGGGAATTATGAATGGAAGAAGTAATGGTATTTCAAATAATAAATAATGGTCATGGATGTTAGTAAGATTAGTTGACATAGGATTTCCCCTAGAGGGGATAGGCATGGAGGAGTAACATGGGTGGCTGATCGAAAAAAGAAACAAGGGCATGATAAGTTAAGAGAAAAAGAGGGATTGGGATGCTATGGAGATGATGAATGCTTGATGAGGTTGATAGGAGTAGTGAGATACAAATTAATGATGCCCTAAGAAAAGAGATAGACATAAGAGCTAAAAATAATGGTATCATGGTTATTAACATGTATAAAATGGGAACTAACCATAATGGGATGATGATAATACAATAGGACATAAGATTTAGATGTATCATAGAAGAGGACACATGCCAAGGAGATTTGCATACATAATGGAGATGAATTGGATACAAGATTTTGACGTATCTAAAGCAAGGATGCATGCAAGGGAGAGATGTAGTCCAATGAGGCCACAATCATTCAATGTTTCCCAATCAAGGGTGTATTATAGGGACATTTATGGGTCCAAAATAATATGATTGGTGTAGTTCAAATCATGTATCAATAGGAGATTGAGTGATGAGGATAGAAAAGGAAATAATTAAGTAGTGCAACTGAGTTTTTTTTAGTCACCATGGGTGACCAAGTGCTACATACATAATCTAAAGAGACCTCGAGCTAATTTAGTTATTTAAAAATGTGAAGAAGGATGGTATGAATAAGAGACTTGATGATGAATGGATGTAAGAGATGGATTAAATTTGAATAATAGTAGTGGGTGATTTTTAATGTGGATGAGATATGGCATGATTGATATCGATGATGCCCCTAAAAAGGATATGCCAATGAGTGAGAGATGGAAATGTTATGGTGGTTGACATGCCCCAAATATTAAACAACCATAACAAAAGAGTGATAAGGATATACATGAGATTTTGATGTATCCTAAGTAGGGACACATGCTTAGGAGGAATGTAGGTCTCAAATTGAGGATAGAGGAGTGTCATTGTATCTTAGAGATGTGATCGATTACTAGGATGAGTTTGACTAATGAAGAATGGGAGACTTGATGATGTAATGATGATGGTCAATTAGATATTAGGTAATCTATGTGTTTGAGGTATAGATAGAGTGTGAGAATACCCAAGGTCAACAAAGGATTTGTTATTAGAGTAATCCCATATGTAATGGGATGAATAGTTTTGGGATGAGAAAGGTAGATAAAGAGGAATAAAAATAAGAAAAGTGCACTAAAAAAATAGAGCTAATGCAAAGGAGTGGTTTCCTTTGAAGAGGATAATAAGTCTGCTAGTCTTCCATTAGGAAGCTATAAAATGAAGTGGTAGATGAAGAATGGTAACAGTTATTAGTACAAACCAAGTTTTAGGAGGGGGACATTTGATAGGATCTAGTGTGAGGGTAATATGATGATGTTACCAGTGGAACAAGGGAGCTGGTTTAGGAATCACCCCCATCTAGGGTATGTTTTTATTATGGAAAGGTTGGTCATTTAGGATAATACTATCCTTAGAAGGAGCTAATAGATGTTGTCTCTATGGAAAATAGGTAGGGTGGATGGCTTGTAGGTACATAGGGATTGATCGAGGTACCTCCTAGGTCATGAACTAAGGATGTAAGGTTTTGAGTTTACTATGTATTAGTTATTGGTATAACAATCATATAATTGTTTTTGTTATTATTTTAGTAATTTCCTATTTTGTTTGGATAATATTATGGATAGGTAAATGATGTGTAGGTTGTAATAGGTTAAAAAAATAATGAAAGTGTGAATTATAATGTCTTAAATGTTTTTGATGACCTGAATTGATGTTGGATGGATAGATGATAAGGTTAGGTGAGATCCTCATGCACAAGGGATTAGGGTAGTTGATTTGTAAACACTAGTAGGAACTTCACTACTTTTAAAACCATTTGATAAGATCCTATATTTTGTCGATTCCTTAATTGAAATAGAATTGGATGCAGAATATTAAGATTTTAGACTATTTAAAATTTGATAAAAATGGGTTTCTAAATTGAAATAAAAGTGAATTTGATTTTTCAGATCAGTTACCCATTAAAATTCCTTTTGAATCTTAAAACATCTAAGTTACTCAAACTCCCATAAAAAAATTAAAATGATTAATTTTGAATTCTATTTAAAATATAGATTATTTTCTTGTAAATTAATTAAAAACTAAATGCAAAACCAAAATCAGCAAAAGAGACACAATAATTGTTTATGAGGTTTAGAATTTCCTACGTCCCTGGGTTCTTATTGAACTGATCCATTAATGTTGCTAAAATTGCAAGACCAAATAATAATTATAATTAAAAAATATATCTACTCACTACAAAAATAGTGTATTAGACCTTTGAAGACCTTGGTTGACTCAGCAAGTCCTTCACCTTCTTGAATCACTTGTAGAGGCTTCTCATTTTCATCTTCCAATGACCTATTTAGCACAAAATGTCATAAATAATCCTCCAAAAAGGGAAAATAAGTATACTATGTAGAGTGCATCAAAATTATAAACAACTTTTTGTAAGTTTACTCTGAGCTCTGGTTTAGACTCTAAGGGCTCCAAAATGACCAAACAATGTAATTTGGTCTATATTTGCTTATCACACAGTCAAATATTCACACTTCCTCAAATATAATTTTAAACACTTTATACAGTGTTTAGGCCTATGGATGGTGTGGTTAGGCCTTATACCTTTTATAATTGAGGATAAGAGTTTGAACCTCTAAAAAGGGCAAAGTTTCCATGTAGTTTGTGGTTGTTTCTTATCCTTGCCAATATATATAGTCCCACATTCATGGGGAGACAATGAAACAAATACTTTAATTAGCCTTGCCTTCCATGTTAAGATCATGGCTTAGGCCACATTCTTACACTACTTTCTTTTAAATAGAAATCCATTGGCAAATATATGGACTTAGGGCCATGCAATAAGTTAGACTTCAGTCTTTAAAAACTTCATGGATATAGCTATACCACAAACTTTGTGGTTTATAATGCCAAGTAATTGGCATTGGTATGGATTTAGATGGACATGTGGTGGCATGTTGATAGTACATGGTGAATTCATGGTAGAATGTGGATGTCATGTTCCAATATTGACCCCTTCAATATTGGTTCAGTACTTGGCAATAGAGGAATCCTCCTACATAGCAGCTCGAGGAGGCATGCCTTGATTTACATTTCAATATGAATTATCCCACATTCAAAAGTTTACAATGAAAATTAGGATTTAAATACAAATTCAAATATAATGAATTTTGAAGATAGGAGGTCAAGCCACCCCTCCTTAAAAAGAGTGTGTTGACCCTCGTTGAGGGCCCCTAGGGAGCCAATAACAGGGCCCATTTGTCTCATCTATATACTCTATCAAAGATAAAATCAACCAAACCCAATTTTTTAAGCCAATTTAAACTGCCACTTGTCGAGTTCCCATTGGTCCACTTGGCACTTACACATTATGCCACGTTACCTGTGATACCACATGGAACTTTAGTGGACCATATATTTAGCATACGATGTCCATTTTTCAAACCATGAAAAGTGTTAAAAATCTCTCAATGAGCTCTATGGTATGCAATCACTTTGATTAGAATATGAAGACTTCAATTTTTGACAAATGGAGAGATCTACTTGGATCAAACCTCCCCATTAAGTGCTTTTGGACCCTAAAAGTGTGGTCTCCATTAAAATGCTCTACAACGCATCAAATACAAAACTAGATCATAGCTAATGATATAAATGGTAAAATTTATGTTGAATCATAACTCAAACTATAAAGGCCTAAACACAAGGCATGAGTTACACTAATTTCTATGACTATCATTAAGATCATAACATTTCTCAATTGTTTACCCATCTGTCACATCTCATAAGTGGTAAAGTGCTAAACACTACAACAATCACCAATGAAACTACAAAACAAGTTATTTAATGCAAAAAAAATACATTAAATGTTATAACCATGTTGAAATGCACTGCCCAAAACATAGGTCTTACTATGATAAATAATTACGATCTATGACCATGTCGCAATTCATTTCCCTAACATGGGTCTTAAAATTCTAAACAATATGAAAACAACATAAATTTTATAGTGTCTAACATTACAAATATTTCTCAATAGGTCTACAAGTGCATCCAATCATACACATGCCAAAAATAGATGTATCCCAAAATAACAATTATTCTATCACAATTACTACAAGAA
Organism: Torreya grandis; assembly: GCA_037957365.1. Lineage (NCBI taxonomy): Eukaryota > Viridiplantae > Streptophyta > Pinopsida > Cupressales > Taxaceae > Torreya > Torreya grandis. The sequence continues at coordinate 1,007,475 of JARHVA010001506.1, forward strand.
AATTGAATCCTACCCAAATAACCTATACACTACTATCCAATACCCAAGCTAATCAAATGAGCTACATTCCTTAACCATTTAATAGGAAACTCATAAATCTAATCAAGAGATTCCAACAATTAGAGCTTTTCAAAACATAAGTGTGAGAATGAAAAAAATTGCATGATAAACATGTCTCGAAGTGTTCTCATTAGATATATAATGTATATGTCAAAGCATGGTAAATTTCCTTTATCAACATTCAATTTTTTTTCCAAAAATGCTTTGAAATGTCAATCCACTAATCATGATAACATGAAATTCAAAAATTATTTGCCAACCCTCTTAATCAGATTTCCTTGTTTAGTTGGTGAGATTTCTTTAGTGGATTTACTAAAATTTTTATGGGTTGATTTAACTTCATTAATTACATAATTTATAGGTTTATAAACCATCTTAATCTTACCATTATTAGGATGGTGTGATGGTTGAAGCCTCCAACATTTTTCAACCCGATGTCCACTTTTGTTACAATGAGTACAAAAACTTTTGTCAACTCTTTTGGAAAACATACTCTTATTGATACTCTTAGAATTTTGTCTATGAGAATAGTCTTTAAAAGTCCTTCCTAACAAATATTTACATTTCCAACATTTATCTACATAGTGATTAGACAATCCACAAAAACTATATGGATAAACATGCCACAAATTAAGATGGAGAAGGCAGCATTGGTTTTACCTTCCATTCAATATGGTTTAAGATTATTTGTATCACATCTTGCTTCTAATTTCTTAGAATATTCACCTATTTCATTTTGAATACTAGATCTGTATCCTAACCCTACATGATTAGGCTTAACCTCTACCCGAATGGGGTTAGTATCACCCTGACCATATTTTCCCAGTCCTTTTCCATTAAATCACTTTTTAAAAAGTAATTTTAAACCTATTCCTTTTATATATTTTAAAAATTTACCAAAATCATTATTACTAAATTATTCATGGGAAGGAAAATTAATTGATGACTTACATTCACTTAAAGTTTATTCATCTGTCATAGTGCCTGCATTTGCAGTGAATGGTAAATACTTTTTTTGATTACTTTATAACTAAGATAAGAGCTTATCTTTGGATTTAATCTCAGCTTAAAACTCCTTAACAAATTACTTCAACTACTTACTCTGTATAAGCATCTTATTGACATAATCCTCTTTCTTTTTTATTGAGGATTGTGGGTTAGTTTTTAACCACACAATCTCCTCTTCCAAGGAGTAAAACTTGGCTCTTAGGAAAGGGGTTTGTTCCTAGATCTGGTGGTTAATGGCTTCAAGCTCATCAATCCCTAATTTGTTTGATAACTTTCCCATTGTACCTATTCAATCACAAAGTTGAATTTTTTTTGGAAAATGGAAGCAAAAATAATAACCAACTGGTAATCACATGTAAACCACACTATTAAATATCATTGATCAAATAATCTGATACCATATCTGATCCATAAACACCTATAATAACTTCACTACTTTTTAAATAATTTACTAATATCTTATATTTTCTCAATTCTTTAATCAAAATAGAATTGGATGCATAATATTAAGATTCTAGACTGTTTAAAATCTGATAGAAATGGGTTTCCAAACTGAAATAAAAGTGAATTTGATTGTTCACATCAGTTACCCATTAAAATTAATTTCAAATCTTAAAACATCCAAGTTACTCAAATTCCCATAAAAAAACTAAAATTATTATTTTTTCATTCTCTTTAAAATCTAAATTATGTTCTACAAATTAATTGAAAATTGAATGTAAAACCAAAATCAACAAAAGAGACACAGGAATTGTTTATGGGGTTCAAAATTTCCTATGTCCTCAGTTTCTTATTGAACCAATCCATTAATGTTTCTAAAATTTCAATCCCAAATAAACTTACAATCAACAAATAGATCTACTCTCTGCAAAAATAGTGTATCAGACCTTCGAAGACCTTGGCTGACTCAACACATCCTTCGTCTTCCTAAATAACTTGTAGAGGCTTCTCCTTTTCATCTTCTAATGACTTCCATAGCACAAAAAATCATCAATAATTATCCAAAAATGGAAAATGAGTATACTGTGCAAAGTGAATCAGATTCTAAACAACTTTGTAGTTTACTCCGAGCTCTAGTTCAGACTCTAAGGGCTCTAAAATGACCAAACAATGCAATTTGTTTTATATTTTCTTATTACATGGTCAAATATTCACACTTCCTCAAATATAATTTCAAACACTTTATGTAGTGTTTATGCCCATGGATGGTACAATTGGGCCTTATCCATTTTATAAAGGAGGATAAGAGTTTGAACCTCCAAAAAGGGCAAATTTTCAACGTAGTTTGTTGTTGTTTCTTATCCTTTCCAATATATATAGTCCCACATTCATGGGGAGATAATGCAACAAAGGCTTTAATTAGCCTTGCCTTCCATTTTAAGCTCATGGCTTATGCCACATCCTTCTATCACATGATTTTAAATAGAAATATATTGGTAAATATGTGGACTTAGGGCCATTTAGCAAGTTACACTTTGGTCTTCAGAAATTTCATGGATATAGCTATACCATGAACTTTATGGTTTATAATGCCAAGTAATTGGCATTGGCATGAATTTCGATGGACATGTAGTGGCATGGAAATAATACATGGTAAATTTTTGGTAGAATGTGGATGTCATGTTCTAATATCAACTCCTTTAATGTGGGTTCAACACTTGGCAATAGAGGAATCCTCCTACGTGGTAGCTCGAGGAGGCACGCCTTGGTTTACATTGCAATATAAATTATCCCACATTCAAAAGTTTACAATGAAAATTGGGATTCAAATACAAATTCAAATATAATGGCTTTCAAAGATAGGATGCCAAGGCACCCCTCCTAAAAAAGAGTGTGTCAACCCTTGCTAAGGGCCCCCAATGAGCCAATAGTAGGGCCCATTTGTCTAGTCTATACATGTTGTCAAAGATAAAATCAACCAAACCCAAATTTTTTATCCAATTTAGATTACCACATGTTGAGTTCCCATTGGTCCACTTGGCACTTGTGCATTACAACACGTTACCTATGATACCACATTAAACTTCAATGTACCATATCTTTTTCATATAGTGTCCATTTTGTAAACCATGAAAAGTGTTAAAAAGCTCTTAACAGGTTCTACATTATGCAATCACTCTGATCAAAATTTGAAGACTTCAATTTTTGAAAAATGGAGAGATCCACCTAGATCAATAGTGTTGTCACTTTGACATCACATAACCTCTACTCATGTTGTCATCATCTATATGCTCTTAACAAACACAAACTATGCCTTCTTGATTAGACTAAACTACTTCTCCTCTCAAGACTCTTTCTTGTTGTAGATGACTGCTTGGGCTATATGGTATTGGTCATGATGGAATGAAGTCACACTATGAGCATGAGATCCATTCATCATTTATTTATGTATTGATTTACCTTGATGGAGATAAACCCCACTTCAATCACCAATATTGAAAATTTGTCCTCATACTCAACTATAATTACATGTCAAGACTATTGTACAAATAATGATTGTGTAAGTGAAGAAAGACAAGAGTATATCATCTTCTCCTTTGATGATATTAGGTCATAAACACTCCTTTCATTTATTAGAAACATTTGAACATGATGTAAAGGCAATTGTACAGCTTGGATGGAAAAATAAATCCTTTTAGCTCCAGACCTGTAGATATCACTATCTACATTTAGTATTTTTGCAACAACTTTGAGTCCTCAAGTCACCCTTGTCCATTGTTCCTCATCTCCTCAAAATTTTCATAGGTATTTTAAATGGTAGAGGCTTCATGATCCATCTCATTATATTCCTTATAACACTCATTGATCATGTTTTAAGATGCCTATAATAACCCCATGGGCCTCTATTTTCACAATTTAGGGAAAAAATTCCAAAAATCAGTCATTGGGTCCTAGAAGGTAATCCTTCACTGAACTTACCAATCTAGAATCTCCAAAGGTGAAATAAGGGTATCATTTAATGAATGGACCTCAATTATATTTTCCTCCTTATTTTTTAATGCTTCAAAATGAATTTTCAATCTCCTGTCAAGACCACCTGTAGGTGGCTATTTTTATGCATAAGCAACAAGGAAGGATTGAAGCAATATGTGTGTTGCATAAGTCCTTAACTTAGAATGGTACCTCATTCAAATGTTGAAATGAATATCCTCTAGTATATAAGGGAATTAATAAATTATTGAAACATCTTATTCAATGTGAATCTATCCTCCAAGCACCTGAAATAAGGCAAACATCATGTTGAATGACTGATCTACCATGGTGGAGTCATAGGCTTGCAAACATGAGAATCAAGGAGAATTGGATGGAAACTAAAAAAGAGTCAAGAACATTTTGAAAACTATAGGTGAAACTAAAACAAACCTCTATATCCTTTTACAAGGCATAAAATTCTTGGAAATGATGAAACTACCCATAACTCATAAAATTGCATCCTCTTACAAATTGAGATGATTAACATCTCAAAAGCTTCTAAAACCTGAGACAAAGTGTGGGGAAAATTTGATGAGGAAAATAAAAATATCTAGAAGGAATATCAGCAACTGGTTCATATGAAATTGTTCAAACCAAGTGAAAATTGACAAGGTGCATAAATAAACATGTAGCTTTAGAAGTTGAACTTTAAATGGATGGTTCATGAAGGACAAGCCACCATTAATCAAAATTATTATATGGATTTTAAGGTATATGAGTTTATAATATGCACCCAATATCATTTTTCCTGAAGCCCATTGTGTTGACTATATCGAGCAAAAAACTACAAGTCATTTCAGTCTACCAAGAAGAATAAGAAGGGAGATGAATGGTTTAAAGCGAAAAATGGCACCTCAAGAGTAACTAAAACATGAATATGAGTGTAGGGGAGATGAAGTGTCAATTTTACATATTTTACAAGTGGAATAATTCCCAAATAGGTTGTACAAGTGACAAACTCACTCTTTTCTTCAAGAAAAATGCCTTTTTCTGAGTAACCTGACAATTTTTAGTTAGTGATAGTTACTACAGACCTCCTAAGACATGTCATGTGATAAAATTCTTTGACATTTTCACATTTTACAATAAACCTGTAAAAAGCATTAGATGCACTATTGTGATCCCTTAAAGGAACCAAAAATGATAAATGGACCTAGGAAATGAATGACCAAAGCTAGTACAACATTAATTGACATCAAATAAACTATAATTCACCTCATGAAAATACATTACACCCTGTTATAGGATTAAAAAATCAATTTTTTTACTAGGGTTGCCCTAATTTGACCTAAAATTCAAATTTAATCAACAAATTTGTGACTCATAGGAGTAGTATACCCACTATACTAACTAGACTAGTAGCCTTATCAGTCTATTGGGCTTATGGAGTCATCTAAGGGATGATACAAATAAGATAATTTGACCATTGACTACCAATTGGATCAAAACAAGAAAACTAAGGCTGCCTCAACCACACCAAAGAAAAAGACACACACATGTGCATAAGCACTTAGGGGGATAAAGAAATAACCTATTATACGAACTAGCAATTAAACATACCTCCATTCTAGGTTCAAAAGTAAAACTTCTTGAATCATCTTCATGGTGAGATGAAACATAGTGCCAAACATGTTTCTTCTTATATTGAGTGCTTTATAGACTAGACCTCTTCCTTGGAACTTCATTTTATCTGATCTCAAGTAGGTCATCCTTAAGTAGGTCTCCAATGTAGATATATTCCTCTTGAGCATGTTCATATACTTTATATTCTCCCCACTCTTCATCTCATGGTCAACTTGCATCTCTTTAGTAGGCATGGCTTCAAGAGGAGTAGTTTCATGTTCCTCAGAAGATTTAGGCCAATAAGAGCTCATTCCATCCTTTAAGAGATGATGTGTTTCTCCCAATTGGTTGAGAGGATGATATTCTATCTTGATGACTTCAAACATGTCATCATTAAATGCATATGCTTCTTGAAAGGATAAATTTGAAAGAATGCTTTTATTTTTCATACTTACTTGTGTACCAATGCTGCCTTCTCCATCTTTAACTAGCTCATAGCCTCCTTGAAGAGGTGTATAACCTACCCCAATAACTTCAAAAAATTCATCTAAATACTGATTAATAACTTTTCCATGTTCTTCCATGGTATCTTGCAAAGTAATAAAATAATCAATGATCATTTCTTCTTCATTGGACAATGGAAGACATCCTTCCTCATCAAATATGGAGGAAAAATATTATGAATTGTCTTTTTGTTCACCAAAGGGATTCCTTATGGTTATTTATTCCTCGTAAAAAATCATGAGGTCTTCTTTATTAGCCATTAATTGAGAATGTTCCTCTTCATTTGCCTCTCTCAAGATAGGTTCTTCAATGCAAAGAAAACATTCTTTATCATCAACTAAGCAAATATATTCAACATAAGGAATTAACTTATCTTCATCACTTAAGAACTCTTGAGGGATTTAAAAATGAACTTCAGCTATCATAATCTGATCTCTTTGGTCAAGGGTTTTAGGATCTTCAATCTCCTTCATGGTGATGCGAAGAATAGGCATCTTAAAATCACATGATCTAGCCCAATGAGGCTACCAAGGTTGTGCATTTTATTCAATCAAGAGTTATCTTTATTTATCAATTAGATGATCCTCTTTTGGTTTCCACATCATAGGTCCATAAAGGTTAAGGGTGATAGGGTAAGGACAAGATGAACTAGTTGGTGGAGGTGGAATATAGAGCTCAAAGTTAGATTGAGAATGCATGGTAAGAGACTCTTTGGGAAGCTCTTGAGGAAGGGGAGATGGGGTGTGTTTAGGCATATGATCTTATTTTGGGTCTAAACCTCCCATATAACTTTAACTTAGAAATCTCATCTTTGCTTCTAATTCCTCTATTTGCTTGGCTAGGTTCTCTTGGAAAAGCTTCTCTTAAAGTTGATAGGAATCATCATGGGGATAAGGATTGCATGAAGGATGCCATGGAATAGAGGAAGCTTCTTGAGGAAGGGTAGGAGGGACTTTCAAAGGATCAAATCCATTATCCACTTTACACTATTGGATAATGCTTTTATCTTCTTTATTACCTCATGACTCTACTATCTTGCTCTAACTTAGGATGTTAGGATCATATGTCTTTTCAATTTCACACTCTTGGTCAAGATTTTTCTCCTCCTTCTTTCCCCATGATTCCACTATTTTATTTGAACTTAGGAATTGGGATTATGAATATATTTTTGAGGTGGTGGGAATGTAATGTGAGAGGGTAATGAAGGTTTGAAAGCCACTTCTTTTGCTACCAACATGGAATATTTCAAATGCATATTGGCTAACTTAATTTTCCTATCAAGGTTTACTTCCAACACAAGGTTATTCTTCTCAACTTTTTTTTCCAACTGATTGGGAAAAGGATGGCCTTGATAAGGTTGATTGGGTTCATGATTGGGAACCATGTACGGTTGATAGAAACTTTGTAAAAGTGTAAATGAGGTATGATAGGTTTGGTGAGGCTACCTTTCATGAACTTATATCCTATCCTCTAAGGAAGAGACTAAACCATTCACATCAAACATCTCACTTGTAATCCTTCGACAATTGGATCTCTCAATAGGTTCGCACTCTTTCTTAACTAACTCTAATGCATTTATCACTTTATTGATGGAATGATTCAAAATCCTTTGACCACATCCCCTTCGAGTATCAAGCTCTAACATATACCTTTCATATCCCAAAAGTGCTTGTTTGAAGGTAGAAATGGGTTGATTGGAGAAAGGATTAGGTTGATTAGGAACAAGACATTGAGAAGGATAGTTATAGGATTGATATAACTCATGAAAGGGATGAATATGATCATATTTGGAATAATAATGATCATAACAATCTTGACCAAGAACTTGTTCATATTGATAGGGAATGGGACAAGAGGGATATGTTTCACCAACTTGTAGAGAATAAAACTCAAATCCAAGGTCAGCCATGAATCTTCATTAGGAAGTAGAAACAAAAGAAAATTTTATCAACAATATTTAAATAGAATACCTAGGTTTCTTAACCATCTGATGTATCTTTGGAGTCACCATTGATGCTTAAAAAGATGCCTCCAAAGGCCAATGTGTTGAAGGATAACACCAAAAAACCTCCAACTCTTGGAACAAGAATCCCACTGAGCATGCCAAAAAATATTATCACTTTGACATCACACAACCTCTTCTCATATTTGTAATCATCTATATGCTATTAACAAACAAAAACTATGCCTTCTTACTTAGACTGAGCTACTTCTCCTCTCAATACCCTTGTTTGTTGTAGATGAGTGCTTGGGCCATTTAGTATTGGTCATGATTGAATGAAGTCACCCTATGAGCATGAGATCCATTCATCACTTATATATGCATTGATTTACCTTGAAGGAGATATATCCCACTTCAAGCACCAAGATTACAACTCTGTCCTCATTCTCAACTATAGGTACATGTCAAGCTTATTGCACAGATAGGGATTATGCAAGTGAAGTAAGATAAGAGTATATCATCCTCTCCTTTGATGATCTTGAGTCAAAAACACTCCTTGCATATATTAAAAACATTTGAACATGATGGAAAAGCCATTATACAAATTGTATGTAAAAATAAATCCTTTTAGCTCCAAACCTGTAGATATCACTGTCTACATTTATTGTTTTTACAACAACTTTGAGTCCTTAAGTCACCCTTCTCCATTGTTCCTTACCTCCTTAAACTTTGAATAGGTATTATCCATGGTAGAGTATTCATAATACATATAATTATATGAATTATAAAAGTTAGAAAGCATGTTTTAAGAGGCCTATAAAAATCCCATGGGCCTTTATTTTCACAGTTTACGAAAAAGATCCCAGAAATCAATCATTGGGTCCTAGAAGGTAATCCTTCACTCAACTTGCTAATCTAGCCTCTCCAAAGGTGAAATAATGGTATTAATTAATACCTGGACCTTAAGTATAGTTTCTTCTTTATAGTTGTATAAGTGCTAAACTCACTCTTTTCTTTAAGAAAACTACCTTTTTTTGAGTAACTTGACAATTTTTAGTTAACATCCTAGGACACATTTCATATGATAAAATTCTTTGACACTTGCACATTTTCCGATAAACCCATATAAAGTATTTGATGCACTATTTTGACCCCTCAAATGTCCCAAAAATGATAAATGGGCCTAGGAAACAAATGGCCAAAGATACTACAACATTAATTGACATAAAATAACCTATAATTCACCTCATGACAATACATTACACCCCTTTATAGGCTTAAAACATCAAGTTTTTACTAGGGGTGTACTAATTTGACCCACAAGTCAAATTTGGTCAACGAGTAGGATGTTGTTGGTAATGGGATGACTGATAAGGTGGAATGTGGGAGACATGACAAAATATTGAGCCATGTAGGTTTGTTTAATCTATCTTAATTTAATGTGAGGCATGTTGTACCTAGATATGTTGTAATTAGGGTATGGTTTTTGCTAAAGTGCATAAAAGACATAAAATCCATATCAAAAAGGATATCTTGCATGAAGCACCATTGCTATAAACTTAACCAAAGTAACATCATAACATGCTGTCAAAAACATAAAAAAAAATGTAAATATAAGAAAACAACATGATGCACATGTAGAAAAAGTGATAATATAATATAAAAATTAAAAATTATTTACTATTGAAAATATAACTAATTTACACAAATAATCAAACCATAGACACATCACAAATATATGCAAAACCAAAGAGAAATGGCATTCAAGTAATTAAAAAAAGCTAGTTTGGAAAGTGGGTAAGGAAACCCTGATTCTATTATTCAAAAGTGTGTAATATATTCTTTGCCTCAAGTAGAGATGGAGACACGAAAGGGATTTGGAAAATAATGATAATTGACTGGATGGAGGGAGTGTAAGGTGGATGCAAATCATGTGATGGTTAGGGGCATAGAGTGGGATTAGTTAAAGCTAGCCCAAAGAACATCCACTTCAAGAGCAATGAAGAGGGAATACTGAAATAAGAAATATATTGTGCATATGTATTACAAAATAAGGAGGGTGGAATGGAAACCATGGAATAAATCTTCATAATTTTCCCACTCCTTCCCCTATTTAGAATTGTATTGAATTTACTCTATGACGTGTGATGACACTCCCTATATCTTGCACTTATTTTAGTGTGGCACAATATGTGGAGACCAAGGCCAACTAAGATGGGTTATGAATGAATGGGTGTGGATGGGTAGGTGTAAAAAATGATTAAAAAGGTTGCCATCAAGTATACTAGGTGATTTGTAGATGGAGGTTGTTCACAAGTGATGCTAGGGAACCAATTTTTATCACTATGATTATCTAAGGTGCTAGAAAATATGGTTTTTACCATTATACATTTTTTTGTTTTAATACTATATAAAATAATGAACATGGTATGAAACAAACCTAGGCATAAAACCATTTTAGATGCATGGAATTTATCAATTCATCCAACTCTTGGCCATCTTGAGTGGCCAACTTGTATGATCCAGACCTAAACTTAGCTACTATGATGTAAGGTCCTAACTATTTTGGCTTGAACTTGCCCTTGTTTTCCCATTCGACATTAGTATTCTTCTATTTTTATTTAAGGAGCAAGTATCTAAACTTGAACTCATGAGCTTGGAACTTCTTATTATACTGGTTGCATAACCTATAGTGATATGATCTCATATGATATAAGGCTCATTGACACTTCTCATCCAATAACTCTATCTCTTGTAGATGATAAAAACTATAAGAGTCCTTAGTAATAATGCCTTTGAGTTATATTATAGTGAGGGGAGTTTGAACTCAATTGGAAAAAAGCCTCTATTCTAAATATGAGGGAATATGGGGTGGTTCTCGTAGGAGTATGAACACTAGTATGATAGGACTAGAGGGTGAGATAAAATTGGAGATGATAATTATGGCTAGCTTTATTGATAATTTTATTAATAACATTAAGGAGAGTTTTATTAGTCACTTTATCTTGACCGTTACCCTATAGGTAGTATGGTGTTGACCTTTTTGTGTTGGATATGGTATTTATGGCATAAGGCTTTGACATCCTAGTATTTTAAAGATGCATCTTTGTTAGATATAATTAATGTGGGAATTCCATAGTGGAAAACTACATGATTAAGAATGAATTTATAAATTTTATTCCCAGTAACGTAAGTGAGTGGCATGGCTTCCAACCACTTGGTGAAGTACTCAATGGTATTAATAATTAATTTATTGTCATTAGAGGATGAAGGATTAATACTACCAATGTGGTCGATTCCCCAAATATAAAAGGCAATAAACTAATGATAGCCTATAATTCTTGAGAGGGAGTGTGGATGTGATCTCCATGTTTTTGATAGGTGATGCACTTTCATACATATTGATAGGCATTATGATCCATGGTGGGACAATAATACCTATCCCAAAGGGGTTTCTTGGCCATGATAATTCCACTATTATGGCCCTCATAAATGTCATTATGGACCTCTTTGAGTGTTGATAAATACTCATCTGAGTTTAGGCATCTTAATAAAGTACCATCATATCCCCATCTATAGAGGGTATTTCTAAGGATAGTTTAGAAAGAATATTTATGGATGAAAGCCTTATGATTGTGGTGATTATGATTAGGTGGGAGTATTTATCATGGAGATAGGTGTAGATGTATTTATACCAAGAAACACTGGGATCTATAATGTCACATACCTAATCCAATATGGGAGTTTGATGTGGTAGTGATACAATTTTTTCTACCAAGAAATGGATTTGATACATGTCCAAAGTCATTTCCAGTAGTGATCTAATAGTAGCCATTACATTTGTTGATTTATTACTGCCACTAGGAATTTGTTCAAAGGACATTATCTAGAATTTCATTTTCAAAGTATCATTCATCTACTTTTAGGGAAGAAATTTATAATCATTTGTCTATAATTCATTATTAACTCATTTGATTATGAGTTGTGAATCCATAAAAACTTGAAGTTCTTTGATATTTCATTGAGTATCTAATTGGAGACCTGAGATCAATGTTTCATATTTTGTAATATTATTTTTACATGGAAAAGAAATTATGAAAGCTCCAGGGATAAGGTCTCCTTAATGGGTAACAAGGAGGATGTTGGATCTAGATCCATGAGTGGTGAAGGATCCATCAAAGTAAAACTTCTAAGATGGAGATTCCTCAATGATCATGATTGATTCATTAGTAAATTTTGTTATTAAAGGTGTTGAATTAGACAAAGGAGCTTTGGATAAATGATTCCAATACTTGTCCTTTGATATCCTTTTGGTCCACATATTCAATATCAAATTCCTTCAAGAGCATAATCCAATTGGCCATTAATTTGTTAATAGTTGATTTATATATCAAGTATTTACATGGATTAATTTTGGTAATGAGATTAATTTTATTATTGAGCATATAATGCCTAAGAATTTGGTAAGTGAATATAACTGCTAGGTAGGCATTTTTAGTTAGAGTGTAATTAAGCTAATACGAGGAAAGTGTCTTGCTAAGATAATATATGTATATTTCTTTACCATTTTCATTATGTTGTGTTAAGAGATTTCCTAAAGCATGTCGGGTATTTGAAACATATAGGAATAAAGACTTTCTTGGTAATGATGGTGTAAGCATAAGAGGTTTTGGTAGATACTATTTAATATCATCAAATGCCTTATAAATTTTGGACTCCAATTAATTGGGGTCCCTTTTTTATAAGATGAGTAAAGGGGTGACACTTGTCTACCAACTAGGAAATAAATCTATGTATGCCTTACAATTTTCCTTGTAAGATGCACAATTATCTGAGGCTTTTTGGTAGAGGCATCTTCATAACTACTTTAACCTTTTCTAGGTCAAATTCAATGCATCAATGAGAAATAATCAACTCTAAGAGTTTTACATATGTTATTTTGAATACACACTTCTTAAGATTTATCCTAACTTTATAGTCCTTTAGTCTTAAAATATTTTTTTGCAAGATCACCAGATGTCTAGTTCTTATTTTGGACTTTCCTAGAATATCATTGATATAGTATTATTTGATGTCATGCATCATATCATGGAAAATAATGGTCATGGATATTTAGTAACACCTATATTTTTTAGTCTAAAGGGAATAGATTGGTAACAAAAGGTACCACATGGAGTAGTAAAGGATATTTTGTGTTGATCTTTTAAAATAATTTGTATTTGGTTATAACTAAAGAATCCATCCATGAGGGAGAACATTTCATAGATAGATATGGAATCCATTATCATTTATATGTTTGGAAGGGGAAAGTCATCTTTTGGGCATACCTTGTTCATATCCCTAAAGATTGTGCAGATATGAACTCCTCCATTTAGTTTTCTAATAGGGACAATATTTGAAATCTAATCAGAGTAATAAATTAGAAGGATGAATCCTTCTTCCAAATTTTTTTGGAGATATTATTTTAATAGTAAGACCACTTTGGGGTGCATATTATAGAGTTTTTTTTTTTTTTTTTACCTATTTAGCATTAGGATGAACAACTAGGTGATGCATTACTAGAGTTAGATCAAGACCTAACATGCTAGCATAACACCAGACAAAAATATTTGAGAACTCTTTAAGAAGAGTAATAGCTTATCTTTCCTCAATTGTAAGACGTGCCCCTATTTTAACCATATTGGACTCCTCAATTATAATATTGAATTTAATGGTTTATTTTAATAAGGAGAGAGATGAATACAAGAATATGAAGATGAAGGCATTAATTGATACCCTTCAAATGACTGGAGACCATCTTGGTGTTCCTAAATTAACTCATAATATTTTTTTTGATTTTTTAGGATGAATAAAATAATTAAAATAAAGATAAGGATTTTGTTCTAGTTTAGAAGATGAGCCTTTTAGAGATTTATTCAATTCAATTCAGTTTAATGAATGGACATGATTTCCAAAATAGGCATAACCCTCCATCTTGATCTTGAAACCTTTTTTGTGATCTCTTGATGGCATGTGATCTCAAACACCCATGTATTCAACTATGGCCTCATCATTTTGAAAAATATTAAATGAGATTGTATCATGTCGATCCCAGTTAATGAGGGAAGGGTAACAGAGCTTCATATAAATGGTGAAAATAGAGTTTTCAACAAAAATGGTTTGTCAAAATAAGATCCTTGTAGGGACTATACACAAAACCTATCTCTATGTTTGTATTATTTAGAGGTCCTTCATAATCCGAAGAAGTATCTAGGATAACATCATAAGGATCTTTATCAGGTGATTTGTATCCTAGGACTAGACATCCCCTATGCTTCAATGTTAGAATGGGTTCAAAAATTCCTTGATCATATAGGCCCAAAGAATTGACTTTGTAATCAATATTCTTAACAATTTGATTAGCTACTGGGTATGCTAGATTGTAAAAACATGAAGCAAAGCCCTCCAGGGTTAGCCAAGAATCATTGGAAATTTCTTTTCAATCATCTGATTATAGGTTTTCTTTCTCAAATGATGTAGACCCATATGTATAGGAAATTGGTCATACCTCCCTCATGGCAGGGGACCTGTATCTTCATGGTGACAAGGGTAGATTAGTAACGTTTAATATCTGGTATTCATATTATCCATGACCTTTTGAAATAATTTTGAGGTGGGTAGATTTTGGGGGATTAAATGGAGTGGATAATAACTCATCAAGATGGATATATTTATTTGAGTTGGGATCATATTGGTTTTTTATGTGGTGGGGTAATACACATTATAGTCCTCACCTTTTAATTTAAATTAAGGAAAGATTGTGTATCCCCATGGATTTTTACTTCCATCCTAGAATGAAAAAAAACTATGCACTGGTAGAGAATGGATAGAATTGATCACATCTCATGGATCCATGGTCATCCTAGAAGTATATTATAAGCAACATAAAAGTCAACAACATGTATTAGGGTTTTGTGAATAATGAGTCCCACTGCTATTGAGAGAGAGATAGTGCTTGTCAACTATCTTTCATTGTCACCATATGATTTGATGATGATAACATTAACCCAAAGGATTATTCTGATTACCCTAATTTTTTTATTAAATTTATATTTCATAAATTGACTTATGACCCTCCATCTACAAGTACCTAAGGAACTTGGTGATTGTTAATGGACACTTTTATGTATAGGGTAAAATAGTGATTAAGGTTGATGGGTGGCATGCCATGGGGGTGAAACGTGAGTTGTTATGTTTGGGATAGATGGATAACTAAGTCATATTACTAACTAGGATAAACTTCTATAGGTACCTTATATTCATGAAAGATTTGAAATAGGATTTCATGATAGACTATTGAGGACTTGAGAAGGTCCATAATATAAATTTAGGTTAGGGTCTTTTCAAGTTGTTGGATAATATCATAGTTTCCTTCAATAAAGTTAGAGGTTTTATGGGGGACATTGAGATTGATAGGAGTCCTTTAGGTGAGGATTTTAAAGGTGCTCTAATGAAAGTGATTTTATTTTACCTCATTAAGTGGTGATAGCACAATCAAAAGATGTTCCTTTGATTTTGAGGATGGGACATTATTGGTATTGGGGTTTTATAGGTAGTTAGGCCCTAATATTAATGGTGGATATGATATGAGTATATAGGTAAGGTACATGATGATAATACACATGATTGGATGAGTTTTGGCCTTGGTCTAATAGTGCACGCTTCTTCTTTTGGTCATGTTTTCGAATAGGGTCTTGGTAAATTCCCAATTGATGATTATTGGAAGAAGACCATTGTTCACCATCTATATCTATTTCACCTTTCTCAATAAAATATTGGATAAGGTTTCCCAAATGCCTACATTAATTTGTATTATGACCCTTTATTTGATGATAATGTCAAAATTCATTTTCCCTAAACCAATCAGGGTAAGGTTTTTTTTCATCAAGGGATTTAATCCTTGGTTAGATGATCATCTTTTTAGCTATTAATTTTCTTAAAACATGCTCTATCATTTCATCCAATTTTGTGTAGTGTCATTTCTTAGTGGCATCCTTTGGCCTTCTTCTTGGTATACTAAAATTGGATGTGTTTGGGATATTGGTAATGAGGTAGAGCCTTGAACCATTTGTACATGTTTAGAGTCAATAACTCCATCTCCAAAAATATTTTTATCTCTATTGAATAACTTATACTTTTATAAAGGGGTATTATTTTGATGGTAATTTTATGCAATGGGAAATGCAATAGATCTATAAATCAATCCTAGCTTGAAGAATATAATTCTGTCTTAATCTTTCAATTTTGGATACATTAGATATTCAGGGTCATGACCAAGATGGATCTGCTAAACCTAGCCAAGGGATATCTTACCACAATTATATCACAAAGGAGGGTTAAAAAGCTTCTAGTCAAGTAAAACTATACAATAACCCTAACTAGGTCCTATGTTTTCATATTCACTAAACTAATAACAAGTAAAGTAAAAAGTTTAATCTAGTGCTCACCAAATCTTGTGGTACAAAGTAGGGATAATAAACATGAAAAGTAAACATGCATAGAAGACATATACTCACATCAATGTATACAAAATATTAATGCATTGGAGAAAATTAAAAATGCATATCTATCTACTCTTACAAAGGAATAAAAAAGTTATGAATACTTACCTTTGAAGATAAACCAGTCAACCCTCAATCTCTCCCTTATCCATGGTGATTCAAAAGAGGTTGTTATGGTATGTAAATATGCCAAGGATAAATAATCTCTAGGATAAATAACCTATTAATACATCCAAAAGACTTCTCCATAAGACAAGATACATATCTCCAAATAAAGTATGAAACCCAAAGCTTTCCCCTCAAGTAAAATGGTGGATAATCAAATGCATAATATATTACTCTTATTCTTCTCTTCTCTTTAAATGATGAAATGTATGTGTTTATATAGGTGGATCTAACCCTAATCCTTTATAAAAGTTTAGGATGACAAGGTTGAATCAATTAACCTAGAATTATTATCGACAAAAACAAATTAGGTCATAGTATAGGTTGGTCAGGGGCCAACCTAGAACCTAATAAGTTTTATCAATTAGAGTACAGGGTTGATGGGGATGACAGAGTAATGTAAACCATCAAAAAAAGGTGTTAGGTTAGAAAAGGGATAATGAAGGTGGTAAATGACTAGAGGAGGGTGAAAAATAGGAGGAAAATCTCAGAGGAATGTTTTTTGGAGATGGTTGGATTGATAATAGGTAGTAATAAGGAACAATAATACTGTGGAATATCAATGGTCTACCCACCCCTTTCTTGGTGCACCTCTTAAGGTGTGCACTTAGATAGATTGAGAATCAATGGGTTCTTGGAAGATATAAATCATGAATAATTAATAAAGTTAATAAAAATATTTTGTGTATACTATATGTAATGAGAAATATAATAGATCTATAAATAAATCCTAACTCATAGAAGATTAAGCCTACTTACACTTTCAATGATCGATATATTAGATATTTGGGGTCATGACCATGATGGATATAATATACATAGCTAAGGTATCTCTTACCACATTAAATCACTAGGGAGGGTTTCAAAGCATCCAGTCAAGTAAAACTACATAGTAACTCTAACTAGGTCCTATGTTTTCATATTTACTAAACTAATAACAAGTAAAAGTCTAATCTAGTGCTTACCAAAGCTTTTGGCACAAAGTGAGTGTTAGTAAACATAAAATTAAACATGCTTAAGATAATCCTAATTAAGTTATGTATATGTAAAACTCTAATTCATGGAGAGAGTAAGATATTCAAAAGTCATTACTTATGCTACTTCTATTTACCAAAGAGAGGAGTAAAGTTAGAGATACTTACCTTAAAGATGAACCCATGAAGACTCGATCTCTCCCTTGACCAAAGGTGATTTGAAATAGGTTGTTGTGGTTTATAAGAATCACCAAGAAATACCAAAGTATCTAAGACTTCTTCACAAGATAAGATTATTATCTAATTAGAAACCCTAAGATAATACTCCTTAAGTAGAATGGTAGAAAAATAGATCGTAAAGAATCAAAAATGAATAATTAACTCTTTCTATCTCTTTAAGAATGGAAAAATGGGTGTGTTTATATAGGCATATGTAACCCTAATCCTTTTCAAAAGTTTAGGTTGAAAAGGTTGACCCAATCGACCTAGTATTATTATTAACAAAAAAAATTAAGTCATGGACTAGGTCATCCAGGGGTTGACCTATACCCTAATAATTTTTATCAATTAGAGTACAAGGTTGATGGGGATGATAGTGTAACATAAACCATAAAAATGAGTTTTAGGTTAGGGAATGGATAATGAAGGTGGTCAATGACTATAAGAGGGTGAAAAATAGGAGGAAAAGATTAAGGGAATGTTTTTAAGAGATGGGTTCATAGATAAAAAATGGTCATAAGGGAAAATAATCCTATGAAGCACCAATGGTCTGCCCACCCCTTTCCTAGTGCACCCATTAAGGCATGAACTTAGAGAGATTGAGACTTGATATGTTCTTGAAAAATATAAAGCATCAATAATTGTTAAAGTGTGAAAATATTATGCATATACATATACCCCAATCAAATCTCATCATGTGTCACTCAGGTGTAATAGGGGATGGTGCTTCAAGAAAAGAACATAGTAACAATATTGAAACTAAAAAAAATGTAGTATTTTAAGCATAAAATAATTAAATTTAAATGATTGAATGGGAAATAACTGAAAAAGGTAATTGTATGTGTACCTTGACTTACCTTTATCACTAGATGGTTGTCTATTATGTTTGTAATTTTGATCATGGAGGGCACAAAGAATAATTTTTACAAACCCAAGGATACAAAACTAAAGATTAAAAACAAACAAATGTAGGAAAGCCAATATAACTGATGCTTATATGATTGGGATGTACTTGAAAATTTATAAAGTTGGGGAGATAAGTGCTATGTTAGACTAAATGACCAAGTCAAAATATGAGTAAATTGGGTAATCAAAAAGCCAAGGCTACTAAAGACCAAAAAACTCAAACAAGTAAACCTTAAGTAAGAATGTAAACTCACCAAATCAAATTGAAGATACATGTTGAAAAAGATGGTAATCAAACATCAATGGGAAATAAGTAATAATCCTTACTTAAACAAAGATGATCAAGTAAAAAATGGCAAAACAACATCGATGAGTAAATAGTAAAAATCCTTACTCAATCATCAATGGAATAAGGTACATAAAAGGGAAAATAACATTGGTGAGTGAGAAGTAACAAGCCAACCCTGCTTGATAATGGAAAAAGAAAAAGAAAGTAGAAACAAACTTAGGTGTCTACAAAAGAGGGTAGTGCAATAATAACAAATGGTAAAATAAATCAAATCAAGTATAGAAATGTAGATCCATGGTTAAAAAAGAATGAGTCATAGTCACTCAAACATGCTATTTTATTCTAACGGTAGATAAAACTGAAATAAAGTAGTACTAGCATGTTTTTAATATGTGAAGAAGAGGGAATTATTGAAGAAGGGAAAATAGATTTATAATTACACTTTGTTTGTCAAGGGGTAAATGAAATGGTTGGAGGGGATAATGAGGTAAAAACCAAGGTAGAGGAAATCTTTATCGAAGTCAAGACACTCAAATTAGGTTTTTCAAAACAAGAGGACTTTCAACCTTAAAGACTTTGAATAACTTCTCTTAGATACACAAGTCTTAGGTCAACAAATGCAATAGGTAGATCATCCCATGAAGGATATATGTATGAAAGTTAAAATGGACCTACCTTCCCATAATGTGTTTCTGATTCCTCAAGACCCCTTACAGAGTCATTGGTTTACAACAAAGATTGGGTACTTATGTGATAAATTAGGGAGCACTATATATATTTTTAAAATTTCCTATTCTAATCTACTAGTCTACTACACCCCAATGGACCTCAACTCTTATGAGGCCAATTTTAGATTTTGAGCTTGCATTAGAGATAGGAGATGTGCTTGTAATCACATCTTTTGGTGTGATTTTGACTTTTGAAGTTAGTATGTTGCCTTTTGGATATTATTACCTATTATTTTGAATGATTTGGATTTTAAGGTTCTTGATATGTTTTTATTTTCCTCCTCCATATGGATTTGGAAAACCAAACATGGGTGCCAAAGATGACTGTTATTTGAATACTTAGGACTTGGATGATAAGAGAGAGAACCTAGAGAGCATGGTGTCTAAGAGTCTCATAAATTTAGGTAAAATAAAAGTGATACTTGAGTTCGACCCTGATTTATCCAATTTGGAGTGAATGGAAAGTAAATAAAGAGGAATGAAACATGAAACAATTTAAATTACTTCAAATTGCAAAAAATGTGACAAAGGGTGAAAAAGGGATACATGATATTAGATTATGATTCCTTATCATAAGAATGACGGAAACATAAGAAAACATGCTAATACAATTTGTTGTGCAAATTTTATCTACAAAAGAAGTAAAAAGTAAAGTTGAGAGCAAAGATCAAAAACTTATAACCATTTCAAAACACATTCTAGATAGGGAATGAAAAGATGGTGACTTTATGAAGAAGGAAAGGTCCTATCCATGGTTTTACATTGTAACTCATAAAATATAAACCACAAGGGTGTACAAATCATGTGAAAATTAAATGGGATAAGGATGATATTTTGTGAGGAAGGCCAAGTCTTATCCATGGTATTACATTGTAACTCACAAAATATAAACCCAAGGGGTGCCAAAAATTATGGAAAAAGGATGAAAACAAAGAGATAAAAGGAAGTCATGAAGAAGAATAGTGTCTATCTACAATTTTATAATAAAAAGGGAAAATAAAATACCAAAAGGAAGGACTAAGGCTTGTGAAAAGAGAGAATTTTTGTATAGGGTGAGACCCGTAAGTATCCTATAAAAAGTTTTAGAAGGATAAAATATAAAAAATATGAAAATAAGGGAAGGATTTAGAAAAAATACTTCTTGAATAATTACACATTGGTGAGCTTTTTGAAATTATGGCCTTCATTAGTTTGAAGGTGATAGGTGCTTGGACCAAGAATGCCTTTGACTAAGTAAGGCCCCCACCATTTTAAGGCATATTTACATTCTTTTTCATGAGTTTAGTCTAATTTAAGGACATGATCACCAACATTAAAAGTGTTAACTTTAAGTCATTTATTATGTTGTTTGGCAATATGTGCCTTGTATTGGTGATTATGTTATAAGGCAAAAATATGGTGTTCATCAAGGAGATCAAAATAATGAAGGCAAGATTCACGTAATTATTCATTGAGTATGATACTATAAAGAGATAAATGGAGAGAGGTATTCTCAACTTCTAATGGGAGGATTTATTTAGAACCATAGACTAGAGATAATGACATCATGATAGTGGTGATGCATATGCTATTATGATAGGCCCAAAGAGTAGGATAGAGATTAAGAAACCAATCTATGCGAGTGTCATAATCTATATTTTGTATAATTTTATTAATAATTTTGTTTATGTTTTCAACTTGGACATTACATTGTGGATGGTAGGACATAGAGAATTTATGGTTGACTTTAAATTTAGCATAAATTTATTTGACATCTTTGTTTTTGAAGTTACCATCATTATTTGAAATGATAGTATGAGGGACACCAAAGCAAAAAACGATTTGATTAAGGATGAATTTGGAGATGCTGGTACTGGTGACATTGATGAGAGGAACAACATCAACCCATTTAGTAAAATATTTTGTGGTTGTGATTATAAAAACATGCCCATCTTAAGATAGAGGTAATTTGCCTATGAGATTTAATCCCCACATGGAGAATGGATACGGAGATTCTATAATTTAAAGCTTGGCTAGAGGTGAATGAATTAGATCAATATGAAGTTGGCAAGGAGTACCCTTGTTATCAAATTAGATGGCATCTTTTTCAAGAGTGGGCCAAAATTATCCCATATTTAAGCATTTACAGGTTGTAGCATGTCTGCTATAGTGGCCACCACAAATGCCCCCATGCGATTATTAGATAAAAGGAGTAACCTCTTCTTTTATAACACAATGGAGCAAGGTAAATTCAACATTATGAAAATATAGGATGTTATATATAAATACATATTTCAAATATTTTTTGAGAATGTGAGTATTTTCATGGGAATCAAGGTTGAAAGGATAAGTTTGGTGTTCAATAAATTGAATAATATATTTGTAACATGAGCTTTTTAAAATCGTGATAGGTAGATGAGTGAATCTTGTGGTTGAAGAGAAGATGGGGATTTTATTTTTTGGATAATAAAATTGGAATCAATAAGAACTTGGTGTGGATGAAAAAGAGATGTTGAAGATGTGAGTTAAAAATAAAAATTTGATCTTGAGGGATAGGATCGATGGTAAAAGAAGTAAAAGTTTTGGTGAGGTTAGTTGTAATTTGATGATAAGAAATGATATTCTCACCTTTTTATTGATAATATACATTAAATTGGTGGAAAATGAGTTGGGAGTCACCTAAAATATGTAGATATGTGATATCTAGATCAAGGGGTACTCTCATGCTTAAGATTAAAGATTCGTACTATACCATATTATTAGTGACATCGAATGTGAGGTGAAATTACAATGAGATAATTTTTATAGGAGGGATCATAAGAATACAAATTACCATAACTCCTTGGAGGCATTTAGTGCCATCACAATTAAGGGTCCAAGTATCTTCATGTAGATTGATATTAATATTTGGAAGTTCTTCGATAACTACTTTTAGTTTAGTAGTATCAGGGAAGATAAAGGACTCTTCTAGATTACTTATATCAACATCAATAGTGAAGTTATGAAAGTAATATTTAAGAGATATGGATTGGTTTAGACCTTTAATATAGATAATATCATCATTAGGAAGACTATCTTGAAGGTGGTCAGTAGCCGGGACTTTTGTATAACATTTCTCATAGTCGATGAGGCCTTAGATGATATAATAGATGGCATATTCCCTCCTAGTATCATCTTATTGGGAAATAATTTCCCCAATAATATGGGTTTTAAAAAGGTATATAAGATTAATGGTCAATCATTTGAAGGTGGACAAAGAGTAGGTGGGTTAAGTAGGGATTCTTTCATATTTCCAAATGCTTTTTTTATAAAGATATATCCATTCTAGGGCATTACCTTTATCAAAAAGATAATTGATAGAATAAATATGGTAAGCCATTTTTGGGATGAAACATCTAATTTCCCCATGTTTATTGAAGTAAGTGCAAATATTTGGAATGGATAGATGGATGGACATGTTGATAATAACATTGATCTTGGTAGGGTTGACATCAATGCTACAAAGAGAGACTAAGAATCCTAATAGTTTTCTTTATGTCACACAAAAAAAATTTTGTATGGATTTAGTATAATTTTATATTTAAAGAGGTGATTGAAGATGATAACAATATCAAAAAGATAAGTCTTTCATATTTTGGATTTGGAAACAATGTCATCCACATAGGTCTCTACAATCTTGTGAATAAGATCATGAAAGATGTGTGTCATTTCCCATTGATAGGTATCCCCATAATTTTTGAGGCCAAAGGGAATTTTAATATAGAAATAGGTGCCATATTTAGTGGTGAAATTTATCTTATGTTGGTCTTTAGATGTAAAGTGAATTTGGTTATAAATTGAGAAACCATCCATAAGAGACAACATTTCATAACTAGCAGTGGAATCGATGATGGCATCAATAGAAGGTAGAGGGAAATTGTCCTTGGGAAAAGAAAGATTAATATTATATAAATTAATGCAAATGTGAATGACCATGGTGACCTTATTCTAAATAGGGACTATGTTAGAGACCCATTTATAATAATCCATGAACTTGATAAATTTAACATCAAAGAGTTTGATAATTTAATTATGGCATAAAGTTGAAACTTCTAGTTTAAATTTATATTGATTTTTTTGCATGGGTTTATCATTGGGATAAGTGATGATATTATGCACCACAATGCTAGATTTAATACTAGGCATGTCCTCATAGGACCAAGTAAAAGTCTCACAATATTTATCATAGAATAAGATAAATTTATCATGTTCATTTAGTGTTAGTTTGTGAGAGACTATAATTGGTCGAAGGCATGATGAGGTACCATATTGGATGCATGTAGTTGTCTTAGAAATGGTATGGTTCATTAGGTAAAGAGGAAATTGGATTTTCTTTAAGAGTGATGCTATCAATGAAGTTATTGAAACAAGGGCCTTTCTTTTTGAAATTATTGAGTTTGTGATGTTGCTGAGGGAGTTGAGGTTCTTAGGAATGAAGTAATTCAAGAATGGATTCATTACTAGGTAAAGTGGGAAGAGGACCATAATATTGACATCTAATTCAAGATTGATAAATTGATTACCATGGTGATCATATTCATAATGTATATGGTATACATCTTTGGCCTTGGCATCTAATGTAATCTCAGGAGTAGGGGGAATAGGGGAAGATGGTTACTTGGGTGTGATTTGTCTATCATTAATTTCATTGATAGGGGAATGATTAGATGTAAATATTGAATCCATAGCTTACATAGAAGATGCAAAAAGTGCTAGAGATTTGGAAGGTATGATTCATTCTACCACCCAAAGAGTATCAATAAATGAAAGATTAACTAGAGGCACATGACCTTCAGGAGCTAATTCAAAAATTAGTGGAAATGGTATAAACATCATAGTTGAAAGCATGTATATGGGCTAAAGTTTTTTGATAATGTTAAAAATCCAAGATTTTGGATTGAGTTTGGGCCATGATGTAGTTATCATTATAGGTTGGAAAAATTATACATACCTGAGATTTAAGAGGAATTTTAGAAGGGGAGATACTTAGATCACTAAATTTACATGGAGACATGATTAAAGGATCATGGAATAATTTAGACACTTCGTAATCATTGTATGTGAAGAAATATTTTAGGTAAGAAGTGTGTTGAGCATTGCATGGAAGGGAAAATCAATGATCTCATTAATGAGAGGGATAGTGCAATCATGAGGCAATAAATAAGGAGGAAACCATTCCAAGATGTAAGGACGTAGATTAGTAGTGTTGAGAGTATGTTACAAGTCATTAGGTTCATCATCATATAAATCAATAAGCATGAAGTGTAAGTCTAGATTAATGTTGATGAATTTAGGTAAGGGAACAATGTTGATTGTTGGAATGGTATAAATGTGATATTGAGATTTAGGATTGGGAAGTTGAATACTCTAAGGTTTGGGATCAACCTCATGTTTATACCTTTTGTCATTATGTAGGAAATTGATGTATTGGATATAGGAAGAGGTGATAACCCACATTCTATGAGTCCATGGGAAACCTAATATTATTTTTTTAATATAGGGGAAAATCAAGGACCATAAGCTTGGTTCGAATAGTTTTAGTTCTGATTGTAAGGGGGATCCAAATACAACCAAGTGGATTTTAATTAGTTTTATCTAATCCATTACATGTTAGGTAGGTTTTCTTGAGATGATCCTTATTGTAGATAAGTTATTGTATGAGTCACAAAGATGTCACATTAATATCAAACCCTTCATCAACTAAAAATTTATGAATAAGGGTGATATTAATGGCTAATTTAATGAATATGGGTGGATCATTGGTGTGAAAAAAAATCTTATCATTAATCATGTATTCTTCAAGGAATTTAATGGAAGGTTTGGAAGAAGGACAAATGGATTTTATGGTATGCATGTTGGTGGGTTGAGGCTTAGGAGAGGGTGGTTCATCTTCCACAGAAGATGGTTCTTAAATTTCTTTTAATTATTGCATGATAAACTTGCAATGATAAGGGGAAGTGTGAACTAACTCCATAAGATGAATCTTGAAAGGCTTGGAGTTGTGGTCTTTTAGAAGTTCTAATGGTATTTAGAACAAGAACTAGGACAAGGTTTTGAAGGTAAGGTAGATTTTGAAGGAGTGGAAGTGGTTTGGGTTTAGGAAGAAGGAGATGATTCCTTGTGAGCTTCTGAAGCTAGATGAGTGGTTATAGTATCTTTGAAAAGTTGCTCTTCCAAACAAGGCTTCTTAGGTTTGGTCATAGGATATTTGTGAGCTTGTTTGTGATGATAATTAACCTTATCTATATTAACACATAGAGATTTACTATCATATTGGTCATAATTGGCATCAATGATACAAACATCCCTAGTAGTTTGTTGAGTGGTACATGTGGGAAAGGGTTTTAGTTTTTAGGCTTTTGGATCTTGTCATTTTTGACAAGTAGTGTGGTGTTATTGATGATAGAGCTAGATCATGGCTTCATGATTGAAGAAGTCACCAACCATATAAGAGATACAAAATTTAGTAAGCCCTCTACAAATTTTATGGGAATGACCAATGTCAGCATGAAACCAAAAAAATTGATTAGGGTCATACCATTTTGGAGGATTATGGGGATAAGTGAAGGGTTTATAGGGCACTAATAATTATTTCATTTGCTACACATTTAATGGTATGTGTGAAGATGGAGGTTTTTTTCATCCTTGGCAACTCCTAGTTTGGTTTGAAGAGTATTTTTAATGATGGCATTCATAAAAGTTTGAAAATATCCCTTAAAGAATTTGGTAGAATTCTTGATGTTTATATGTGTCAATATCTTCATTAATTGAGGAGTAAAATTTTGAACCTTATATTGAAGAGAAAGAGTTAAATTAGTTATAAAGATTTTAAATAGATTATCATCAGTCATGTTATATTGGCCTTGTGGGCTAAACATTTATATCATTTGATAAAATCATGAGCTGATTTAGTGAGAGATTGCTTAGCATTAATTAAATGGCTAAGGCAATTTTTGGGAAGGTCATTGTGTTGAAATTATTTAACTAGAAGATTGACTAAATATTATAGTTTTCATATAAAATGTTTTGGAAGTTAGTTGTACCATTCTAATACATTGCCAATGAATGTTTTAACTAGAAGTTTAGTGGTGGAAAAAGTATTAGTTTATATCCACTCTTTATAAAGATTGGTAAATTATTTAAGAAAGGATGCATGGTCTTTGGTCCCATCATAATTGATAGTTGGAGAGATGTTACCAATATCAATGGAAATAATGAAAGGATTTAAAGGATCATTTTAAATGTTTTGAAGAATCTTATTAGTCATGATAGGTTGAGGAATAAAATTGTTAGGAATTAGATGAATTAAAACTATATTTAATTCACCATAAAATCATAAAACCAAAATTTAAATGTGTGAAAATAAGATTTAATTATGTACTAACATGCATCACGGAAATAATTCCTCAAATCACAATAATAGAAAATAATAATGGAGAAAATAAAACCAACAATAATATATAACATATATCTATCATGGTTCACCCAATATGGGCTACATCCACCAAGAAAGTGCTAAAATAAAATATGTAACAAAATAAGATTAAAAAGAACCTCTCATAGAAATAGAATATCTCTTCCTGAATTCACAAATGAATTCACTAAATTGTCGATCCAAATCTGTCAACAATTCTACACATATGCCATGTTGCACCTACACCTACACCTAAATAATACTATACCATAAGATGCTATACCACACCCTAGAAATAAACACATCACATTGTAAAATCAAAACATTTTCACTTTTTATTATCTCTCAAAAGCCACACCACACTTGTGTAAAATCAAAAAATGAGGAAATCCACTTAACAAGGAGAAAAATCACCATCCTTATCCAAGATAAGATCTATCCATAAGGTAACACACCATATTCCACCTTTCAATCTTATCCAAAAGCTCCATCAAGAAGGAACATGCCAACCTTATCTTTCCTCCTCTAAAGGGCACAACTTACAATGTTATGTGATAACAACCAACTCCTTGAAACAAGGAAGTCAATCCCACTTACAATAAATAACTAAATCCTTAAAATAAGGAATTCAATCCCACTTCCAAAGAAAGTCACATGGAAATAAATAAGGATAATAATTAATTCCCTAAAAATAAAGAAATCAATCCCACTTCCAATAACATGGAAGTTACATGGAAATTATTAAATAAACATTTAAAAATATTCCACTCACATGTGGAGTATATGATAAATGCATTCCCCACATGCTTAAGAGATCTTTAATCCCCCCAAAAATTCCATCTTGGTCATGTGATAACCCCAAATGGCTCCACACTCAACAATCTCCCACTTGGAGACTATTTCTCCTGAACAAAATTTATCACTACTCCATGACCACTAAGGCCAACCAAATATGAACATAATATTAATTTGTCTAATGTGACCACCTTTGTCATCATATCTATAGGATTCTATCTATTATGAATCTTCTCTAGCTTCACCAAGTTCTTATCCAAATATGTCCTGATGAAGTGATAACATAATTGAATGTGTTTCATCTTCAAGTGAAGAGTGGAGTTATTTACCAAATGAATAACACTTTGACTACCACTGTGTAATCTCCCAACTTACTGATCATGCCCCAACTCTTGAAACAACTCTTGTAACCAAGTCATCTCCTTGATAGCCTCTATGGTAGCAACATACTCTACCTCTATGGTTGACAAATCCATAACCTTCTATATCCTAGAAATCCAACTAACTGTTGTATCTCTAATAGTAAATATATAACCTATCATACTTTTGCTACTATCAATATCCCTTAACATATTTCAGTCCACATAACTAGGAAAAGTGGTATCTAATACACCATAACATAATGTAACATCCATTTTTTCTCTCAAATACTGAAGAATCCATTTCATTTCTTGCTAATGCTCATAACCATGATCACTCATATACCTACTCACAACTCCCACTACTTGGGTAATATCTAGCCTAGTACAAGCCATGGAATACCTCAACCTACCAACTAATGATGATTAAGGTACCTTATACATCGTAATGTTTTCAACCTCTATCTTGGGACACTACTCCTTTGATAATCTAAAGTGGCCTACCAAAGGAGTACTAATAGATTTAGCATCTAACATGCTAAACCTTTCCAAGACTTTCTTCACATACTCTAATCAGAATAAAATTATCTTCCTCTCCTTTCTATCATGAGTAATCCTCATACCAAAAATTTACTTCACTTCACCCAAATCCCTCATAGAAAAGGAGGCACTAAATTATTTCTTGACTATATGAAAATGTTGTATGTTCTTTCCTGCAACTAACATGTCATCCACATACAAGCATAAAATAATAAAAGAACCATCATCAAAATGTTTGATGTATATGCAATGGTCAGAATTACACCTTTGATATCCTTATTCCAACATAAAATAATTAAAATTCATATACTATTGCCGTGGAGCTTGTTTCAAGCCATACAAGCTCTTCTTTAGTTTGAACAAATAGTTCTCCTTCCCTTTGACCTCATATCCTTATGGCTACTTCATATACAACTCTTCATACAAATCACCATGAAGAAAACTAATTTTCACATCTAACTATTCTAAATGCAAATCCTCAACTGCAACTAAACCAAGAACAGTCCTTATAGAAGTCATTTTTAAAATTGGAAAAAAATCTCATCAAAATCAACACCTAATTTTTGTACAAACCCCTTGGCCACCATCTTGGCCTTGTACCTTTTTCTCCCTTCATCGTCTTATTTTATTTTAAAGATCCACTTGTTTGGAAATTCACTCTTTCCCTTGGGTAGCCTTACCAAATCCCACATTTGGCTTCCATGAGAGATCTATGCTCCTCATCCATGGCTTGCTCCCACTTCATCCTAGCATCTACCTGCATTACTTCCTCATAACACTCTAGTTCTCCATTGTCAGTGAGTAAAAAACTAATTCAAAGAAAGATAAAAATGTCTAGGTGCTCTTCTTACCTTAGAAGACCTTATTACCATAGGAGTTTGGGGTCTTTCTATAGAAGGTTCCTAAACTGATTCATTGGATGCTTTGCCATCCACAATGTCATCCAATATTGTGTACTCTTTCTGTTCTTGTTCTAGTTCCTATAACCGATTCTTATACATGAATTTTTAATTAAGTACTACATCTCTAGATCAAAATAATTTCTTCTCTTTAATGCTCCATAAATGGAAACCCAAGTCATCCTCACCATATCCAACAAATGTGCATTTTTTTTTAAAATTTTGCCTCTAACTTGGTCCTATCCTCTTTCTTAATAAGAGAAAAAGCCTCACATCTAAAGACTTTAAGAAAAGAATAATCAACATTCTTACAAGACTAAGATTTTTGAATAATGCCTCCATCTAAATGCATATAAGTTCCTCTACTAATCAAATAAAATTTTATGCTAACTACTACCCGAAACTGTAAATGCAACCCTGAATGTAACCTCATGCTTTTATCAAGTTTCATTATTGTTCTACTCATCCTTTTAGATACCCCATTATGTTGTGAATTTATTGGAACTATCCTTTGCCTATGAATTCCATTATTGGAACAATAATCAAATAAAATATTACTATAATACTCACCTCCATTATCTAATCTAAGACATTTCAACTTGAGACCTGTTTCATTCTCAACCAAGGCTTTCCACTTATTAAAAGTGTTAAATACATCATATTTATTTTTAATGCAATAAACCCAAAATTTACTAGATGCATCATCAATAAAAGTGACATAATAGTTGGAATCACCAATAAAAGATACTTGATCTAGTCCCCATACATTTGAATGTATCAACTCTAACTTATGTTCTTTCTTTGTGGGTCTAACTTTTAGGAACTTAAATCACTTCTATTTCTTGTACACACAATTCTCATACAAGTCTAAATTAAAGTCTTTTAATCTAGGTAGCTTGTCTTTTAATATTTCCATGCCCTTGTGGCTCATATGGCTGAGCCTGTAGTGCCACTTAGTTGCATTTCCATTTTCAACAACTAAATCACAAGAATCAACACTACTAGTCAAGCATAAAGTACCAAATTTTCTACCTCTCAAAACCAAAAGAGCACCTTTGGTAACTTTCTAAGAATCTGTAGCAAACATTGCCAAATAACCCTCATTGCCCAATTTCCCCACTATTTATTTTTTGTCTCAACATAGGCACATGTTTGACATCCTTAAGTAGTCATGTGTTCTCATTCTACATTTTAACTTGAACACAAACTTTCCCTACTATCTCAAATGGTTCATCATCACTAAGATAAACATGTCCTAATTTATCTTGAACATAATCAGTAAAATAATGACTATGTGGGGTGGCATGAAAAGAAGACCCTGAATCTAATACCCAAGATTTACTTGATATCACATTTACCTCATTCATTTTATCCTTATTGGCATTCTTATCTTAAAGTGACCAACAATCCTTCTTTGAATGTCCACTCTTCTTGCAATGCCAATAAACAAAACATTACTTGAAGATGATTCACCAGTGTTCTTCCTTCATATTTCCTCACTAAGAATCACACCTACAACATCCTTGAAATTTAAGCTTCCCTTGGTAGGGACTGCATTACTCATATCCATAACCAAGTTATCCCAATTATCAAGTAAAGAACACAAAATCATCAAAGCTTTAACTTCATCATCAAACTTAACTCCAACAAAAGTGAGCATATTTATAATCATATTTAAATCATTTAAATTACTAGCAATATAACCATTCTCAGACATTTTCATATTAAACAATATTTTCATAAGAAAAAAATTATTTGAGGCATAGGGTTTCTCATACAACTTCCAAGGTTTATCCATGAGATCCTTTGTAGATTTATCATCTGAAATGTTAAATGCAATAGAATATGCAAGGCATAGCCGTATGGCTCCCAATGCTTTCTTGTCAAGTAATGTCCAATCTACGTCACTCATAGCTATAGGTTGTCCTCCTTTCCTCTCCAAGGGGATATGAAGTTCCTTTTGATATAATTAATCTTCCTTTTGTATTTTACACAAACAAAAATTCTTACCATCAAATTTCTTAAACCTGAATTTGATCTCTTCTCCCATAGCTCCCACTCAAGCTAATAACCCTTCTTTTGATTTACCACTTTAGTAAAAAACACCACCAAAGCTTTGATACTAGTTGTTAGGAATTATATGAATTCAAACCAGATTTAATTCACCATAAAATCACACAATCAAATTTTAAATGTGTGAAAATAAGATTTAATTATGCACTAACATGTATCACGGAAACAATTCCTCAAATCATAGTAATAGAAAAAAATAATGGAGAGAATAAAACCAACAATAACACATAAAATAGATCTTCCATGGTTCACCCAATATGGGCTACATCCACCAAGAAAGTGCTCAAATTAAATTTGTAATAAAATAAGATTACAAAGAACCTCTCATAGAGATAGAATATCTCCTCCTAAATTCACAAATAAATTCACTGAATTGCTGATCCAAATCTATCAACAATTCTACACATATGCTATGTCGCACCTACACCT
The DNA here is from genome assembly GCA_037957365.1 of Torreya grandis. NCBI lineage: Eukaryota > Viridiplantae > Streptophyta > Pinopsida > Cupressales > Taxaceae > Torreya > Torreya grandis. Next base: position 1,039,873 of record JARHVA010001506.1, read on the forward strand.
ACACCTGCATAATACTATACCATAAGCTGCTATACCACACCCTATAAATAGACACATCACATTGTAAAATCAAAACATTTGCACTTTTTATTATCTCTCAAAAGCCACACCACACTTGTGTAAAATCAACAAATGAGGAAATCCACCTAACAATGAGAAAACTCTCCATCTTTATCCAAGATCAGCTCTATCCATAAGGTAACACACCATATTCCACATTTTAATCTTATCCACAAGATCCATCGAGAAGGAACACACCAACCTTATCTTTCCTCCTCTAAAGGGCACAACTTACAATGTCATGTGATAAAAACCAACTCCTTGAAACAAGGAAGTCAATCCCACTTCTAATAAATAGCTAACTCCTTAAAATAAGGAAGTCAATCCCACTTCCAAAGAAAGTCACATGGAAATAAATAAAGATAATAATTAATTCCCTACAAATAAAGAAATCAATCCCACTTTAAATAACATGGAGGTTAAATGGAAATTATTAAATAAATGTTTAATAATATTCCACTCACATGTGGATTATGTTGGTTGAATATTTTGTCGATCAACGTACTGATAAACAAAATAGGTCTGATCAGCCAATGTAGGAAAATTAGTCATCCAAATGTGTAGGTTTACCACATCAGAAGGAGACTAATCTCTCCTCTCATCAAGGGGAGGTTCCCTGTAGGTATACTATATATATTAAAAGAAAATAATACTCAAGGGTAAGACAAACCATCCATCTCTCTTTCTTCAAAGATGATGCATGCAAATCCAAGGGAAAACTCAATGGAAATAACATACAACACTCCTCTTCTTTTAGAAGTACTATTCAGCAAACCACAAGAATACTCTCGATAGTAAATGCAAAATGTAGCAAAGGACGTAGTAACCATCAAATCGAGATTCAACACAAAGTCTCCACTTGAATTGCTCAAGAGTAGGATATGAAGGACAATGAGGGCACAAAGTCATCCCAAGGTCCTTTACACAGAATTGAAAAGAAAACACACTGAAAGGCAATTATGGGGGCACAAAGTCTCTCCATAGTTGACTCTTTAGGACACCTTCCTGACTACTATCACTAATTCTACTTGTTGAATTAAAGGAACAGAGAATATATCAAGGAAAAAGACATAAGAATAGTTTCCTCAACAACAAAGATATCACAACATAAAGTCTAAAAAATCACTTGCTTTCTTATTCTAGTAACAAAATATGATCAACAAACTGAGTTCAAAGTCTCAGAAGTGCCTTTCAATTTGGGTAGATTTTTGTTCTAATTGTCAAAAAAGAGATCCATTTACAATAGAAGAGAGTCCCTTATATAGCCTCTTCAAGAAGGACTCAGGAATAGTAACACATCATGTTGCGTTGGAGTCTGTTAAGAAGACAGGCTGGAACTTAGGGGTGTTTACCCATTTTATTTTATCAATGCAGAGAAACAAGTCATGCTATTGAAAGTTTGCAACTTTCAATGTCCATTTAGTGATCTAATCCTACCTTCATCGTTCCTCCTTTTCTGGTTAATTGAATCGGGTCCTGGATTCAATTTGTTGTTCTATTCCTTCCTCACTTTTTTGTTGGAGATGGCCTTAAAGTCTGTGAATGCATTCAGGTCTGTATATTCAAAGGATCAACGACTATTTTATGAGCTTTAAAATTGACGTTTGCACGCCTGTCACTATATTTTCAATGGCTAGTTCCCTATGTTGAATTTGATATCTTCAAGCGCGTCACCCCTTTGTCCTTCTTCAGATTTTCTGTTTGGCACTTTTCTGGAAAGAAACTACCCTCTCAAGCCTTAAGAAATGATCTTGGAATGGCCTTCGGGCTTCTTATTTTACATCTTCTCAAAGGGAAGGTGATCCTTTGGCTTTAGGGAAGTGGCCTTTTTATTCGACAGCCAGGAGTTCCCTGCAAGGGCACCTGCCCTTTGGGGTCCTTTGGCAGCCTTTCGTGGGTTTCCTGTAGGCATTTTCCCCAGAAAAATTCCTACAGACAAAACGTCTACAAAAATTTCCCACAGACAAAAAATCCACAGATAATGTTCCTATCACTTTTGCCTTGGTTATTTCTTCAAGATTTTTGCCTGCAGCAACTTCTTGAATTCTTTCAAACTTTTTATCTGAAGGAATTCCTTTGAACAAAAGTCCAAAAGAATTATGACTATCTGCCTTAAACAAAATTTTTTAAGGAATTTACCTTTGCAGCCTTCTTTGAAAATGACCCTTCTGAAAGGTGTTTTGTTGACCAAGTGCCCTTTGCAAGGGCACTTGTCCTTCGGGAGGCTCTTTGAATTTTTACATTGGATCACTCTTTTGAACCAAGTTGTTGAACCACTCTATTGAACCAAGGCAATGAATTGCTTGGTTGAACCAAACATTGAACTAAGCTGATGAACCAAAATGGTTCAAGTCGATGGTTCAATTAAATAAACTGAGCCTTTGAACCAAGCGGATGAACTAAGTCATTGAGCCATTTTTTTGAACCAACCGTTAAACCAAGTTTTGGTTTAATGGTTTAAACGAAGCCTTTAAACCATGTGTTTGAACCCACCTTTGAACCAATTCATTGAACCAAGCTTTGATTCAATGTTTCAAACAAAGCCTTGAACCAATTGACGAACCGTTTGATTGAACCAAAGGATGAACCAAAACATTGAAATAAAGTAGATGAACTGATTGAAATTTGAACTCATTGAACCTTTGAATGAAAATGGTTCAATGGTTTAATGGTTCAAGCCTCTTTTTCTTGAATGCTTGCTGATAGACATTTTTGATTGAACCAAGGCACTAAACCAATCTTGAAAATGATCAAGTGTTAGAAACTAAACTGATTCTTTTGGTTGAACCCACCTGCAGAAGCTTTTGAACTTGTAGAAATGAACCTGCCTGCAGAGTTCATAGAAACCAAGTCCGTATATTTCTTTAACCTTGAAAGAGTCCATAGAAATCAACCTATGAAGCCCATTGAACTTGGCCTGTAGAGTCTGTAGTTTTCTCTTCCTTCTGAGTCCATAGATTCAAGCCTGCAGAGTCCACAGATTTAAGTCTACAAAGTATGTAGATTTTTGAGAAGCTTGAGAAACTAAGGAAGAAGAGACAATTTTGTTCAAATGTTGTCCCAATAATGAGTAATATTTTTGGGGGACAACAGCTGGCTCTAGTTGGGGAACTTCTGTCAATTGCAAAGAGAATTAAAAGGAGTAGAATCCAGAATCTCTAGTGTCTTCATGTGTACCATTGGGTTACATAGTAATGCTACCCAAAAATGGAAGCATCAAAAATGGAAACAAACAAAACAAAATAGAAATAAAAACTTGTACAAAGATACATATATACAGATGCAATGATCTGATACTTCAAGAGTTGAAGTGTTTCAGATGCTACCCATTGTGAGGCAGAGAAAAGAGTGTGGCATATTGATATTTCAATAGGAAGCTACTTTCACCAATGTGTTGATAAATTATAAATGGGCATCTCCAGAGGGAGTCAAACTTTCCATGCATCTCCTTTGGTTCTCTCCTTTTGTCCCACAGTAGGACTTGATCCCCAATCTAGAAATCATGATTTTTGGCCTTTTGGTCAAAGAGTTTCTTTACCAGACTTTGATGAGCAGCAATTCTATCCACCACCATGATTCTCTATTCCTCCAGCTCAGTCAGGCACATGATTATTTTATTAAGAGAGCTTTCATATGTCTGATCTTCAATGTCCTTTGCCAATTTCAAGGCTTGCAATTCTAAGGTGATTGGTATGTCAACATTGATACCGTAAAGAAGTTGAAAAGGAGACATACCAATTGCCCTCTTTGGTGTGATTTTGTCTACCCATAGAGCATCAACCAATGCTTTGTGCCATGTCTTTTGATTGTCATCTGCTAGCTTCTTGATGATAGTTACCAAGTTCTTATTTCTGGATTCAGCTTGTCCATTCCCTTGTGGAAAATAATCAAAAGAATGAGAGAGTATAATTCCATAATGGAAATAGAATTGTGTAATCTCTTGAGAGGTGAAACAAGCTGCATTATCAGTAACAATTTTGATTGGAACTCCAAACCTAGAAATGATATTCTCTTTGAGGAAGTTGCATACAACTTCTGAAGTAACATGCTTAGTTAGGATTGCTTCTACCCACTTGGTGAAATAGTTAGTTGTTGTAAGGACATAATCATGCCCATCACTTGAAGATGGGTTTATAGTCCCAATAAAATCAAGTTCCCATTACTGGAAAGGTTCTTCTATGGTCACTATCTTGAGAGGCATAACAGCTAACTTGGGTCTTCCAACAAATTGCTAACAGAGTTCACATTTTCTCACCCACTTATGTGCATCTTGGAAAAGAGTTGGCCAGTAATACCTAGCTCACAAAATCTTGTGAGTAGTCATAGGAGCAAAAAAATGTCATCCATAGGCCAGATTATGAAAAGATTTCAAAAGCTAGTTTTGTTGCTCTTTGTCTACACAGTGAAGGAATACTCCATCTATACTTCTATTGTACAAGCTGTTGTCCCAAAAGACAAAATTGGAAGCTTTCAACTTGATCATACTCCTTTCTTTTTAAGAAAAATGAGTAAGACATTCACCATAAGTAAGGAATGAGCGATACTTGAATACCACTCATTGGTAGTGGAGACAAAAAAGATTGTTGGTGTCTCTTCCACTTCAGTTTCTTCATGTTGTGTGTCTTCTGGCTTATTTTCAGCAATTAATTGGCATAGGCCTTTACCCCTAACCAACTTTGTCAGCTTGATGTCTAGATCAAACTCTTGAATCTTTGCAATCCAATACCTCTTTTCATGCCAAACTCCTGCTGAGCTAATATAGACTTAACTGTAGTGTTAGGAACTAGGGCAGTAGTATGTAAATTTAGAATATAAAAGTAGAAATGTTTGATTGCTTTCACCAATGCATAAGCATGCCTTTCTACATTTGAATACTTAATCTCATGGATTTTGAGAGGGAAACTCATGAAAGAGATAGGAGATTCCATACCTTCCTTGTCCTATTGAACAAGAATTACTGAAAGAGTGTGTTCAGACACATAGCTGTATATGATGAAATCTTTGTTGTAATCTGGGCAAACCAAGGTAGGGGCATGAGCAATAGCGGTTTTGATATCTTGAAATGCTGATTTGCCTTCTTTAGTCTAGCTGAAGATGGTCTTCCCTTTCATCATGTTCACAATGTGTCTAGTTTTCTCAACAAATTTGAGGATGAATCTTTGTAAGAAATTCACCTTTTTGAAGAAAGAATGAATAGCATTTTTTCTTGTAGGCAAATTAAGCTCTTGAATAGACTTGACTCTGTCTGAGTCAATCTTATACCTTCTTTGGACATAATGTGTCCAAGGAGTTTCCCCTCTATTACTCCAAAAATAGACTTCTTGGGATTCAAAGAAATACCATTTTGGTGGTAGCACTCCAGCACTTGTTGTAAGTGGCATACATGATCAGATCAACACTTTGAAAAGATAGTCAAGTCATCAAGGTATACCACCATGAATTTACCAATCTCATCTTTGAAAGCTAGATCCATTACTCTCTAAAAGGTAGCACCAACATTTATTAAACCAAAATGCATTCTTCTATATGCAAATGTACCCTAAGGTGTGGTGAATGCAGTCTTGTGTTGGTCTATTTTACCAACTTCAACTTGATTATATCCTAAGAAGCCATCTAACATTGATAACATCTTTGAACCTATCACTATTTGAAGCACTTGATCCATAATTGGCAAAGGATAATTATCCTTCAAAGATGCTTCATTCAGATTCCTAAAATCTACACAAATGCGAATTTCACCATTCTTCTCTCTTACAGGCACTATGTTTGCAATCCATGTAGAATGATGGATTGAGAAGATTATTCTAGCATTTAACATTTTTTGTATCTCAAATAGAATAGTACTTGATATTTTTGGATTATACTGTCTATATTTTTGTTTATAGGGCATTGAATCAACCTTGAGAGGAATGTCATAGACGATTTTATCTAGTCTGAGAGACTTCAAGTCTTCATAAGAATATGCTAAGACATCCATGTATTGACGGAGTAAAGAGGTGAAATTAATTCTTTCTTCAGGGGTGCAACACTTACCAATGTTAACCATTTTTGGATTTTCTTCAGTGGTCAGATTCATTAGCTTGAATCCTTGAGAGAAACTTGAATCTGTTTACTATTGTTTGATGAATCTATCATGCATGTCAAACAGCTTTTCAAGAGAAACCAAGCCTTTGGAAATTTTGTTTCCTTTCAGCTGTAAGGATTCTTCATTTATATCTAAACTAAATTTAGAGATTGATTCATACTTCTGAAGTTCATTGCCTTCAAAATGTAGTTGTTCAAAATTGTCTTTTCATTTTAGGAAGGTAATGATTTGATGGTCATCATTAAATACTTGCTAATAATCAGCATTGTCAGGAACACTTGGTCTATAGACTAGCTCAATAGTATACTTGTCTTCTTTGAAATTTGAATGAGGAACTAAGAGAGTTCTTGAAATAGCAAGTGCATCAGCTCTGTCATTAGACTCTCTAGGTATGGCAGAAATGTTGAAAGCATTAAAGCTTTCAATTTGGTCCCAAACCAAGTTACGGTAGTGGCGTAATCTTTCATTCTTAGTTTGGTAAAGATTTCTCACTTGATAAACCACTAATTTAGCATCCCCTTTGGCATGAATAAACTTGATGCCTTTGTCTTGAGAAGTCTTCATGCCAAGCAACAAAGATTCATATTCAACTGTATTGTTAGTGTTGCTAAAATGTAATTTGTAAGATGAAGGGAACATATCTCCTTGAGGAGATATCAAAACAATCCCAACTCTTGAACCAATAGAGGAACAACTACCATCAAATTCCAAAGTCCATATATCATCTGATACTAATTTTTCTTTAGACTTTCCTTCATCAGAGATGGAGGATCCTTCTTGGTCTGTACTGCAGCCTACTAGTTCTTCTGTTGTTCTTGTTGAACTAATTTTTGAGTTGACCCTTTCAAGAATTATATCAGATGTTTGATGTACTTCATCTATAGATAGAAAGTACTTGCCCATACCTATAGATTCAAACAGGATTTGAGCTTCAGGGGCTGATGTCTGGGTGACTACATATTTTGCTTCTTTTTCAGGGAGTAAACTCTTCATTACTCCTTGGACAGGGATCTTTGCCTCAAACAGATCCATGCTTAGTTTTCCTCCCAGGTCCTTATAGAAATTTCATCTAATCAAAATGCCATAGGATGCTGGGATGTCAGCCACCAAGATAGTCATCTTGATTCTCTTGTCTGGAAAGGTTGCAAATGCAAATTGGGCATCTTTGATTTGCCCCATCAATGGTACTTGCTTGTTCTCCATGGAGAAACATCTCCCAAATGTCTTGGTTAATGTGAGACCAAGAGACTCAGCTACTTTAGCTAGCATGACATTATCAGATGCACCTAAGTCTATAATATAGTTACTCAACTTGTGGCCATTAATTAACAGGGAAACATAAAAAGGTTCTATTTTTCTAGGAGCATTTGGAGGAGTAATGACCAAATTATTTGGAATAGGTGTGTTTTTTGGAGAATCAGGAGTTACCTTTTTAGCTTTTTATCTTGCAAGGATAGTTATTTTCTTGACATATTGGACCAACTTATTCAATTGATCAGGATTAGACTGCAAATATATGAATTCAGACATTTGTATTTTTGTCTTTTTGGCATGATCAATTATGTCAAATGGCTGAATTGAACTAGGTACAGAGAAAGGTACTTCAACATTTTGAATTTTAGAAGGGATGGGAGGTGGGCTGGTTTGCAAATTTGAAGTAGAAGGGGAAGGTGCAATTGATGTATTTTCCTTTTGGGTGATCACCAGATCTTTTGACTAAAAAGGCAAAATGGTTCCATGATTAGCAATCATGACTGCTGGCTGAGGTTGCTCTTCTATCTTCTCTTTATCATCTTGCTAGACTGATTGGTTCTTAGATCTAGTAAACACTGCATATGATCCATCAAAATCTTCTCCTTTGCTTCTGGGTTCATCCTAGTAGTTCAGGAAACCAATGTGGGAGTCACCAGTTGATTCTTCTTGATTGTCTTTAAGGAGATCATCATCATTTTCTTAATTAAATTCAGGCTAGAAAGAGAATTTTGATTCTACTTCAAGATATCCCATTACTAAATTAGTTATAGGAGCTTTTAGAGAAAGTTTCCCTTGTGGAGGAGGAAGGCAATTCTATTGCCCTTGATTCTTGGCAGCATTGCCTTGATATGACTGATTTAGGAATGTTTTTCTGTATGAAGGAGCAAAAGACATTCCTTGATCCATTTGCTTTTTGAGAGCAAGCAACTCATTTGCTAATTTCTAGACCATTGGATCTGTGGTGCTTGTAGATGAATATTTAGAAGATGATGAAGCTCTATTTCTATTTGGATCTCTTTTTATCTTCCTTGCTAAGATGAGATCATCTTCTACCTCAGTGGCCAAACATTGAGCTGTAACAAGATCTATTTGACCAGCACGTCTCAAGAGAAAACTTACTTCAGGTAACTTAGAATTAATGAAGAAGCATTTGAGATTCTCAATTGTAGGTCAAGCAATTATAGGAATTTTATTTCTCAGTTTGTCAAATTTGGCTATGAAGTCTCTCATAGGCTTATAAGGCTCTTTCTTCATCTGTGTAAGTTGAGCCAGAAGTGCATGTGCATCTTCTACAGGTTTGAATCTAGCTTCAAAGTTATCTTTGAGATTATTCCAATCAGTCACTGATCGAGCTTGTAGATGATAAAACCAATCTATAGTAGTACCTTGTAGTGTTTCCATAAAAAGCCTGACTATTACATCTTTAAATTCTACTCTGATTACTCCACAAGCTATGCTGAAGGCTGCAATGTGTTCATCAGGATGAACTTTTCCATTACCATAAAATTTGGAGAAATTCTTCCTTGAACTATGTGGAAGCTCATGTAGAGGTGGAGTGAGATTGAGAGGACCAAAAGCATTACCCCAAGGGCCTTGAACTACCATTGTAGGATTATGAAAAGGAGGGATAACAAATCTCAAAGGGGTAATTACTGGCAAAGCTTTATCAATAGTAGAAGTAGATACTTCGTCTGGCAATGGAGATCTGATTTTAGTGGGAAGAAATCTCTTGGTTCGTTGGAGATGAGATGGTGAAGGAAATAGATCAAAATCACTTTGTTGTACCAACTTGAATACAGGGTCAAAAATACCTTTAGCCCTTTGGCTTCGTGTATACCTTGAATCTACCAGATTGTGAAACAAAAATAGAAAATAATTGACCTTGCTTCAGTTAAAGCTTGAGGCTTTAAACTATGCATTCTTTCCTAGTTAGTGTGGAGGTGAATGGATAGATTATAAATGGATAATGGGTATATCCCCAATAGAGTCGCCAAAAATTGTTGGTTGAATATTTTGTAGATTAGCATACTAATAAAAAAAATAGGTATGATCAGCCAAAGTAGGAAGATTAGTCATTCAAATGTGTAGGTTTACCACATCAGAAGGAGACTGATCTCTCTTCTCATCAAGGGGAGGTTCCCTATAGGTATACTATATATATATATATATATATATTAACAAAAAATAATACTCAAGGGTAAGACAAACCATCCATCTCTCTTTCTTCAGAGATGATGCATGCAAATCAAAGGAAAAACTCAATGGAAATAATAGACAACACTCCTCTTCTTTCAGAAGTACTATTCAACAAACCACAATAATAGTCCTAGTAGTAAATGCAAAATGTAGCAAAGGACGTAATAACCAACAAATTGAGATGAAGCACAAAGTCTCCACTTGAATTGCTCAAGAGTAAGATACAAAGGACAATGAGGGCACAAAGTCATCCCAAGGTCTTTTACACATAATTGAAAAGAAAACACACTGAAAGGCAATTATGGGGGCACAAAGTCTCTCCACAGTTGACTCTTTAGGACACCTTCCTGACTACTATCACTAATTTTGCTTGTTGAATTAAAGGAACATAAAATATATCAAGGAAAAAGACATAAGAATAGTTTCCTCAACAATAAAGATATCAAAACATAAAGTCTAAAAAATCACTTGCTTTCTTATTCCAGTAACAAAATATGATCAACAAATTGAGCTCAAAGTCTCAAAAGTGCCTTTCAATTTGGGCAGAGTTTCATTTTGATTGTCAAAAAAGAGATCCATTTACAATAGAAGAGAGTCCCTTATATAGCCTCTTCAAGTAGGACTTAGGAATAGTAACACATCATGTTGCATTGGAATCTGTTAAGAAGATAGGCTAAAACTTAGGGGTGTTTATCCATTTGATTTTATCAATGTAGAGAAACAAAGTCATGCTATTGAAAGTTTATAACTTTCAATGTCCACCTAGCAATCTAATCCTACCTTCATCATTCCTCCTTTTCTGGTTAATTGAATCGAGTCCTGGATTCAATTTGCTATTCTATTCCTTCCTCACTTTCTACTAGTCTTGGCCTTGAAGTCTGTGAATGCATTTAGGTTTGTAGATTCAAAAGATCAATGGCTATTTTATGAGCTTTAAAATTGACATTCGCATGCCCGTCACTATGTTTTCAATGGCTAGTTCACTATGTTGAATTTGACGTCTTCGAGTGCGTCACCCCTTGGTCCTTCTTTGGCTTTTATGTTTGGCATGTTTCTATAAATAAATAGTGCTCTTAGGCCTTAAGAAATGATCTTGGAATGGCCTTCGGGCTTCTTGTTTTACATCTTCTTTAAGGGAAGGTGATCCTTCAGCTTCAGGGAAGTGTCCTTTTTATTTGACAGCCGAGAGTTCCCCACAAGGGCGCCTACCCTTCGGGGTCCTTTGATGGCCTTTCATGGGTTTCCTATAGGTATTTTCCCTGGACAAATTCCCACGGACAAAAAGTCCATGAAAATTTCCCATGGATAAAAAGTCCGCAGAAATTTCTCGCAGACAAAAAGTGAGTGGAAAATGTTCCTATCACTTTTGCCTTGGTTATTTCTTCTGGCTTTCTACCCACAACCACTTCTTAAATTCTTTGAGACTTTTTGTTTGAAGGAATTCCTTTAGACAAAAGTCTGAAAGAATTATGACTGTTTGCCTTAAACAAAATTTCTGAAGGAATTTACCTTTGTGGCCTTCTTAAAAAATGACCCTTTCAAAGGGTGTTTTTATCGACCAAGTGCCCTCCGCAAGGGTACTTGTCCTTTGAGAGGCTCTTTGAATTTTTACATTGGATCACTCTTTTGAAACAAGCTATTGAACCAAGGAAATGAACCGCTTGGTTGAACCAAACATTGAACCAAATCGATGAACCAAGCCTTTAACCAAAATGGTTCAAGCCAATGGTTCAATTGAATGAGCCACACCTTTGAACCAAGTGGATGAACTAAGTCATTGAACCATTTGTTTGAACCAACCGTTGAACCAAGTTTTGGTTCAACGGTTCAAACGAAGCCTTTGAAGCCACCTTTGAACTAAAAGACTTTGAACCAATTCATTGAACCAAGCTTTGGTTCAACATTTCAAACAAAGCCTTGAACTGATTGAAAAACTATTTTATTGAACCAAAGGATGAACCAAAATGTTAAAACAAAGCGGACGAACCAATTAAAGTTTGAACTCATTGAACCTTTGAACCAAAGTGGTTCAACGGTTCAATGGTTCAAGCCTCTTTTGCTTGAATGCTTGCTGATAGACATTTTTGATTGAACCAAGGCACTGAACCAATCCTAAAAATGATCAAGTGTTAGAAACTAAACTGAATCTTTTGGTTGAACCTGCCTGTAGAAGCTTTTGAACCTGTAGAAATGAACCTACCTGTAGAATTCATAGAAACCAAGTTTGTAGATTTCTTTGACCTTGAAAGAGTCCATAAAAATCAACCTATGAAGCCCGTTGAACTTGGCCTATAGAGTTCGTAGATTTCTCTTCTTGCTGAGTCCATAGATTCAAGCTTATAGAGTCCATAGATTTAAGCCTGTAGAGTCCTTAGATTTTTGAGAAGCTTGAAAAATTGAGGAATTTGAATGTCCAGGACAAATTTTGAAAAGGGAAGAGACAATTTTGGTCTGTAAGACCAAAATAGTTCAAATATTGTCCCAATAATTAGTAATATTTTTGGGGGACAACATATTACATGAGAAATGTGTTCCCTACATCCTTTGAGTTCTTTAAGCACCCAAAACATGCCATCATGGTTATGTGATAGACCGAAAGGGATCCACACTCAACAAACATGTCTTGAGGCATATCTAAGAGGAGGAGGAATATAATTTTGATTAGTTTGAGGAATTAGAACCAAAGGTTGATTATTCATATTGTTTAAATGACATTGTAATTGCATCATTTTGGAGGTGTTATATTTTTTCATTATGTATGTTTATTGAAAACTTGTGCAAGAAGTTGGGTTATATAAATTGGCAAGTTGGTGTTTGTAGGAGGAATCCCCGAATTGGTATTAAGGGGAGGGTTATTGGTAGGTGGATTACCAGTGGGATTGTTGGATAGAATTGTGTCAATCACTCCCACATTGTTTTGAAATTCTTGAATATCAGAATTGTCTTGATAGGTACAAAATAAATCAGATCTACCTGCTTTATCTTGAGGCATGATTTGAACCATGTTATAATTGATAGATGGAAGAAGTGTTCCATGAATGAGGGTTCTTTTTAGAGGTAAATAAAGGGAGAAAAGAATACCCCATATAGTGTCTAATTGGATTCAGATTATCTAAAAAGTTTCTGATAGGGGATTTAATGATGCTTGATGAAAGAAATAGGATTTTAAGCATGAGGAAAGAGAGATCAGGGTCAAATAAATAAGTTGGTGAGATAAAAGAGCAAGGTCTATTAACATGTATATATTTGATTAGATAAATAGAGTAATATGAAGACACATGTCGAGAAGAGTATAAAGTTGGCTGGGTCGACTGTGTACTATTAGACAAAGGGTAAAACATAAAGATAAGAGACATAATCATGTTAGTCATATGAGAAATGCAATCAGGAGGTGGAATAGTCTATGAGAGACTATCTCAACTAGAGTGAAAATTTTCTAAAATAGGAGAATTTTTTTATAAAATAAGTGAAGAAGGAATGAAAGCAAAAAACACAAACAATTGGATCAATGTGAGTGATCTAATTGGGGAACATATCATAAAACCTTTCACCAATACTGGCTAATGCAAGTCTTTACAAAATAACATGAAATCATTAGAGAGATATTAGTCTACTAAAAATTTAATGCTAAATAAGTGGTCATCCTAAGTGTTATTTGATTATTAGAAAGTATTTATTTAAGTGTGAAAGAGGAGTTAGATGAAATAAGGAACTATACAAGAAATCTATGGATGGTTTTAGGATGTTTGGGCTGAAAGGGATTTGTGTTGGCAATGGTACTATCTTGGTATTGGGGCTTACCTCTTTACATCACAATCCCATAGTGATAAGGGTGTTGGGAAAACCAATAAGGGGGCCAATATATGCCACATACTTATACTTGTTTAAAAACCCAAGTTGGATTCCCCATTAATGATGAAATCCAAGTAGGTAGTCCTTATAAATATAAGTGTTTAAATGCAATTTAAATGTCATATGATTTGGTAGTGTGTGCAAAAGGTTAAAATAGTTTAACTAAATAGTAATTTAAAAAGCCACCAATTTAGACTATGTGAGTTACTCTAAGCATGCAAATAGTTGAAAAGTGTGAATTAATTACTAATAAATAATTGTTAATTATTTGATGAAGAATAGTACAGAGTTAATTTAGGCAACACTATTTGAAAATAGTATAAAATAGAGTCAAATGGGTCACTACTATTATACATAAACAAGGTATTTAAGAACAAAGTCGAATGAGTTTATTATGTCTCTTAGATAAAAGATAAACTACAAAACTAAGTCAACCAAGTTAACCTAGTTAGTTGTAGGGTTACAATTTTAAAGACTACTAACTTATACATAACATAAAATGATAGATAAGGGAAAGAGAGGAACCTTGGTGGTATTTAAGATGGTTAATATTGCAAATTTTATTCTAAATTTCTTTAATTTTTGCTTTCAAATTCTACAAACCAAGTTGACTAGTTTGACCTACTTCTATAAAACCCTACGTGTTGAAGAAGAATAAGATGACAAAGTTAACCTATTTGACTATGTTTGTTGACCTGTATGCTGGTAAAGAGAATAAGATGACAAAGTTGACATGTTTAGATTTGTATGTTTATCTAAAATTGAATAAGAGTACTGTGTCCACCTATTTGATATAGTAACCTGTATCTGATGAAGATCTACATAGATAGAACAAAGTCATTTTGATGTGACTATGTGTTAAATTTATGCACGTAAAGTTAAAACTATACCAACTAATTTAATATAATAATGTAAATATAGAAAAATATAATAATATAATAATAGTGATAGCATGAAATAAAACTTGTAAGGGTTAAATTTATGTCAGGTTCACCAGAATGTATTTAATGGAAAACAAAATAGATCTATAAATCAATCCTAACTCAGAGAAGATAAATCCTACTTACACTTTTGATTTTAGATACATTAGATATTTAAGTTCATGACCAATATGGATTTACTAAACCTATCCAAGGGATCTCTTACCATAATAATATCACTGAGGAGGGTTCCAAAGCCTCTTGTCAAACAAAACTATGCAATAACCCTAACTAGGTCCTATGTTTTAATATTCACTAAACTAATAACAAGTAAATTAAAAGTCTAATCTAGTTCTTACCAAATCTTGTGACACAAAGTGAGGGTTAGTGAACATAAAATTAAACATGCATAATAGAATCATAATTAAGCTATGCATAGGTAAAACCCTAATGTATGGAGAGAGTAATATATTCAAAATTTATTACTTATGCTACTTCTATCTAATAAAAATAGGAGCAAAGCTAGAGATACTTACCTTAAATATGAACCCATCGATACTCAATATCTCCCTTGGCCAGAGGTTCTTTGTAAGATTTTGTTGTGGTTTGTAAGGATCATGAAGAAAATCCAAAGCATCAAAGACTTTTCCATAAGACAAGATTCTTCTCCAAGTAAAAATCTTAAGCTAAGGCTCCTCAAGTATAATGGTAGAAGAGAAAATTGTAAAGAAGAGTAAATGAATAATTAACTTTTATTATTTCTCTAAGAATGATGAAATGGATATGTTTATATAGGCAAATATAACCCTAATCCTTTCTGAAAGTTTAGGCCAACAAGGTCGACCTAGTATCATTATTGACAAAATCAAATAGATCACAGACTAGGTTAGTTAGGGGATGACCTAAACTTTAATAAGTTTTATCAATTAGATTACAAGGTCAATGGTGTCGACAATGTAACGTAAACCATCAAAAAGAGTTTTAAGTTAAGGAAGGGATAATGAAGGTGGTAAATGACTAAAGGAGGTGAAAAATATGAGGCAAAGATTAGGGGAGTTTTTTTAAGAGATAGGTGCATAGATAAAAAGTGGTAATAAGGGACAACAATCATGCAAAGCACCAATGTTCTACCCATTCCTTTTTTAGTGCACCCCTTAAGGCATGCACTTAGAGAGATTGAGACTCGATGGGTTCTTGCAAGATAAAAAGTGTTAGTAATTGTTAAAGTTTAAAAATATTATGTGTATACATATACATATGCCCCAATCAAAGCTCATCACGTGTCAAGTGAGTATAAAATGGGATGGTAATTTGAGAAAGAACATAACAACACATGAAATCAAGATAACTAATAATGACATATAAAAAGTAATGCTAAAATGAAATGAGAGTAATTTAAAATACCATATACATAACTTAACTTACCTTTCCACTAAATTGTTATATGCAAACAACCTATTCTTGATCATGGAGGGTGTAGTACCTGCATTTGAGAAATCCTATGAATACAAGACTAAAAATATAATCAATGCATGTGTATGTATGATGGTGAAAGTAGAAATGAATTACTTAGAAAAATTGGAAAATTGGGATTATTCAGGCAAGGTTAGAACTAAAACATCAATTATATAAATGATAAAATGATGACAAATAAAGGATAAGTGATTGTAGAACACACTAAATCACATTGGAAAGAATGTAAAACATAAATGGAAAAAATGAATGTAGAACCTACTAAATCATATTGGGAAGTATGTAAAACATGAATTAAAAATGAAATATCAATGCAAGAAAACTCTAACAAATATATGTAAGCAAGCGAAAAGGAACCAAATGTAAGCTAAGCATGGTGAATCAAATATAAATAAAAACATGAATGACTAAAAATGAAATTTAATTCAAGATGTTTTAAAAACATAAAAAAATCATACATAAAGAGAAACATGTAAGAATGTAACATGTCATATAAGTGAAGTCCATAAAAATAAAACAAGAACAAGATTGATAAATGAAAATCAAAAGTTCTAAAGGATGAAAACTCAAACTTAGTGCTTGGTATAAGATACAATGTAAGAAAACACAATCACCTAATGACATGACTAGTATGATAATGAAATGGTGTGGTAAACAAATGGTGTAAGGGTGTTTATGAGGAAGGTTTAGTCCTATCCAAGGTCTTACAATGCAACTCAAAAACTAAGCCAAGAGGCATAAAAAGGAAGATGTAATCAAGGATGTGATTAGCTAAAATTAGTATCCAAAAAGATTAATATAAGGAAAATATGATGTAAATAAGGAACATGAGGCACCACATGGGTGATGTGAACATCCTTATCAAGAATGAGACTCACTAGGCAAGTGAGTAAGGCTAAAAACTATTAATACTAAGAATCTAGGACACTTTGACTAATGAACACAAATCTTGGGATAACAAGTGAAGTACATAGATAAACCCATGAAGGCTATATGAATTAAAAGTAAAATGGACCCAACTTCTCACAACATGTTCCCCATTCCTTAGGATCCCTTATAGAGCCATCAATCTACTATGAATATTGGGTACTTTTGTTAGAAATTAGATGGCACTAGATAGTATATAATATAATAAGACCTCCTACCATAGTCTACTAGCTTACCACACCCCAATTGACCATGGATCTATCATGAGTCCAACTATGGATTTTGAGCTTCAACTAAGATAAGAGATGTGCCAAATATAGATCATGTCTTTTTGTGTGATTTGACTTTTAATATTATTTGTTTGTATTTTATGATTTGGATTTTAACTTGTTTTGGATTTTTATATTCCTCATACTCTATACAAATTTATAGAACCAAAAATTATTGAAATAGGTGAAAAATAAAATAAAGCTTACACTTGGTCATCAGAGAAAATGACCTGAAGACCAGGGTGTTTAAAGACTCCTAGACTTGCTCACAAGTAAGTGCACAATCTCAAAATTGACTGATCTAAGCCTCAAATGAAAGGAAATAATGGAAATATGGGGATAATGAGAGATTCATCTATGTAATAATTTATACAATGGTTAATATGCTCATATCCGATCACAAGGAGGTAAAATAGTGTTATGAAAGGGATAGGGATATGCAATGATAGTCATGTCATTAGATAAGCCATACTAACCTATAATGGATCTATCACAAGCACAAATGAAAGTAGTAGTCATCCTAAAAATTTATTTAAATATGTTTTAATGTGGTAATTTGTGAGGAGATCTTTGTCCTATTTATAGTCATACACTACAACTCATAAGGTGAACACCAATGAGGTGAAAGCTAAATAATGGGGGAAAAGTAATCATAAAGCTACTAAGGTAAAGAATGACATAAAAAGACAAAAATGAAAGATATATATAAGAACCAAAATGAAAATAAATTCCAAATTTAATGTGTAAGAAAATCGAAGAATCCAAAGGAGATAATGATGCTAGTAAGGTGTGTTTGTGAGGAAGACTTGGTCCTATCTAAGGTATTACAATGCAACTCATAAACTATAAAGTGAAACAAAACCAAATAATTCAAAAGAAACAATGGTGAAATCAAAATGAAACTAAAATAAGTAAAGTTCACAAAAATAAATAAACATGAGATAAAAAATAACAAGTAAGATCTATGCTAACGTCTTTATCAAAGATGAGCATGTGAAATACAAGCCTATGTATCTCAAAATATTTATTGAATCTATTTTTTTTGTTATTATGAATTTTAGAATAAGATTGGGTATAATAATATGCCCCAATGGGTAAATATATGTAGGTATGGGCATCACAATATGCCCCAAGGTCTGAAGGGACATCTAGATGGGAATCACAATATGCCCCAACATGTGAGGTTGAGTGAGGTAACATTGAACCATTAAAATTATTTACATTGGGTTGGTAGGTGCATTTGGAGATAGGCAAATGTGTTGGTTTATTATATTTTAAAGATTTTTAATTTGACATAGGATGTGTAAGATAGGTATGAAGATGTAAAGGAGGCAAAGGAGGACCATGCGTGATATTCTTTGGAGTAGGCATTTGAACTAGGTACTCATTTAGTTCATGTGACCTAAGAGGTTGAGATTAAATGGATGAAAAAATATGTTTAAATTTGTTCATGTTAGTTATCCTTTATTTATTGGTATAGGAAGAAGTATCAATTGTGGTTTGAACAGCATTAGTGGATGAAGTGTAGTTATGGGATAATTTTTGTTATTCATTAGGTAGTTGATGTTTATGTGATTGTGGTTCTTTAGATTGAATTTGTGAGGCTTGAATATAGTCTTGATAACATTTTTTTTTAGAGTATCAAGATTTAAATGTGGACCAACTAAGGAATCAAGAAGAAATCGATGAAGATCATGAAAAGACTCATGAGAATGACCTATAGTACCATGCCACCAACAAAACTTATCAAGATTTTAAAATTTTAGAGGAGGTTTGGAAGGATCAAATCTCATGGGTTTAGAGGGTGGAAATTTCTTCTTAAGTTGTTATAGACTTAAGGGAGGGTGGGTTGGGTTAAAATTGGTTGAATTGGATGCTTCATTTTGAGGTTATGGAGGCTTAGATTAATCAATGTTATGAGAAAATGATTGGAAAGGTTCCTTAGTAGTTGTTTGGGTGTTTCAAATTGAGTCATAAGAAAGTCTTGCCTTTTTGCTTGGTTTAAGGCTTATTCTAAAGTTTTAGGGGAAAATATTCAAACTTTGTATTAAAGGGGAGATTTAAGAAAAATAATAAATAGTTTTAAAAGAGTATAATAATTCATGTTATGGTCCACTTTATGATCTAGACACTTCTATAGTTTGATGAGAGTGTGAGCAGATTCATTAGGAAGTTGCTTGGCATTGATGAAATGGCTAAGGTAATTTCTGGAAAGGTCATCATGTTAGAATTCCTTCATTAGAGAATTAACTAAATCCTTTAGTTGTGATATGTAATCTCTAGGAAGTTGGTTGTACCATTCAAGTCAATCACCAACAAAAGTTTTGGATAAGAGCTTGGTGGTATCAAAGGTGTTAGTTTGGACCCATTCCTTGTAGATATTACCAAAAGACTTAAGAAAGGTAGTAGGGTCCTTAGTCCCATTATATGTGATATTTGGATAATTGTTTCCAATATCTATAGATGTAATGAATGGAACTAAATGTTAATTTTGAAGATGTTGAAGAGTTTTGTTATGCAAAGTAGATTGAGGAATGATATTCCCATTGGCATCTATAAGAAGAGGGGGGGAAATATTATGATTTGGTTAAGACATGATGACTTGAGGTGGTTGACTAGTCATGTGTAATAAATATTGTTGAATTTTCATCATTTTGAAAAGATTGGTTGTTTTCATGATGCTTATTTGTTGAACTATTTATTTGAATTGTGTCAATTTGTGCATTAGTATTTGAAGGTGGGGTATTAGTGTTGCTATAAGGGGAATAATTAGTGTTGGTGGGAGGAGGGGTATTAGGTGGAGTATTAAAAACATTAGTAATGGGATTAAGATTGCCAACATTAGTGTTAGTTATCCTAAGTGTGATGGAAGAAGAAGGAAGCTTATTAAAACCATCATTCTTATTATGAGTGTAAATGGTATTATCATCAAGGTTTTTGAATAATCAAGAATCATCTAGATTAGTAGTTGGATTGATTCCAACCATGTTTCTTTGAGAAGTGATAATGATATGTGCTCTTGTTATGGGTGTAACAAAAAGATTCCCGCCATTGGTAGTAAAAGGAGAATTAAGATGAAGGACCTCAATTGTATGACATTGTGTAGTGATTAGTTTTAGATTAAGAAAAGGTGAAGAAATAAATTGAATAGTTTCATTTGAAGTAATAAAATAAGTGAGTTTATGATCTGATTCCTTAAGTATGCAATGTTCTTGACTAAGTGGAGGCTAAAAATATGACATCATTATGAAATAATACTAGATAACCACACACAAAATAATATCAACCAAGGTGTATAGAGTTGATAAGGCCGACTATGTATTGTTTAGAAAAAATGACACAAAATGAAGACAAAATAAACTAAACACAAAATAGGGTTGATCCATAGGTACTAAGTTAACTGGTCGAATTAGTACCATAGAGAGAAAATTTTGATTGAATAACAATAATATAGAGTTGAATAGGTTGATTGTGTACTATACGTAGAAAAGGTGAAGTAGTTAGTGAGAGACTATGTTGACATAGATGAAAGTGTTTTAAAAATAAGAAAGAACATTTATAAGTATATGAAAGTAAGCATACAAGAAATCATAATAATGTGGTTGGTCTAATTGGAGCACACAACAAAAAACATTGCACCAACACTGGCTAATGCAAGTTTTTGTAATATAACATGCAATGACCAAAAAATAAGTAATCAACTAAAAAATAAATGCTAACTAATTGGTTATTTTAAGTGTAATTTAAATTATTATAAAGTGTGTATTTAAATGTGATAGCAGAGTTGGCTGAAATAGGAAACTAGGAAGGTAATCTAAGGCTAGTTTCAAGTAGTTTAGGCTGAAAGGGATCTATATTGGCAATAGTACTAGCTTGGTATTGAGTCCTACCCCATGACTTCATAATCACATAATGATAAGGGTGTTAGGTTATTTGATAATATATACCATTAAACACGTATTTATACTTTTCAAGAAAACCAAGCCGACTTCCCCCTTGGTGATGAAATCCAAGTAGGTAGGCCTTGAGAAGATAAGTGTTTATGTGTGTTTTGAATGTTATGTGATTTTTTAGTGTGTGAAAAATATTGTAATAGTGTAAATAAATGATAATTTTAAAAACCACCTATTTAGACTATGTGAATTAATTTAAGCATGAAAACAACTAAAAAAAGGAATGTGAATTAATTGCTAGTAAATAGTTGTTAATTCCTTGATTTGAGAATAGTACAAAGCTGATTTAGGTGACACTATATGCAAATAGTATATAACATAGTCATCTAGGTCACTACTATTATTCATAATCAATGTCTTTAAGAATAGATTCAAATGGGTTAACTATGTCTCTTAGATAGAAGAAAGACTATAGAACTAAGTTGACTAGGTCAACCTAGTTGACTGTAGGGTTCCAATTTTGAAGACTACTAACTTGTATAAAATAGAACTAATGGAAGTAATAAAATGATAGATAAGGGAAAGAGAGGAACCTTGGTGTGCTTGAATATGGTTGAGATTAAAACAATATGCTAATGTGTCTTAATTTTTGCTTTCAAATTATACAAACCAAGTTGATTGTTTGACCCAGTTCTACAAAACCCTGTGTGCTGAAGAAGAATAAGATGACAAAGTTGACCTGTTTGATAGTATTTGTTAACTTGTATGATGGTAGAGAGAATAAGATGAAAAATTTGACCTGCTCAACTCTATATGATTATCTATAACTGAAGAAGAGTATTGTGTCAACATGTTCAATTTGATAACCTATATTTGATGAAGACCTACACAGACAAATAAAGTCTTTTTGATGTGACTATGTGTTAAACATGTGCACAAAAATTTAGAACTATATCGACTGGTTCAATATAGTAATATAAATATATAAAAATATAATAGAATGATAAAAATAATGGCATAAAGGAAAACATACAAGGGTTAGATTCACATTTCAATGGAGGACTATAGATAGTTTTAATGGCATGAACATGATAACATGGCTACACTAATTCTTAATTTATTCTTGGTTGAAGCATGGAGGGAATACTTGTATTTATAGAAGTGAGGAGATGGAAGACCCTTTGGATGATCAAACATCCCTCCCAAATTTTAAATGAATGTGGATATTTCTGTAAAAGGGGGGAGTTCTAGAAATTGGAAATATCTAGAGTTTATTTTGGAGCCTTCTTTATTTTTCTAGTCATTATGAGATATGTAGAATACATTTTAAAATTTATAAAATGGGGTGGATATTAGGAATAAATTATTATAATATTATGTGTTTAAGGTGAATCAATTAATAAATTAATTAATTTATATAGTGGAATGGGTAAATTAGTATGTGATAAAGAATTAAGGGGGATATTAGGCAAAATCAACAAAGTCAGGATGGTGAGAAAATTTAAGTGTATACACCTATGAACCTAATTTTTACTATATAAGATGTAATTTGGGGTTAAATATACCCCATTATCATAATAAAATAAAGCAAATAGTCGACCAATTTAATCATGATGGAAATTGGGGCCAATTTGAGCCCCTTCAACCTAATTACAAGAGCATGATCTGATTAAGGGATAAATTAGTTTTGATTCAATAATAAATTGATCTAATTAGTTAATTGGTGAAATTATAGATGTGATTTGATATAAATTGAGCCTTATTAACCTAAATTATGGCCCAATATATGGTATAGGATGCAATATATGGTTTAATTGACCCTAATTTTATCACAAATGTAATTGTGGAGGTATTTGGGGCCAATCTAAACCCATTGAACCTAATGACAAGACTTGGATTTGATTTAGGACTAAATTAGCTCACATTTATTAACATATCAAGCCAATTAGTTGATTATTACAATAAATGATGTAAGTTGGATGAAATTAAGCCAATGAACCTAATTTTGACTATAGATCTAAATAAGGGGTAAATTGATCACACTATCATAACACCCTAAACCAAATAGTCCACCAATTAAATGGTGAAATAAAATTGGGCCAATTTGATCCCTTCAAGATAATCACAAATATAAAATGTGATTAACATCTTAATCGACCCTAATTTTATCACAAATGTAGTCATATAGGTAATTGGGGATAATTTGAATGCCTTGGACCTATCTACATGTATATGATGTTATTTGGGTCCAATTGATCCATTTTTGAACTTAATATCATCTATATGGGATGTTATTTGGAAATTAATCAACCCTAATTGCATCACACAATAATCCTATAACATAGTTATATGATATACATCTATATAGATATAACACATACGTGTTATAGCATGTACATATTATAGCACATACACATTACTTTCAAAATAGATAAAAATCTTCCTCAAAATTTATTTTTAGCCTATTCATATAATTATATCCCCAATTACATTCTTTGCATCAGTTTATGCCTTGCACATCGAAGATAAAAAGGAATAAAGTTATTTTTTTAGACCCCACCATCAAAAACTATCAATTTTGTCTAGTCATAGGTGATGAATCTTGTTCGAGGAGGACGTAGTTAGATCATAAAACCTTAAAAGTTTTTAGAGACAAATAAGAGGTATGAATTCAAATATTTTGCTCAATATAAGGTAAAATAACTATCCCTAATGAACCAAATGTCATAGATAATGATAAATTTTATAATGATGAATTGAATGATGATGTTGAATGTTTACCTAAAAGTCTAAATTATGTTTCAAGTCCACATTCAAGTTACATTTTTTAAAATTTTACTAATGATGAATTTATGCATGATGATTATCAACCTAAAAATGAATAAAATTACATGGAAACACATAATGATGAAAGTAACAATGAATAAAATCTCATAGAAACACTAAAAAATGAAGAAACTAGTAATGAATTTAATGATATGGAAACACTGTCTCAACAAATTCTACCATTAGCAATACCTCTAAGGATTTTGCATAGAAAAAGCAAGTAATTAATTGAAGTTGATCAAAACATTTTGAAACCAATGTATAATAAAACAAATGGCTACCATTAAATAAGACTAGGTAAAAGAATTTGGGATAATTTCTTTGAAAAATTATAATTTGATAGTAAAAAATGTTAATTATTTATTTCATTGATGAAATTGATTAATATGAGACCTATAATGTACACCCTAGTACTAAGAGCATTTAACATGGATGGTGAAAACAATGAAATTTTTAAAAAATCTACACAATGCATATCATAATGTAGGTATTAAAACACACAAAAAAATATTGTAATGCTACCTGATGCATTATTATAACTCATGTAGTAAGTGGTCAAATAGGGAGAAAATACTTGATTTCAAAAACTACCTGAGCACTGAACATAAATAGAACAATTACAATGAAATCAATTTGAATACATAAAGGACTTAATGATTCCAATACTAATGCACTTTGGGCATTCTCTGGTATATTTCCATGAAAGGACAAGGCTATAGCCAATGATCTCAAAGATTTAGCTGCCAAATTTTGTAAAGACAATATAAGTGTTTCACTCAATACAAGAGATGTAGTGAAAAGAAGAGTTGGTTCTTGTAATTGTGAACCACATCCAAAAAATTTATTAGATATGACCTAACATAATTGTACACTAATTTTTATAAAAATGTCCACAAATTTCTATTTTCAAAGCTATTTTGAGATGGCCATAACCTTTTATGTAAAAATAAATCACACACACACACCACTTGTTATTGTAGGCAACATGTTTAATTTTCAAAACATTATGATGCTTTTGGACATATACATTGTAGTTTTCATCTTGAAAACATTTTTTAGGAGTGTGGCATGGAAGTTATACCAAAATCAAGAAGGGAATTTATTCCAACCATTTTTTTGTGAAATAGTAGATGGACAAATGTTTTACAATAAAGCATGTGTGGATGGAAATAATAACATTTGTGGTGGATTGACAAAATTAAAAAAAATGTATCCATGAGGAAATTACAAGTGCAATTAGACATGAATTAGTTGGTTTGAGAAAATATAAATCTATGACATATCAGGGAAAATATGGCAAAGAATATAAAAAGTGTGAGTTTGTTACAAAAGAAGACTTTGTTTCAAAATTTATGGTCAAATTTAGGAAGAAAATTATTTATGAGTATGCAAGGCACACATAAAGGGATAAATGGGTGGATGCACATTTAAAGTTAAACAAGGACACATTAACACTTGTTTCTATTGTTTTGGTAGTCAAATTTGATAATAATTACACATTAAAAAAAAAATGGAAGATCAGTCACAGTATTAAAAATCAGTATAGGTTGCCATATTTGTGCATATAATATTTTTTCATGCACTTGATAGTATAGAAAAAGATTAAAAATATTAAGGGAGTAAAATTTTTAAGTTAGTGATGATCGGTCACATTGTAAATAGTACTACAAGGTTATTTTGAGATGTTATATGGAAATTTGATTAATAGGAACATGAATTTTAACCAACATTATATTTGGTAATAAAATTACACATCATAATTCAAGAATGCATAGAGTTGAGCATGATGCACATTACCACTAGCATATAAAATATTTGGAGTTTTAGTGAGCCTAGCCATGTAAAAGGGGACCATGATGGTGTTAGAGCATGTGTAAAAATATTTTTTTCAAGAGAGGAGTTAAATTTTGAAGATGGCACTTTTTGACTAATGCAAAAACCATTGTTGAATGGTGTAATGAGAAAATAGGCTATGGTGCTCAAAATAATTATATTTTTCATAGATATTTATAGTTAATGGAGGAATATCATTTGGTAAAGTATGAGGATTATATGACCATAATGAAATTAAATGAGCTCCACTGATTTCTTAACTCAAATGAAGGATCTTAGAGTATTCACATGAGACACTTGACATGTTTTTATGTTGCATGCATGGACTTTGTTTGGAATGAGTATGAGTCACAAGAGTAGGTGGATGAATGGAGTTGTGACTTATGATTCTAATCGATGCATATCAATTTCCACCAACATTGAAACTTACATCTATGACATCATCACCTGATTTTAACCATTTATATGATCTATTACAACCAAGTAAAAGATTAATCATTATGTACTATTTATTCTAATTATCTATCTTGACATCATCATTAATTTTTTTTTTGGTGATATAGGGCATGTTTACATAGTTATTGATCATGAGGATAATGAATAGGAAAAAAATGACTACTTATGTTGGGATTTAGAGGAAAAAAATAAATTGAATTCCCTAGTCATAGATGGGGGAAACATTGACTATCCCATTGGGTTTGTGGTAGTCACTAAAAATTAGCTTCAAAGACATTATATAGTAAATTTAGATATATGGTTGTCTCAAGAGTATGAAATACATAATAAGATATTACTGGTGATGTAGTGGATTGCACCCGGGGCAAGGAGGCCGAGCTCCTGCCTTCCACATGCAACAATGGAAACTCCCCTCTCGCCTGTGGGACCAACAAAGCTGGAGGGGAGAGTCTCTAGGTAAGGGCTAGCTGCCTTAGATGCATCTGATTTTTTCTAGTAAGTGCTAACATATATATATATATATATATATATATATATATATATATATATATATAATGGGGGGGGATGAAAAGGGAGAAAGATTGTAGGAAAACAAATCTACTCTAAGGAGGTGATGCACCAAAATAAATTGACCTTCTCACATTCACACTTAAAATTAGACAAACACATACATACACTTCAAACTTGGCAGAAGGACCAGGTTGCAAGAAACTTGGTAGGGAGGCTTTAATGGAAAATACAGAAGATAGAGATTCACCAAAGGTGTTGTGAAATGCACACTGTAATTAATTTCTTCTATTTTTGCACTTCCAAATATAGCTCCCCTTGTTAGCTACATAAATGGCACCTTGTAGACAATAGATATGTTGGTGTTGGACCTGTGAAAGCATCAAGAAACAATGACTAAACACAAACTAACACTCAAGACATACACAGAAATATCTATCCAAGATAGAGGTAAAAAATGCGTTTATTGATTTGGGTGAAATTTTGCCAGGGCTATGTCTTAAAAATGTGGAAGATGATTACAAAAATGACAAGTCTCCAATATATAGAAGAATAAAGGAGGCCTTTTGGCACCCTTTTTACAAGTGACCCATGTGCTTCCTTCTCATTGGGAAGAGCAATCCGCTCAAAACATCAATGAGCTGCGCCCCTTTGTCTATTTGTAAGGCCGCTTCTTTAAGGTGATTACACAGTTTGTCTACTCATAAATGTGAAATGTACAAAACTAGTTGCACTAATAGCTATTTGTAACTCCTAATGGTCAATTTGCAGGCACTATATCATCTACCAAAATAACTTCTTGAATCGGCGCTTCCCTTCGCCACTTGGACTATCTATTTGCTCTTGCACTTGGCACTTTGTCTTTTCCCTATCTTGTCTCTTCTGGCTCCTTCGGCCCTCAGTCTATCTCTGGGTGGGTCACTACATTCCTTGGGCCTTTTCCATGCTTGACACTCAAACAGTTCCAAAAAACAAATGCATATTTCACTACATTAAATTTGACGTTCGTGCGGTCGTCACCCAACAACAAGTTCACTTGCTTAAATTTGATGGCTTTTAAGACATCACCGTCTTCAACAAAAGTCATCGGGTCCTTTTGTTGAATCATCCATTAAACCAAAGCATTGAACCAAATGATTGAACCAATCCATTGAACTAGTTCAACTGTTCAATGAAGCGTGCTGAGCCGCTTGAACCAAAGCTGAATGATCTGAGTGATGAACCTTGTGTTGAACTTGAACTGATTGAACCAAGCATTGAACGATCCTTCATGTGCCAAAGGACTAACCTACTGAGTCTATAGAAATCACCAAATTCATGCAAAATAAAAAAATGAAAATGGCCTAGCATAGCAGGGGCAGAATGTGACCGATATTTAGCCTGTTAAGCAAAAATTGGTCAACAGATTAGTGACTCCTAGGGGAAGCATGCCTACTATGCTTAAAGAACAGTTGCCTTGTAGTCCATTGGGCACAAAGTCAGATGTATCTTGAACAAAGTTAACAACATCCCCAAAAGATCCAAGAATCAAACATGGAGCCTCTTACACACATGCAAAGGGAAACACACAAGGCTAAAAAACACTGCCTGTGCAACTGCACTTAAGAAAAGTAGGAAAAGAAACTAAAATAAAACTACTATATATAGCTAACTAGGAAAATTTGCCTCCCTCCTGGATCAAAGGGAAAATTTCTTAATTCCCCTTTTGGTGAGAAGACTTATGGTGCTAGGCAAGTAGCTGAATGAAAAGGAGATTTGGTGACCTGCTCCTCTTGCCTATCACCTGAGTTGGCTGGTATCTGAGTGGATCAAATTGAAACATGATTTTGACATATATGTAATCTACTTGTCCTTAGAAGCTTGTTGAATTTTGGTCCTTCATACTAGTGCTCTTCACCAAGAAATCAATGGTTGCTGGCTCATCACCATTAGCCCTTTGATGTGCATAATCCCCTTGCAGTACATCATGGTCCGACCCGTTTCCTTCTGCCTCATTAAAGACCTTGTCAGACTCATCCTCTGCTTCTTCTTAGCCTTCTTGAAGAAGGGTGACTGTGATGATGTCTTAAATAGACTCACAAAATGATTGCTCATCCCATAGAACATCACCTCTTTGTTTAAAACTTTCTTCTTCAAGGCCTCCCTCAAGGAAGACAGACCTCTCCTTTTCCTCCTCCAACTCAGGCTCTTCAGCATAGTCATCCTCCTCATCGAAGCAACAAGTAAGTTCATCAAACAAGGGGGAAGAGAGCTCACTATGCTTTTGTTCCTCCTTGTATTGATGGAACATCTGCATATATGCAAGACCTACATCTTCTCCATTGCCGATGGTGTCTTCACAAGAAGCATCAATGATGATTTCTTCTTTGTTGTCACTCATGATAGCCCTTTGGAAAACTGTAGATTAGATCTTCTGCTCCTCACCTGCCTCTTGCAAAATAGGTTCCTCCTTGAGAAGGGGTGAAGTGGGAAAATCGTGTGGAAGAAGAGGAAGTCCTTGAGCTAGGACCGAATGATTATCCTTTTTCCACTTGGTTAGCACTTCAACTATATCAGGTGTGGCCTGATATTTCTCTTGGAAATGTGTAAGTGGGGTGTGTTCATACATGGAATGTGTCGTTGGGTCTGAACCGTCCATCACACACTGGCTGAGGAATCTCTCTTTAGATTCCAACTCTGCAATTCTCTGGGATAGATCTTCTTGGAAGAGCCTTTCTTAGAGATCATAGGAATCATGGGTAGGAGTAGCTTTCTCTTTTTTAAGGTTTGGAGAAAAACCTTTCTTCTCCTCTTTCCTACCCCATGATTCCACTATTTCCTTCCAAGCCAGGAGCATACCATCAGGGTGAAAGATCTCAAAATTAGAAGTTTCCCTTTTGGTTGAAGGGCAACTAGGAGGGCTGCTTGGGGAGATGCCATAAAAAGGTTGAGCCTAATCAAAATTATAGGAAGGACAACAAGGTCCATGATTTTGTGCAAAGGAATTATACATATAGAAATGATTTTTGATGGCACCATGTTGCTTAACCAGCTGATTCAACTTAGAGTCGCCATTGGTGTTTGATGCAAAGCCTCCAAAGGTTGGTCAATTGAAGAACACACCAAAAATTCTTCAACTCTGTGGATGCAACTTGTCCTAGTTGGTCCCACTAGGCATGCTAGAAATTGTTGACACAGTGGATTGCACTCGGGGTAAGGAGGCCTAGCTCCTACCTTCCACACGCAACAATGGAAACCCCCCTCTTGCCTGTGGGACCGGCGAAGCTAGAGGGGAGAGTCTCTAGGTAAGAGCTAGTTCCCTTTGATGCATCTAATTTGTTCCAATAAGTGCTAACATATATATATATATATATATATATAATGGGGGGGATGAAAAGGGAGAAAGATTGCAGGAAAACAAATCTACTCTAAGGAGGTGATGCACCAAAATAAATTGACCTTCTCACATTCACACTTAAAATAAGACAAACACATACATACACTTCAAACTTGGCAGGGAGGCTTTAATGGAAAATACAGAAGACAAAGATTCATCAAAGGTACTGTGAAATGCACACTGTAAGTAATTTCTTTTATTTTTGTACTTCCAAATATAGCTCCCCTTGTCAACTACAAAAATGCCACCTTGTAGACAACAGATATGTTGGTGTTGGACCTGTGAAAGCATCAAGAAACAATGACTAAACATAAACTAACACTCAAGACATACACATAACTATCTATCTAAGATAGAGGTAAAAAATGCATTTATTGATTCAGGTGAAATTTTACTAGGGCTATGCCTTACAAATGTGGAAGATGATTACAAAAATGACAAGTCTCCAATATATAGAAGAAGAAAGGAGGCCTTTTGGTGCCCTTTTTACAAGTGACTCATGTGCATCCTTCTCATTGGGAAGAGCAAGCCGCTCAAAACATCAATGAGCTGCGCCCCTTTGTCTATTTGTAAGGTTGCTTCTTCAAGGTGATTACACGGTTTGTCTACTCATAAATGCAAAATGAAGAAAACCGGTTGCACTACTAGCTGTTTGCACCTCCCAATGGTCAATTCATAGGCACTATATCATCTACCAAAATAACTTCTTGAATCGGCACTTCCCTTCGCCACTTGGACTATCTGTCTACTCATTCAATTGGCACTTTGTCTTTTCCCTATCTTGTCTCTTCTAGCTCCTTCAGCCCTCAGGCTATCTTTGGGTGGGTCGTTGCATTCCTAGGCATTTTCCATACTTGATGCTCAAATAGTTCCAAAAAATAAATGGATATTTGACTGCGTTAAATTTGACATTCACGCGGCCGTCACCAAACAACTAGTTCACTTGCTTAAATTTGATGGCTTTCGAGACATCATCGTCCTCAAAAAAATTCATCAGATCCTTTTGTTGAATTGCCCATTAAACCAAAGCATTGAACCAAATAATTGAACAATTCCATTGAACCGGTTCAACAGTTCAACAAAGCACGTCAAGCCACTTGAACCAAAGCCGAATGATCTGAGCGATGAACCTTGTGTTGAAATTGAACTGATTAAACCAAGCATTAAACGATCCTTCATGTGCCAAAGGACTAACCTGCTGAGTTCGTAGAAATCACTAGATTCATGAAAAATCAAAAAATGAAAATGGCCTAGCACAGCAGGGGTAGAAGGTGACCGATTTTTGCCCTGTTGGGCAAAAAATGGTCAACAGATTAGTGACTCCCAGGGGAAGCATGCCTGATATGCTTAAAGACTAGTTGCCTTGCAGTCCATTGGGCATAGAGTTAGATGAAACTTGAACAAAGTTAACAACAGCCCCAAAAGATCCAAGAATCAAACATGGAGCCTCTTACCCGACATGTAAAGGGAAACACACAAGGTTAAAAAACACTACCTATGTAACTGTACTTAGGGAAAGCAGGAAAAGAAACTGAAAGTAAACTACTATATGCAACTAACTAGCAAAATTCACCTCTCTCCTGAATCAAAGGGAAAATTTCTTAAGTCCTCTTCCTGGCGAGAAGACTTATGGTGCCAGTCAAGTAGCTGAATGAAAAGGAGATTTGGTGACTTGTTCCTCTTGCCTATCACTTGAGTTGGCTAGTATTCGAGTGGATCAAATTCAAACATGATTCTGACATATATGTACTCTACTTGTCCTTGGAAGCTTGTTGAATGCTGGTCCTTCATACTGGTGCTATTCACCAAGAAATCAATGGCTACTGGCTCATCACCATTAACCCTTTGATGTGCATAATCCCCTTATAGCGCATCATGGTCTGACCCATTTCCTTCTGCCTCATTGAAGACCTTGTCAGACTCATCCTCTGCTTCCTCTTGGCCTTCTTAAAGAAGGGTGATTGTGATGATGTCTGAAATGGACTCACAAAATGATTGCTCATCCCACAGAATATCACCTCTTTGTTCAAAACTTTCTTCTTCAAGGCCTCCCTCAAGGAAGACAGACCTCTCCTTTTCCTCCTCCAACTCAGGCTCTTCAACGTAGTCATCCTCCTCATCGAAGAAACAAGGAAGTTCATTGAATAAGGGGGAAGAAAACTCACTATGCTTTTGTTCCTCCTCGTATTGCTGGAACATCTACATATATGCAAGACCTGCATCTTCTCCATTTCTAATGGTGTCTTCACAAGAAGTGTCAATGATGATTTCTTCTTTATTGTCACTCATGATAGCCCTTTGGGAAACTACAAATTGGATCTTTTGCTCCTCACTTACCTCTTGCAAAATAGGTTCCTCCTTGAGAAGGGGTGAAGTGGGAAAACCGTGTGGAAGAGGAGGCAGTCCTTGAGCTAGGACCGAATGATTCTCCTTCTTCCACTTGGTCAACACTTCATCTATATTAGGTGTGGCCTGATATTTCTCTTGGAAATGTGTAAGTGGAGTGTGTTTAGAAATGGAATGTGTCATTAGGTCTGAACCATCCATAACACACTGGCTGAGGAATCTCTCTTTAGATTCCAACTCTATAATTCTCTGACCCAAATCTTCTTGGAAGAGCCTTTCTTGCAGATCATAGGAATCATGGGTAGGAGCAGCTTTCTCTTTTTTAAGGTTTTGAGCAAAAACTTTCTTCTCCTCTTTCTTACCCCATGATTCCACTATTTCCTTCCAAGTTGGGAGCATACCATCAGGGTGAAAGATCTTAGGATTGGAAGTTTCCCTTCTAGTTGAAGGGCGACTAGGAGGGCTGTTTGGGGAGATGCCATAAAAAGGCTAAGCTTGATCAAAATTATCGGAAGGACAACAAGGTCCACAATTTTGAGCAAAGGAATTATACATATAGAAATGATTTCTAGTGGCACTAGGCTACTTAACCAGATGATTCAACTCGGAGTCACCATTGGTGTTTGATGTAAAGTCTCCAAAGGTTGGTCAGTTGAAGAACACAAAAAAAATTCTTCAACTCTGTGGATGCAACTTGTCCTAGTTGGTCCCACCAGGCATGCTAGAAATTGTTGATGCAGTGGATTGCACCTGGGGCAAGGAGGCCGAGCTCTTGCCTTCCACACACAACAATGGAAACTCCCCTCTCACTTGTGGGACTGATGAAGCTGGAGGGGAGAGTCTCTAGGTAAGGGCTAGTTCCCTTTGATGCATCTAATTTTTTCTAGTAAGTGCTAACATATATATATATATATACATATAATGGGGGGGATGAAAAGGGAGAAAGATTGCAAGAAAAAAATCTACTCTAAGGAGGTGATGCACCAAAATAAATCGACCTTCTCACATTCACACTTAAAATCAGACAAACACATACATACACTTCAAACTTGGCAGAAGGACCAGGCTACAAGAAACTTGGCAGGGATGCTCTAATGGAAAATACATAAGACAAAGATTCACCAAAGGTACTGTGAAATGCACACTATAAGTAATTTCTTCTATTTTTGCACTTCCAACTATAGCTCCCCTTGTTAGCTACAGAAATGGCACCTTGTAGACAACAAATATGTTGGTGTTGGACCTATGAAATCATCAAGAAACAATGACTAAACACAAACTAACACTCAAGACATACACAGAAATATCTATCCAAGATAGAGGTAAAAAATGCATTTATTGATTTAGGTGAAATTTTACCATGGCTACGCCTTACAAATGTGGAAGATGATTACAAAAATGACAAGTCTCTAATATATAAAAGAAGAAAGGAGGCATTTTAGTGCCCTTTTTACAAGTGACCCATGTGCATCCTTCTCATTGGGAAGAGCAAGCTACTCAAAACATCAATGAGCTGTGCCCCTTTGTTTGTTTGTAAGGCCTCTTCTTCAAGGTGATTACACAGTTTGTCTACTCATAAATGCAAAATGAAGAAAATTGGTTGCACTGCTAGATATTTTCACCTCCCAATTATCAACTTGTAGGCACTATATCATCTACCAAAATAACTTCTTGAATCGGTGCTTCCCTTTGCCACTTGGACTATCTGTCTGCTCCTACACTTGGCACTTTGTCTTTTCCCTATCTTGTCTCTTCTAGCTCCTTTGGCCCTCGAGCTATCTCTAGGTGGGTCGCTGCATTCCTTGGGCCTTTTCCATGCTTGATGCTCAAACAATTCCAAAAAATAAATGGATATTTCACTACATTAAATTTGATGTTCACGCAACCGTCACCCAATGGCTAGTTCACTTGATTAAATTTGACGGATTTTGGGACGTCACCATCCTCGAAAAAAGTCATTGGGTCCTTTTGTTGAATCACCCATTGAACCAAAGCATTAAACCAAATGATTGAACCAATCCGTTGAACCAATTCAATGGTTTAATGAAGCACGCCGAGCCACTTGAACCAAAGCTAAATGATCTGAGCGATGAACCTTTTGTTGAACTTGAACTAATTAAACCAAGCATTGAATGATCCTTCATGTGCCAAAGGACTAACCTACTGAGTCTATAGAAATCACCAAATTCATGCAAAATCAAAAAATGAAAATGGCCTAGCACATCAGAGGCAGAAGGTGACCGATTTTTGCCTTGTTGGGCAAAAAATGGTCAACAATTACACTATTCAAATTTGGTTCTTGCAAAAAATATTCAATTTCTCAAATATCATGGGAGGGCATTAAACAATAATCTTTAAAAAGTTTGTGAGTCAGACCATGAATCTATTCTTGCTACTATCAATAGTAGATCAGATCCTGGTGGTTTATTGCATTGAAATTACATTTTATGTTGAGTTCTCAAATGTATATGAATTTAATTTTACCATTTTAAATTTTTTTTTAAGTAGTACATAAAAATTTCATTTATAATTGCTTACTAATTTTTTTTGTAGGTTATAGGTGAAAAATAAACTTCCACCTTCACCCAGTTGGCATTGTTAGCAAAGAATTTCATATTCTTGAAGCTAAGATAAGCTTAATAAAATTAAATATTTATTAAAAAAAGTACATTTTTGAGGCCCAAATGGGTAATCTATCTCTTGATAGGGCATAATAGGAGGCTAGGAATTTAGTCCTAAATGTTATTTTCCAAAGCTAATGTGTTGGCAGTGTAGTTTCCTTCCACGAAGAACCAAAGGTGGATATATAGAACTACCACTTAAACATTAAAAAAAATTATTGTTAGTGTTTATAA